>KK499818.1:0-401168 GCA_000688715.1 Glossina pallidipes | reverse complement strand
TTCTCTTTTTACACGATAGATACGTTACCCAAAAAATACGTGTAAAAAAATTCGTGTAAAAAGAGAATTGGGTTTATATATGAATATATATATATATATATATATATATATATATATATATATGTATAATATATATGTATATGTATGTGCGCGTATGTATGTGCATGTGTACTATCGCTTAATTATTGTATACATATGGTTATGTATGCATAAATCTCAATAAATGTATTGTTTTTTTTTTTTTCTCTAACATTTAAATGTGTGTTTATATGTGTACGTACATGTCGGCTGTCGCCTGTAAATTATGTACTATTCTCGTCAATTTTGTATACATATGTATGTAACTCGTATCATATAACTCTGTCGACTGAAACTTAACTTAAATCCTCCTTTTCATTTCACATCTCTTTTAGTTTAATTCATTTCAATATTTAAAAGTTCACTCACTTACTTACATGCCCTAAACACCAAGTCATCGCATGACACGCCAAGCATTCGAATTCAATACATACATGTATAAATAGCATCGAATATAGCCTGTAAAGGAATACAACTTCTTAGTATCATCATAAAAAAAAGAGCAACTTTTGTAACTGAACTGCATTAGCTTTTCTCCGAAAAGCACTAAGCCCCTTCCTCACAACTTATATCGTTTAGTGATCAAAAAGGGCTGGGAAACATATGGTCATAGCATTCTGAAATTTGAATTTTTATACTTGAGTGGAGAAAGTAACGAAATCCTCCGCGTAGCTTTTCCTATTTTATTTTCGATAGAGACAGAAGTTCTACGAGGGCACACGAGCAAGTACTTGTGCTGCATATCGGCAAAATGTGCTATAAAAAATCACAGCAACAATCGCCGCAATTTCAATAGCAATAGCCAATGGCAAAAGAGAGGATTGCCGTAAGATTATGAGGTGTGAGGAGCCAGACCATCGCTTTATAAAAATTTTCCAAAAATAAAATGCATCTGAGGGGCGAAATTTAGATGCCATACGACTTGATTTAAAAAATCGAACTGAATCGATTGAATTTAATTCGATAGTCTGTCCCTCTTTTACTTTCTGTACGAGCTTTCCAACGGTTGTCGGTGAAGCAAATGAAAACAAGCACTCAAACACACATGACTGAGTGGTTCTTGGGAGACAGATACAACGGCATTTGAAATGGAAATATATAGAAATCCGCTTTCAAGATGCAAGATCGATTGCAATGGTTGGCATGAATGACGAAGGATGAATTGATGAGGTAGCCTTGCTTTGCTTACAAATCTAAATTTGATGTTAAATTGTTATTCTCGCGAGTCTTCAGGTGATGTCCGAAACCGGATAAAGTGCTCTATAAATTCGCCTCCAATCAGTAAAAATTCCGTAACTTAAAAGTAATCCATAGACGGGACTTATCAATGTACATAACTATTATTATGGACTTCTGGTTTCATAAGATTTGATTATCCAGCTTTGACAGTTCACGTTACATGCGTAAGGTGCATCACATCTTTGCGAAGTGATCTTGCGTTAAAATCTAAGAACATTATTAGAGATTAGGGATCAATTTTGAATCGATTTAATCGTCCATTCATCGCATGTTACGAGAGCCATTCAAAACGGTAAAAATTAGGAGGAAGCGAGTAAAGCAGGGCAAACTTTTGAGACGAGCATAATTCGATTACAGATGTGCTCGTATTACGGAAAGATTGTAAGGAAGTGAAAATGTCATGGTACAACACAGATGTCTATACACTTGGAACTAAAATTTACAGGGTCTAGAAAGGTCTAGAAAACTAACGGTTCCTAGGTTATGTTTTGAAGCGATCACTTTTTTTACTTATTAATGAGCAACAAAAAAATTAAAAATTTTGAAACTTGAGATTGGATTTTAATCTTCTTGCCACGCGCATTAAACATCTCGCTTGGCAGCGGTACGGCAGCTGCGTTGCTTTCTCTTTGTTCCCCTTAAAAAAATGCAGCAAAAAATAGTACAAAAAAAGATAAAATAATGTTCGGATGATTTATTCGGATTTTCTTCTTAAATATTTCCTCTTCTAACATTTGCGACGACTAAAATCTGCAGAGGGAAGGAAAAGAGTGGGCTTTTTAAGTGTTCACGAGATTCTTTGAAAGCTAATTCCTACAGAATAGCATAAGAGGCAAATAACTGAATTTAGAGTAATTTCTTAAAGGTTTTTCTAATTCATTATCCCTTCCTTTTTTTTTTGGTCTGATCCCGTTCATGAAGATCACGGTATGTCCCCCAATGAATTATGTCTGAGCTAAATTCACATTTATCAGCTTTGGCAGTGAAGGCTTAAAAAGGACATATGGACATACGTCAGTGACAAGCAGAGCGAGGTGCGAGCCTCGCCACCTAAGCAGTAAACAAGCATTAGAAAATACTTAGAAAGTCTTACCAAAACTAGTTTAAGGAGAACATTTCAAAAGACGAGGTCTCCATATCACGATTACATGTGCATATGAAACCATACAACATCTTAGCAATTTTTTTTATTATACAAATTACTTTACTTTTAGTTATATGCAAAGAAAAAAAAAAAAAAAGTTTTTTTAAACTTCATAAGTATCATAAGTAGTTTTATATGCGTACTTATCATACATATACTTAACTACATAATTTTCAATGTTAGTTAATTTTTATTACAAAATTTTTAGCTTAATTTTCTCTACACAAAATAAAAGCAGATTTAATTAAAATCGAAAATGATTTGCATTTTGATGTTTAGAAAAACAAAAAGGAATACAAGACAATTGTTTTCTGTATTTATTAAGACAGAGATGGTTACATAATTAATCGATTCTTCTCAACACTTTCCTATATATGATATGATCTTAGGCCAACAAGTCGAAGTACAGGGTCGGGAGCACAAAATCAAAATGGTGGCGTGACATTGCCAGCGGGAATCGCAGATGATCAGTCAAAGGATTTTGACTTTGAGAAGACAGAAATGAAATACGATTCGACCGGCATGTTCCACTGGAGTCCAGCTAAAAGTCTTGAAGATTGCATACTGGTAAGACATGAACGACATGATGAAATCCTTATATTTGAGGGCAAAACGTTCGGCAAAAAAAATGATTTGAGAGACATTTTGTATTTCGTTTATTTGTAGGATCGTAATCAGGCGGCAATGACGGTCTTAAATGGTCATGTGGTGGTGTGTCTATTCGCAGATCCCGACTCACCTCTGATTGGTCTGCGTAATTTAGTCATGCCTCTTCGCGCTTCGAATTTTCATTACCATGAATTGAAGCATGTGGTCATTGTGGGCTCAGTTGATTACATAAGGCGGGAATGGAAGATGTTGCAAAACTTGCCGAAAATATCGGTGCTGAATGGTTCTCCGTTAAGTAGAGCTGATTTAAGAGCCGTAAATGTTAATCTATGCGACATGTGTTGCATTTTATCGGCAAAAGTTCCTAGCAATGATGATCCCACACTGGCCGACAAAGAGGCAATATTGGCATCATTGAATATCAAAGCCATGACATTCGACGATACGATCGGAGTGTTGAGTCAGAGGGGACCCGAATTCGACAATCTAAGCGCAGCCGCCGGCAGCCCCATTGTATTGCAACGCCGTGGCTCCGTCTACGGAGCAAATGTACCCATGATAACAGGTAAACTGCATCGCACCAAGTTGACTTTGTTTACAAACCGACCAAAGCTAACTACTATATATATGTGAACATCCACACACTTCATTCATTCATATAAATTTCGAAAAATTGTCTTTAATGCCTTTTGTGTTTTTTAACTGACACATTTCACGACTTTCGCGTAATTAAATATTAAATTAAATAAGAATTTTCTTTGATCGGCACAACTAGCTATGCCCAAGAACAATCGGGTTCTAAAATTATGTACGTCAAGCTGCTGACCCTCTGCCTTTCCTTTTCTTTCTCGATTCAATTCCAAGTCAGTTTTTCTTCTTTTTTTTTTTTTAATTTGAGTTATTTCCGATCGATTTATGTAGAGAATGAATGAAAAGCATTTCAATGCCAGTCAGATTCCTCGTCTAATCTTGATGTTCATTAAGCGAGCAAGAACAGAAAGTCCCTTACTTTTACCCTGAAATCAGGAAAATTGCGTGACTGGCACATGGGTCATCTACAGAGTTGTAATAGTGAGAGCGAGTGAGAGAATGAATTATTCCCAGTCGTCCGCATTATGCTCATGGGACAATTGTATTGAATGGAGATTTTCCTCTTTTTGTGATAGTTTTCAGTGAGTGATATCGAACCTAAATACTGCCCCTACTTCCCCTACAGTTTAATTAATATTCGGTTTGCGCATTGCATTCACTCTACGCATTTTAACGGACAAAGCGATTACTTTTTATTATTAGCGTGTGAGTCGAAATTTTCGGGGGGAAGTCTGAAGCGCTTTATTATTGTCTTTTACTAACTTTATAATTGACTTACTAACAATTTGAGTAAGAAACGTAATAAAGCACGTTTTGGTTGTTGTTTAAAGAACTTGTCAACGATAGTAACGTGCAGTTTCTTGATCAGGACGATGATGATGATCCCGATACAGAATTATATTTAACACAACCGTTTGCCTGCGGCACTGCATTTGCAGTTAGTGTATTAGATTCACTTATGTCAACGGTACAGTATTAAACAATTTTGACGATTTTTGGCTGTCCATGCGAATTATTTGTTTTGGCATTTTTTTTTGTTTTTGTTTTTGTTTTTCTTTTTCTATTGAATGCAGACATACTTCAATCAAAACGCCTTGACGCTGATAAGATCATTGATAACGGGCGGTGCCACACCGGAACTGGAATTGATTTTAGCAGAAGGTGCCGGCTTGCGCGGTGGCTACAGTACACCCGAGAGTTTAAGCAACAGGGACAGGTAGATAAATACATTTTCCTAACGATTAGCTTGATGGCTGTGATTCCGTCTCTCATCTTTTAATTAAGATGCCGTGTGGGTCAGATATCATTGTATGATGGCCCATTGGCACAATTTGGCGAATGCGGCAAATATGGCGATTTATTTGTGGCTGCTTTGAAATCGTACGGCATGTTATGCATAGGATTGTACAGATTTCGAGATACCAGTTCTAGCTGCGATGCGAGTAGCAAACGTTACGTTATAACAAACCCACCCGACGATTTTTCACTACTGCCAACAGATCAGGTACATTTCGAGATAGAAAGCAATAATAAGCAAATTTTCATTAAAAAAATTATATTTAATTTTTTTTTTTTGTTAAGGTATTTGTTCTAATGCAATTTGATCCTGGACTGGAGTATAAGCCACCTGCAGTACGAGCCCCATCAGGCGGTCGCGGTACCAACACACAAGGCTCCGGGGTCGGTGGAGGCGGATCTAATAAAGACGATAACTCTTGATTGTTACTGTGTAGCGCCTTAACTGATGGTCCTTACTCGTACATTTGAACGATGGAGATAGCATTAATGTACAAAATGACACAATTTAGACAATCAATCATAAGCATAATTTTGCAAATAATTCGAAAAATGCTGCATCGAATAAAGCGGCTTCCAAAATAAGTTCCATTCCCATTCCCATCTATTCAAATAACTCGTCAAAATTGTGTCAACTTTGTACATTTTATATTGACTTAAACATGAATGCGTGCATATATGGTATGAAAAGCAAAAAAAAAAGAAAAATGAGCAAATGAAACTTAAATGAGAGGCGGAAATTTTTATAAAAGTGCAAAAAAAAAGAAAACAAAAACAAAACAATGATTACGTATTAGCAGAAATTATTCCCAAAGTTGCCAAAGATCGATTCATGTTTAGTAAATATAAAAAGAAAAAAGTAAAAAAACTATACTTAAAGATCTCGATAGTCGGAAGGAAAGCCATCGTTCAATTGTTTCAAATTATTGCTTCCCACACCATTCCGTTAGCCCTATTTATGTAGTAAACGTCGATAACATACACTCTCTCTCTCTCTATCTCTCTCTATCTCTCTATCTCTGTCTCTCTCTACACAAACACCTTAATTTTTATCATTTATTATATGCGTCTCTTATTAGTTCTGCCTGTCTGCACACTTAGGCCATTCGATTATTTGATTATTTATTGCCTATCACCACTACCACCACCCACACACACACACACACGCACTCGGAAAGTGTACCTTTTTACTCGGGATAAGAACCTGATTCAAATTACCCATGTCCGTCTATTCGTTCATTCAAGTGAATTTCTTACGCTTCCTATACAAGTTTCGTAAGATTTTTCAAATGCGCGGAGTCCGTCCACTCTTTTAATAGCGGAGTTTAAATTTTCAAAGATTTATTGTAATAATCTCTTCCAGACTATAATAACCGTACTTTAGGTGCTTTACACATATCAATAATCCCGAGACCGATAATAGTTTTTCATTGACTTACTTCATTGGTGGTGGGCATATAAAATTCGCCTTAAGGCGTTTTTTCTTGTTTTTTTTTGTTTTTTTTTAAATCCACTTTTTTATTTTGTATGTTATGTAAATCCAATAATAAATAGCACAAAATACTTCTTTTTAAAAAAAAAATATGTTGATTTATTGATTGATTTTTCCTTTTCTTTTCCAACGCGAATATACATTGATTAGGTCGTCAAGTTCATAATTTTTCATTTAATTTGCGCGAAATTTATTTCACGCAATGTCAATATTAATTCATTTTATTATTTCATGCCACGTTAAGTCACATTTACGTCATCATCAGTTGCCTGCATCTTGTGCAGGACTTAGCGGATATGCTATAAACAAAAAAAAACATCATGTAGCATCACACAGTCTAATGGCTAATGGGAAACTAATATTGATAATAATGAAAATATTTTGTAGTTGAAAATATCGTTCCTTTTATTTAATGGCAAATTAATAATTTTTAGCATAAATTTTAAACCACAACACAAAATCGAAAAAAACGAATGTCGGCTGCAAACAAAAAGAACGTGATGAAATCCTCCTCTCTTGCAGCACGAAGTATGTTTTCATGGAAAGCTTACTATAAGACCGGGCGATAAATTTGCGCAGCACTTCTGGATGTGCTTTAATTTTAAGAATGAAATACATGTTTATTATTTAATTTAACACTAACTTTATTTATTTATTTTTTTATATCCATCATTAATATTAATTTTGTCGTTCCGTTTGCAAATAATCGCAATATCAGGGAATATGTGCATATCCCTAGTCAAGGCAGAACCCAAAAAAGATTAACATTTGCCCGATTATATGATTTACATTTTCAAACCTTACTTAGCTAAAGCAATTTTATTTATAAAATGTCGGCTGTAAGGTTGCAATGTTAAAACATAATAATTTTTGAAATACTACTGTGTGTCCAAAAAGTAAGACCAATTTAAGATTTTTTTATTTTTTAAATCTTTTATACCAAATCTATTCCGACACATGATAATCGACAACACGACGATAATCGAAGAGAAGTTTTGCGCGATTTTTTCCTTCTTCGATATTCGTCCGATTGATCCGTTCTTTCCGGATCATATGCATAGATGCTCATCCCCGGTAATAATACGTTTCATGACCGATTGCTAATTAAAAATCATCGCCTCACACACATTGTAAAAACCAATAAAAAAGTTTTTGCGTCCGACAAACGCTTATGATGTGAAATTTGACACAGATGTCACAGTGCACAGTGCTACAAATTTAGAAGAAAAAAACTTTCTGATATTCGATATGCTCGCGCAATTTAGGTTGAATATTGGTCTTACTTTTTGATCACAGTATTATATGAATTAAGTTAATTATTTGGATTTACAAATGCTGATAAAAGTATATATCGTTGTCTAACAATCATTTATGTTAAAGTAAGAGCCAAAAGAATTTGAATATTTTCGTTAAATTCCGAGATATTTTTCATATATATAATCATAAATTATATTTTCGACGAATTGGGCATAAGAGAAGAAGAAGAAGAACAACTATGACTAAGGCTGTTCTGAATTTTATATTTTCTTTTTTTTTTTTTATGCGCACACTGATAGTGCATAGACAGACACTTGTCTTACGAGTTTTTTTAGGTTGAAAATGCCTCCGGATGTACAAAGCAATCCCAGAAATGACTTTTGAATGAATAATTTTCATTTTGCTAACTACTGAAAAGTAAAGATGCGGAAATTTCAAAACATATATTAATTATATCATGAAATCCTAAAGGCGTGGAAATATTAAAAAAATGTTCGCCTCCATTCAAAGCTTCCAGACAAGTTAGATGAGAGGAATTGTGATTAGTGGAAATTGTGCACTGCATTGTGTAGCGATGTTATAAATGATCGACTTGGACAAAGACCCTATAGGTAAAAGAAGTATTTTTTTACAAATTCTTTTACATACTTTTCTTTACTACTTCTTCACATAAATGCACTCTTCAATTTTCGTTTTCTTCCACATCTTTACGCTTTATTTTTTTTTTTCAATTCGTTCGTATAGTTTTTCTTTTTTTTTTTTTTTTATTACAATATTTCATAAAAATCGACCTCTATACTGAAAAAGAAGAAATAAAAGAATACAAAAGTCAATAATGGTGAGCGGTTAGAGTTATTAACAAACGGACATAAAAAAAACCTATGTCTGATGGTGTGACACCAAGCAATTAGGAATCATTAGTAAGGTAAGCTACACATTAAGCAAGAACTCAAAACATTGAATCTATGAAAAATTTCAAATATAAAACAATTAAGTCAAGCTATGACTTGGAAAACAAGTAAAACAAAAAAAAAACAAAAAAAAATGAGAGCTCAATAGACACGAAATGAAAACGAAACGAAAATTAAAAAAAAAAAAAAACATTTATTTGAGTAATGTACACGGAAAATATATGTAAATATTGGTGTACGTAAGAAGAAGAAGAAGAAGAACTCAAAGTCAAAGTGAAGAGAACAAAGCATTTAATTAATTACATTTAAATTAAAACAAAAAAACATCAGAGCAGCAAAGTGCAGCAACTTATTGCCACTGCTGCTGCTGCTGGTGTTGCATGACGCGTAGCTTATTTAAGAATCGAAAAAGAACTTTGCTTCAAAGAAATCGTTATTGCGCCCGTTTGAAAGGAGCCAGCCTGCCTACAAACGCTAGGAAAATAAGAAAAAGTTTTCATTCTAAAAATGTGGGACGGGGGGAGTAGGAAATTCGAAAATCGAAAATGCTTAGCGCTACAACAAATACATACATGCCTATGACCATTGCAAACGAAAGCGCATCAAAATCAGCTTTTTATCAAAACAAAAACTAAAAAAAAGACGAAACATTTAAAAAAAACCAAAACAAAAAAAAAAAAGAAATGAAAGAAAAAAGAAAAATAAATGGACAACAAGTAAACAAAAATTCTAAAATTTTGCATTAATGCGTGTGAAGTTTTTTACATATACATATAATTACACATGTAAGAGAAGAATGTTCGCTTTAGAGCGAGTCGACAATATCCACCGCCCGGGATAAATGAAAATCGCTTAACGTTTAGCGGAAATTGGAAAACGAACTAACTAACTAACTAACCAACTGCCAGTACAACGATCCTGGATACATTTTCACTTAAACTCTTCAGATCTTAATCTTAACGAGCGCCTTTCTGCTTTACTTTAGTTGTAAAATATTGATAAAAATGTGTTCAAATAAACGCTCGATTCTTGCTTGCTATTGAAAGAAAGCAATCGAAAAGACGGACTATTTCCACTTTTCTGCTTGCCGCGCAATGTAAGAAGAACGAATATACATTAAGTGTCAAGCTTCTAATGCGATTTTCGCGATGCACCTGCACCTACCAACAGACGAACGTAATTACATTGTCCTTGAGAATATTTTATAGCCTTTCATGCTTATTTCGAGAAATTGCGAATCATCTAATGAACTTTCCTCTCGTGGTGGTGAATAAAATTCGAAAAACAAAAAAAAAATAAAAATAAAAATAAAAATAAACTGTAATTAATATAATTATTTTAATTTATAATATTTACGTATACATAAAATAAAAATAAAAAATAGCAATAAAGTGGCTTATTTGATTTAGGCTGAATCTTGAACTCCAGCAAAAGATTAAAAAAAAAAAAGTGTTAACGAAAAAGCGAAATATAATAATGAAACGTTACGTAAAAGATAGTTCGTATTAAACTTTAGCACATTTAGAATGCATTGCTGCAATACACTGCTAGTAAAAGGAGAAAGAAAGGATTAGATCTTCTTCGTTTTACAATTACTTTCGTAAACTTTTAACACTTGTTGCTAATAATGAAGACACCCATTGCAGACATCCATTTCTAGAAACGTCTTCAGGGTAAATTTCTACTATGAGGGAAAGAAAGAACACATAATCTGAGGACGGACGTATCTTACGTGCTCACAATGTCGACCTTCTTACCCTTATCATGAATAAACTAAATTTCTACTAGAGGGAAAGAGAGCACATGACCTGAGGACGGACGTATCTTACGTGCTCACCATGTGGACCTTCTTAACCTTATCATGAATAAACTAAATTTCTACTATGAGGGAAACAAAGAACACATAACCTGAGGACGGACGTATCTTACGTGCTCACCATGTCGTCCTTGTTAATCTTGTCATGAATAAACCTATATGCCGTTTTACGGCGGATGGGAGATCTAATAACAATTCGGACTAAATTTCAGATCGACTGCGGGGGAAAGGAAGTAGACAGACGTAACCTTAGAGCGAACATTACATGTTCATCATGTTGTGAATAGAACCATACGTACTTTTTAGGAAAGCTCTCAAAGACAGCTCCAATAATTATTGGGGACAAATTTCAGACTAGTGTTTGCCGGGCGCCCACAGGTTCTCAGCACTATTCAACTGTTGGAGTTTAACCAAAGAATGAATGAACGGAAAGACCCTTCTATGAGTTATCCCCTTGAGTAGCCGAGTGAACACGAATTGCGACCACCAAGTCAGTGTCCGCGTGTTCAAAGCTCAAGTGCGATAAAGGCATAACACCCACTTCCCTGCCTCCATGTCTCTTTCTATTCCCTCTTTCCTTCCTGACCGTCACCATGTAACACGAACAGAGGGTATCCCCTGAGTGGTTGCTTTTACTATTTCTATAATAACTTGAGGCTTTCATCGTCATTATGGAACATTGTCTTGTATTTCAATTGACTTAGTTAATCATAGAAAATATCTTGCAAATCACTTTTCCGCTTTCTTCTATGCTTCTCTACCTCTGAGCTTATTGTTTCAAGTACTTCTAGTTTATCTAGGATCTGATCGACGCCCGGTCTCCTTGAGTAGCTTTAAATGCTTTTCAAAAAAGTTTTGCAAAAATTAAAATCCTGCAGAACTAAGTGTATTTGCTTAATGTATTATTATGCGCGAGGAAAGTGTAGTTAACGGTCGAAATTTACTTTGTAATAAATAAATGTTTTTTATGTTTATTCGTATCGCGTCAATATTTTGCATTATATTCGAGTATTCCTATGTAAAATTAAAATATACGTAAGCGTGGTATTTAGAAGATAATGGATGGATGTTTCAGAGATTTGGCCTAAACCTAAGAGAGCGCATTTAATGCGCGTTCAATTTATAAAAATGAATGAAATGAACACAAATCCCTTACTTTCAGAAACGCATTATGCATTATGCACATGAATGTAATGAAAACACAAATACTTAAATGTTCGTAAAGGCTTCTCAATTTTCGAATATTTGTTCAATATGAAACCACTGCCAAAGCTACAGTAATCACGAATTAAAAATTTAATATAAAATAAATAAATAAATAATTAATTTAACAATTAATCGAAAACCGAAATCTTGCAACTTTTCAAAGAAAAAAAACAAAAAAAGAAAAAAACAAACGAATAAATGAATAAAATTATTTTTTTTTCTTTTTGAGAATATTTACTCTTAAGTGTAAAAGGCCGACAGATCCTTGCATCGTTGTGTAGTTCTATAAGCATTGTAAAAAGTAAAAAAAAAAAGAATAACAGAAAACGATAGTAAAATGAAAAATACACCAACAACATAATAACAGTAACAGTAACACAGTACATGAATTCTTTATATCCAAGAGCGAATATCTCTCTTGATGTTTAACATAACTAACCACAGATAGGTTGGTACGTACACGACGCATTCATTATAATAATAATTAATAATAATAAAATAAATGAAATGAAATATTTTATTATCACAATTTAAATATAGTATCGTAGTATGAGTGGCGAGAAAACGCCAAAAAAAAAGTAAAATTGCAATTACACCTACAGACATACATATTAATTTTAAACAAAAGAAATTAATTGAAAATTAGCAAAAAAAAAAATAAATAAATAAAAAAATTTACGTTTTAATATTATGTACAATAGCGAATTAAGCATTTAACACAACGTGAAAAATCAAGACAAAAAGAAAAACGAGTTATAATAGCCATGATTTAATAATAATGAATAATAAAATAATCAAATAAAAAGATACGTTCGGCCTCATCGACATTTTTAATAAGTGTTTTTCTTCTAAATGCTACTGAGGGAAATGCAAAAAAAAAAATAAATAAATAAATAAAAAGAAAGCTTGTATATGGAAACGATTCACTGCACGATCGCATTTAGCATGCACTTTGCACTTTGATAGCACCACAAAACGCCCTGGAACTGTACAGCAAGTGTAAAGACTTTCTTTCTTCTTGCACTTTTGCACTGCAAGAGTCAGAGTGGCAAATATGCCAGATTGTTTAGAGATGGGCTATGCCCGATCACGCGAGCTAACGCTTAGATCTGCTCAATGGTCACAGATCTATACACCTAATTCTCTTTTCGCACGATAGATACGTTTCCAAAAAATTCGTGTAAAAAAATTCGTGTAAAAAGAGAATTAGGTGTAAATAATATTAAAAAGTTCTTGTTAGAGTTCACTTAATTTATTTCGTGTTTACACATTTTAATTCATTAAATATTTTATAAAAAATAACTTCTACTTTGGTAAAAGGGAATTATATCTGAAATTCATAAATATAAAATCGTGTTAACACAAAATAATTCCTGAAAAAAAAAAATAAATTTTTTTCTTTTGAACTCGTGTTAAATCAAATTTGTGTAAAAAAAATCGTGTAAAAAGAGAATTGGGTGTACTTCCTTCGACGATCCAAGAGATGGTTACTTTACTCCCCCAAAAAGGCCTACAGCAGTCTTGCGGCCTCTTATTCAGCTGAGCACTTCTTTGCCACGATGTAAATTTGTAAGTGAAACGAAAGCCATCCTATCCAAATTTTCTGATACGTTTTGAATTCAAATATTTTCTTAAATTCTTGCTATTGCTTTAAACTGAAATTACAACGTTTCGCGATAACGTACCACATAGGCCAAAAGTCATTATGGCTTCTTTCAAGAACCAGGGACGTTTATAAGCAAAAAAATTAGGATAAGAGGTAGTGGGCTCAGTGAGATGCTTTTCTGCACCATGGTTTAACTGGAATTGGAAGATGTCGTCGCGGCTCTTAAGCTCTAATTCCATTGATTCCAATCTATCTATCTATCTATTCTATTGATGTTTTCTATATATATTTCACTATACATATGGTTGTATCAATGCGTAGAAGATATACTTTCAAGATCATCGTTTAAATGGAATTTCTTTTCGTAGAGTTACTCTTCCATTTTTCAAAATAATGTAGAAGTATCTGTGGCGAGCGGCTTTTCAAGCCTTACAAGACAACATTTAACCAAAATATCGAATATGTTTCGCGTTATAGCACAAGCTAAACATTCGTTCTCAAAGCTCGTGGTACAAGAGTATATATTAGGTCTACGCGATTGCATGCAACTCCCAGAAGCATCCACGTTTTCTTAATCGATTTAAGCTTGTCTGTCCGTCTGTCCATCTATCCGTCTCGTTTTTATACGTACAGACTGCCGACAATTTTTGAGATATTTTGATAAAATTTTGTACACTAGCGAGCTTTGGCTCAAGGACAAACGCTATTGAAATTGTTTCGAATCGAACTACTTTTTCGAACGCTTTCCATATAAATCGGAATTTTGAAAAGTCGTTGTATGAATAATGGTAGGTTGTGATGTAGGATATTTAATGGCAGTCCGTGGCCTACTATAGTGTTTTTACTTGTTACATATATCGATGAAATTTCATTTCCTTAATTGGAAATTGTACGCGAATTGTAAGTCGATTTTCCGGTATTTTTAGTGCACACATAACAAAGTTCGATAATGAAATTCTATAGAAATTTGAGGCCGATTTTTTCATTTTCAATCGTTATTCCTTGTGAAAAGATTAGTATGCATGCACAGCAGTTATATAAAAAAAAAAAAACGCAATTAATTACGTGAGCATATGTGAGGTATACATGTAATCAATAAAACAAGAAAAAATAGGAAAGGTGTCCATTAATATATCGACTCATATTTTCTAAATTTATTTAATGCTTTCTTATGCATAATTTCGTGAATACATTTTTAGCGATATTACTGACATACATAGCCATTTTGCCTTTACACGTATAAGCGCACGTACGATTACATGAAACTTCAAAATAGGCTCGTAACGCATAATTAGCTGGTAAGAAAGCGATTTCCAACGAACCATTTATGTATGGGAAGTTAATAACAATGTTTCATATACATATATATATATATATATATATATATATATATGTGTGTGCGTGCAATTACTCATTTTTCTGCTGAACTGGTTTCGCTTTTCAAACACTTATGAGCCTGCTGGTAAGCTTCGCAGAGGAGTGAAAAGAAAGTAACACATATATGTATATGTGTGTATATATTTGTAGCAGAAGTACGTTTACGTGCTGGCCTTTCACACATCGCCGAGTATCGAACAACAGCGCCTGAATTGTGGCTTAAAGTTCTGCTCATTGCTTTTATTTATTTCACTAAAATTAGATGCCATTAGATGCCCGCCTTTGCTTAATTATGATATTTACGATTATTTACTCAAGTTCTTCTTTACTTTATTATTCCTATAGTAATTAAATGTGGAGCATAGACATGCACACAAACCATGTGTGCATAGTTAGTATTTTAAATAAAAGAAAGAAAATATTTTTGCAATTAAGCCTTAAGTTAACATACAATAGGATCACCTTAAGACGAACGATCGTATACCTTATAATGCAAAGCGATTTCTAAAGCTGACTGCACACTCTTATGTAATAACCGCAACAACTTTATTGCAACTGTATGTTAACTTCATCCTTAGGCTCAGTACTCAATGCAGTAAGTAATTAAACGTAAAATTTCGGGCGAATTTAGTTTTGTGAACGCATTGTAATAATATTCAAGTCAAAAATTTCCGCCCCTAAATCGCTTTTAGGGTTTCACTTGAACTGCTGAACCATCCATCCATTTCCATCTTACTTAGACTTAGACTTGGAAGGACGCGAGATAGTTAATACAAAAAAAAAATTTGTTCGTTGTGTCAGTGCGAGTCTACATTGAACTTCTAACGTCTAACGGGTTTCGCTTGAACTGCTGAAGCCATCGCATCGATTTGCAACACTTACATCTTACTTAGACTTAGACTTGGAAGGACGCGAGATAGTTAATATAAAAAAATTGTTTGCGGAGTCAGTGCGAGTCTACATTAAACTTCTAACGTCAGCATAAATCTGGACAGCATTCTGGCAGAAAAGTACAAATGAATTTCATTGGCCCCGACGACAATTTGTGGATATAACGAACGGCCCAACGAAATGAATATATCTCACCTTTTTTAGATGGGCGTGTAAAGCAAATAAAATGCAAATATTGAGTTTGTCAAGTAGTGTAAGTAATGGAAGTAGAATTTTGTACTCTTTTAAAGCGACTGAAGCGACGAAATTACTGCAATTTTTGAGGAACGCATGCGCGCATAGGAAAAACAAGTAAGTTTTTTTATTTTTTTTACTTGCTGCTTACGGTCTTTACATGGCTGAAAAGCACGTTTGCCTGTCTCGATAAGTAGCGGACCGTGTCACTCACAACTCACTCGATGACTGGTCACCGCTTTCATTGGAATCACTTGTCTGCATGTGTCTATTTACGAAAACAACTTATTAAAGAGAGAGTGCCGTTGTTTTGGTTTTTAAGCCGCCAATGTTAATGTTAGCGTCTAGCGATTGCAGCCGGTTTTCAACGCACAACAACTTTAATATTAAATGCTTCGAGGTTTGCACGCATTTGCTTCTTGATATTTGTTTCAGTCAAATTTAAGATTTCTAATCAAAGTGTTTAACGTGCCGGAATTACTTTCAAGCGAATTACTGACGCAATCGCAAACAAAATAGTTACGAATTTCTGTCAATTATTTTATATACAAAATATATAAGAAAATACAAATCCAGCTGCAGTGGAACTCTGCCTGTCTGTCATGAAGTTAATCGATGTGTTTATTTATTTGATAGCCGTTCTAATCTTTCTTTATCTTTTGTTGGACTAAATTTTTTTCAATTTACTTCCTTCAATACGTTGTAATATAATTTACACTCCAACCCAATCAATATACAATCAATTAAAATCGATTTTAGAAGAAAAGTGAATCGTGTTGCCTAATATTCTCTTGCAATTCTCTCTTCATCTACATACATATATATATATATTTTATACTTCACTATGAAGGTAAGCGGGAAAGCCTTTTACTTAATTTATTACAAATTTTAAATTTGTTGTTAATTATTGGCTTTCTGCCGATTTTCTCTAGCGACTGCACTCTATTATAATATCAAGTGAAATGCAACTCATGTTGAACTCATGTAAATGCACGTACAAGTATTTGGATAAATTTTATATAAGAAAGTCGTAGGTAGATTCAATCAACTCGTTAGATAATGAAAGCAAAGCAACATAAATAATATTTAAAAAATTTTGGAATAAATTCTTAGCAAAAAAATCGAAATTGAATAGGAATAGGAAAAGGAAAAGGCGTCATAGAAATATGGGAATGTACTC
Organism: Glossina pallidipes; assembly: GCA_000688715.1. NCBI lineage: Eukaryota > Metazoa > Arthropoda > Insecta > Diptera > Glossinidae > Glossina > Glossina pallidipes. The sequence continues at coordinate 384,241 of KK499818.1, read as the reverse complement.
ACCATTAGCTGCTGCAGAATGATGCAAAACATGGTGTTTACCTAAAATGAAATTAATTTTTGATCGATTTATTTAAATGTTGAAATTATTTTAAAATATATTTAAAACTTATTTTTTTTTTAATATTTAAAAGTAGCCTAAGATCTGCTTACTCCAAGACGATGTCTATAAGTTTCAGAATAATATGTTTATTACATTTTTTTTACGTTGTAGTTGTTGTTGCAAAGAAGGGAACAGCGTTTTCAACAAAAATCATTTAAAAGTCAATTAGGCACTTAAGTGCTTTCATATATAGAACTATGACATTACTCGAGTCCGTCTTAGTGGCCGAAAGCAAAGAATCTCCACTAGCAACTCAATGGTCGTGGATTCGACTCTCAAGTGCGGTAAAGTTTTTAACGAAACCGATAGCCTTAGAATGCTAGCGCTTCAAGATTTTAGTCTCAGAATCTATTTCTCTAACTAAATTAATAGCAATTATAATAATAAATAAAAACTTACTGAGACCTTTCTAATCCTGCGCCACTTTGTCCGCTTCGATTATGTCCATCGGTAGGCTTTCTTATGTTTTTTATAATATTTGTAAGCATGAGTGTGAAGTGATGAAGATTGTATTATATGACATAAATAATCATCTGACGTCTTCGTGACGAAGTGTCATTTTAAATTCTTACAATTCTTCTACAATACAGATTGAGTTATATACGCTCTCTACAGGAAACATTATTTTTCCCATCTAAAAAGCAAGTATTGGGAATATTGAGTTTGACGTTTGAAGACTCATCAAGTTGATAATGGCCGACAGAGAACGCGTCAATGCCATTACACGTCTTAGTCAATGGTGGCTACGACTGTCGAATGTGAGAAGATCTTACAAAATGGTTTAGCATAGTAACGCTAAGCTAAGCAATGTATGTGTACTAGAAAACCAGTCAGAAAAATTTGAGAAATACAATACCAGGATGAACCTATGGTGCTCATCAAATATGACTTCTTTTGAGTATAACATTTTCGAACGTTGACATTGCAGCCTGGCTAGGGTTCTCTCAGGGAATAGCCGCGAAAAATGAGTTGTTCTTTCGAACCGAAGTTCTTACGCAAACAAAAATTTTGGAAAAAAGCTCACAATAGATAGAATGTTTTGTGTGACATTTGTCGCCAATTTTTCACATTAGACCCGCATTTTTGCAAGCGTTTAGTAGAAAAACATTTCACAAAAGATCCCAAATCGCCGGTAATTATTTGAGATAAGACTGATTAGGTTCCCCGAAGTCGATTCGAGCAACTTTGGAACTCACTTTACATGATAGGTAAAATTCGACGAATGTCATTCTGTACAAATGTACTTAACCTACTAATTATCCAAATCTTAAAGACGAGAAAAGCGATATTGTTCACGATCTTAAATGGATGGCAAATAATTCAATCTTTATTAATGGACATGAGCATCATGTATGTTTGTGGATGTGTATGCATCGTTTAATGATAACTAATGCTCGTTACAATTGAACGAAAGTAAATCTTGATCTTATCGTTAGTGTTAGTTTTTTAGTGCTGACCAACACAAACAAATATGTATGTATTTTAAGTCACGTGGTGAGCATAAATTTATTATCTGTATTATTTATTTATATAATGTACATGTATGTGTTTAAATATGTACGCAATTAAGACCCCTATTGTGTATATTTGTGGTTGATATTAAACGCGTATATGCTCAGCAAGTAGTTAGTGTTTCTTATAAAGAAAACTGCATTAATTGCTGTTTCAACGCATAATTATAGAAAGTTGCCATATTAGGACGGGAAATTTATACACTACTTACACACATTAATGTAATTGTTTTCATAGTATAACAAATTCCATATTTAAGTTTACGTAAAGCATTCGATACTAGAATTGCATTTTACTGATTAAAGAGGATAACCGCAAAACACTTTTTCATTTTTAATTGTCGTAACTTTACACGCCATGGTGAAAGTGCTCTCTCTCTTTCTCTCTCTTTCTGACTCTAATAATTACCAGAAGACAAGTATTCTGGTCCAAGTTAGCTAATCTTTTCACAAAATAAATGAAACAAAGTGTGACTTGAGTGACACTCCTACTATTATAAACCAATCATTTTCAATAATTGCTTCAATGAATGCCTTCGCATGTATCTCGACGCACGGCCAATAACCAGAATGTTACCTTCAGATGGGCTTTGAAATTTTCGAAAATTTTACTCTCTCTCTCTCATTCACACTGACAGAATATCGAACTGATGAGTATTATAATCCTTTTTCTGCGAATGCTTGCAAAAATTTCCTTTTCAGGGAACAGGTCTGTAGAAGAAAGTCCTTTCGAAAGTAAGTAGGACTTTATCAATATATCACATAATGATTATTTCACTGTTGTACGTGCTTCATTGACGTGCAGACGGATGTGTCTGGCAATGGAAGTTGGAGGAGCTGAGTTATTCCGTCACAGATGACAATAAGTTTCTTGCACAGTTGCACACTTTTGAAGCGAGAAAAATGTTTGCCGGGATACCACAAGTTAACAGGGTTTAGAAGGGATACATGTACGCTTTGCACGGAAGGTCGTAAAGACATATTCGATGATCTGACATCTTGAGCTATCGCAATTTGTTATACTTGGTTATGCGATCAAAAACTTCATTGAAATAGATGGAAATGGAATAAGATTTTGCCTTCTTTTTGTATTACGACCAATTACTCGGAGCATGTCGTCTATTCGTATAACATCGTGATTGTCGGGAAAAAGTTTCTATTCGCGAGAGGGATTTGGTGATAAAATGAAAATGTTAAACAGACATGAAGGCCATCCAGAAGACTTGTGCCTCTGTAAAAAAAAATCCCTGTCGCTTATAATGGAATAATTCGATTTCTGTACGTCCGATCGTCATTTACGTTTAACGGAACCTAAATAAAAGATATATCTTTTACTAGAATGTGGCACCTTTTGCTTCTCCCATTCATTTTGTACTTTGTATGTATGAAGTCTCTATTAACATTAAGGAAAATAGATTTTCTATTCTTACTAACAAATATTCTATATATCTATTGTAAAAAAAATATACACAAAAAACATGTCATATAAATATTGTTTTCTCTTTCAGCTTTACTTGCTTTGCGTTATAATTTCTTGTTTCATATATTTGTCCGTTGAAGAATCCATTTCGGGGAAATACGCGTCTCACTTATACAAGGCGCCCTATAAGCTGCCAAAGGCTCTCATGTATCCCCCAAAAAAACTGAAGGCACTAGTCGTGCAAATACGTAGCGATCATCCAGTGCCGATTGTCTTAAAAGGCCGACCAGGGCATCCAGGGTATGCGCGCAGCCATAGCCATGTTCATCATCACATAAATGCAGCTAATATGCATATTAGAGGTTATAGGCCATTGAAATTAACAGGACCTTCGTATACGAAAAATTTGGCTATGTTTTATAAGCCGATGAAGTTGAAATTAACAAATTCGAAGCTGAAATCCAAATTGAAATCCGTACACAAGCCGGCAACTAGTTACGATGTACCTTTTAAATATGAAATACCAAATAAGGAAATCTACAGCAGTAACGAGATCCAAAGTTTACCGGTAAATTGAGAAAAAATTGTACAAAAATTGTACCACAGTTGGTTGGACTGTGGTCTATAGAAAATGTCGGGAAATGTATATATGCCTTGTACATTTTTTTGCCATAACTCAATGCCATGCTAGAAAGATTTTTTCTTCAATAATGCAATAAAACCAACAAATTTATTTTATATTTTCAGTTGGAGTCCCACCCGACTTTTATATCTGATCATTTCGTACCAATACATACAATACCCGCCCCTAATTTAGCCATACAAGACAATCACATTGCTCAAGCGGAGGAAATCACTTCAACACAACCCCTACTAGAATCTCAAGTCAATCTTCAGAACGAAAACACCTATCAAGTCGTAGAAGATAATACAAACGACAAAACAATTGTGAATTCTTTGACAGGCTCACAGAAATTGTATGCACCTGATCCGGATCCGTCGTTGCCAGTGGCGCATATTGAACCGGCCACTGAACCTTTTAACCGACCTAGCATAAGTAAACCCTTGCCGGTCGATGTCCAAAGCAATCATTTGCCGGTAGCGCAACCTTTAGTGCAAATTTTGGCAATTGACTCAGCGAAGCAATTCATCCCTAATGTCTATCCTCTGCAATATACGCAAGACAATCAATTGCAAGCTTCGTTGCCCGGAACGCCAGCTCCTGTCCAGGCCGTTCCTATACCCATCTACAATCCTACCTATCTAGTAGCGCAATCTAATCATTTATATAACCAACACCGGCAGCAACTTTTTAAACCATCGTCGGCTATAAATGCTGTACCAGACCTGGGTTATGCAAACGCTGACATGACGCAGGAGATAGCTAGTGATGGACAAATTTTGCAAGCTGCAAAACATGACAGCAACAATTTAAATGCAGCCTGGAACACTGCTCCTCAGTATGCAGCTTTGATCGCGGCTCCTGCCTTGGATAATGAACAGGACGTTGAGCAGGCATCATTTCGACTACATAATGCGGCTCAGCCTACGACGAATTCAAATTTCGTACTCTCCAATTATTACGGCAATTCTCAACAGGATTCTTCCCAGCTACTTCAAGCGTACGCGGAAGAAGAACAGGCTGCTGCTCAGAGACATCAACAAAAGCTTTACAATGACTTGCAACAGCAACAGCAACAGCAACAGCAACAGCTTCTAATACAACATCACGCAAAAAAGCAAAAACCAACAGATGCAACCACTGCTTTTCAAGAGCATGAACGATTAGTTAAGCAACAACTGGGAGACAGTACACCGCTTCGCATTTTTGTGCCCGATGACGAAGAAGTATAGCAAGCCACTTACTTACTTACTTGCTATGATTGCATGAAAACAAAGATTATTCTTCCTTTTTTATAGGCACGCCTACAAAAACGCTCTAACAACCTAGTCAAAGGAACCGTCGAGGATGTCAATAACATGCAACTTGCTAATAATGAACATCAACAGGAAGATGATTTATATGAAGTCTCTTCGTCAATGGATGTCTCAAACGGTGAAAGCGCTACGGTTAAGGCATCACTCGATAAATCCATTTGAAATCACACTTATCTATGCGAATGCTTATTCAACTATCTTTTTATATTATATCGTCCAAAATGAAAACTGTACCAAATTTTGCCATGTACTTTAACGACTCGTTCGATTAGAACACGAAAAAAAGAACGTTAAGAATAAAATAAGAAAGTTGCAGCTTATCTATCAAAGACTGCTTTTAAGTACATATATATAGTCAGCATTTAACACATTGCCGATCAGGATACATCATGTGGAACATATTCGTGTTGTTTTGCGCTAGAATTAAGCATTGATTTATACTGCGCCATTATATCACTAATTGAACGAATAATTATTCGTTTACGGTTTCAGAATCGTCTTTTGAATCGATTTAGGCTTGTCTGTCCAAGTTTGTGTACTCAACATATGCAATCGTAATTGTTGATCCAAATAAAACCGCTGTTGAGCGGGCCAATTTTGCGGCTCCTCCGCTCTCCGAAAACGCTTTTCTATGAAAGAAATTACTTAACAATAGTTTTCTCCTATTCTGAATTGACATCCCAAGCCTTCTCATTCTCAATATTAATATGATGAAAACTAATCCATGCCAGTAAATTGACATGAAAATTAATTACACCAAATTTGGGTTACGTAGGTGAATTTTTTCTGGACCCCACCTCATATAAATGTAATCATTAAAAACAAGTTTTTATATAGTCAAACGGTCTAACTTAATATGTGATGACAAAAGTTGGTCTATAACATAAAAATCAACCGCAATAAATTTAGATCACACAGGTCTATTTTTCAAACCCTTCCTTTTTGAAGAGACACGCGAGAAGTAGGAGGCGAAGAATAATAGCATTTTAGACAAGAAGCTTAAGATTTGCTAAATGTGGACCACATAAGTTCGCCTTTCTCGCCTGTCATATAGAAAAGCAATGTACAATTCTTGGGATTTTATCACGAAAATAAATAAAGAAACGGCGGGATTGGGACTGAGTTGTTGCCGTCTGCCCAAAAAATTGACTCCACTTTCATCTGTCAGCAACTCAGGTGATTGAAATGCACAGTTGAGCTAAAGCGTCCCAAATGGAGCAATAGGAAAGACGTCGCTTCCATCGGGATTACATAGCAAAAATGAAAAGAGCTTGGATGATAATTTTGATATATCCACCTCATAGCGCCACACCCTGCCTCGTTCAGTGACCGTTTCACTCCCAATCACCTCTGAAATCACAAGAATTGTGCAGTGGTTTTTACAAGAAAAATGGCAGAAGATTATTGGCGTGTATTTGGCTTAATAAGGTCCATTTAAAATACAAAAGATATATATATATACCTGATCTTTCTCGATTTAAAAATCTACGATCATATAAGGGCGAAAGTCATCAGTTGTTAACAGTTTCATTCACTCATTCATTCATTCGCATTCATTCATTCATTTACATTTTATAGAAGTGAGAATCAACTTTTCTTGTTCTTCTTCCATGTGTTTGCTTGCAATCGCATTCTTGTTTTAAGTAACATGAAACTTCTATAATTAGATCTTTAGAAATTTTTTGTCAGCAGCTGACTTTCATGTTCTAGTTTTTATCTGGCTTTCCATTCATTATAAGGTTTTTTTGATTTCAAATTCTTTTTTTCCTCTCAAGTCATATTTTAGCATTTCTAAAAACTTCTCTGTCTAATGAAATAACTAGATGTGAGTAAAGATTTCATTCAAAGAGACATAAACGGTATAATATACATTTAAACTCGAAACGCTGTAAAAAGAGTCTGCAATGCCTCAAAAATGTGAAACGCCTAATTGTGGAAAAGGAGCTACACTACAATGCCCCACGTGTTTAAAGCTCGGAATACCGGGATCGTATTTCTGCTCACAAGAATGCTTTAAAGGGTATTGGAAGGAGCATAAAATGATACACGCATTGGCAGGTTTGTAATTCGCATTCCATTGACAATTGGAACTTTTTGACAAATCTTAACCGTAGAAGGTGCTGCAAAGCCCAAATTGAATGAAGGAGATTACAATCCATGGCCAAGCTATCGTTTTACCGGTCAATTAAGGCCATTTCCTAAAACTGGCAAAAGAAATGTACCAGAAGGGATAGAACGACCCGATTATGCTGACCATCCAGATGGACGAGCACTCTCGGAAGAGGCCATGAGGAGCAATACTTCCATCAAGGTTTTGAACGATGACGAAATAGAGGCGATGAGAGTCGCTGGTAAATTGGGAAGAGAATGTTTGGATGAAGGAGCAAAAGCAATAGAAGTTGGCGTCACTACGGATGAATTAGACCGTATTGTGCATGAAGCAGCTATTGAAAGGGATTGCTATCCTTCGCCGTTGAATTATTATAATTTTCCCAAATCATGTTGTACGTCCGTTAACGAGGTAATTTGTCACGGCATACCTGATTTGAGGCCGCTACAAGACGGAGACATCTGTAATATAGATGTGACAGTTTATCATCATGGTTTTCATGGGGATTTGAATGAAACATTTTTTGTTGGCAATGTCTCCGACAGGCACAAACGTCTAGTTCAAGTAACATATGAATCTTTATGCAAAGCCATAGAATTGGTAAGACCTGGCGTAAAGTATCGCGAAATAGGTAACGTTATACAGAAGCATACCGCACCTCATGGTTTCAGTGTTGTAAAAAGTTATTGCGGACATGGTATACATAAATTATTTCATACTGCTCCAAATGTGCCTCATTATGCTAGTAAGTGAATTTGCCTATTATTTGCTCTCTTCAAGCACTACGATAATATTTATAAATTTGTTGTTAATTTTTTTACAGAAAATTCGGCTGTAGGCGTCATGAAAGCTGGCCATTGTTTCACTATTGAACCGATGATATCGGAGGGAGTTTCTAAAAGCGAGCAATGGCCTGATGATTGGACAGCTGTGACGGCCGACGGTCTTTATTCAGCCCAGTTCGAGCAGACTCTTTTAGTTACCGAAAACGGTTGCGACATACTCACCAAACGCCGAGAAAACAATGGTCAACCGTGGTTCATGGACAAATTGTAAAACTATATTTTTTTAAAGGATTTATTCAATTTAATAAATTTGATCAATGTTTCTAATTTCGTAACGCACACCCGTAAAGGGGGATATTTCCAAATCCAAGACACTTCACTTTTCTAAAGGTGCATAATTAAGTAATTTCTCAATAAGATCAACATGTCCCAATAGCATCCTTCGACAGCAGTATCTCTTCAAGCCTAAAGCATCCAAGGCATCGCTTTAAGAGAAATAGGAGCATGTGAAAAATAACGCAAAATAACTTAATATAAATTCTTACCCTTCGGTATATTCAGCTTGTAATAGGCCCAAATATGATTCCCATTTATTACCAATTACTTTCCCACATGTAAAACAACGTATGGGAATAATCATGTTTCCAATTTTATCTCTTTATGCGCACTTTGACGAAAACACTAATTGATGAATTTCATCAACAAACCTTTAATAGCTAAAACGTTAACAGATTTCAGGACGCAGCAATAGTAACAAGTAGTAACACCATATGTTAAGAATGAGAACAGAGATGTTCAACTATGCAATGCAGTCCAATAAAAGTAACCCTTTGTTCCACAAAGAACAATAATGAAGGGAAAATAATAAAGACATCAACTTCATGTGAATGAAAATTCTACATGGCACTAAAAGTATGTTATATAACGGCAACCCTACGTCACAAACCGAAAAGGAAAGGTAATGCATGGACATTGAAATAATTTAAATGTAATTAATTTATCCTTATAATTATGCCAGAATTTGTTCTAGTGTGATATATAACACGATATAATGGACTAATGCACATTAAACGCATGCAGTAACTTTACGAATCTGCGAAAAACATGCATAACCGTTAGTCATTAGCCAATCAATTTCATATCATGTTACGAACGTTATTTTGATTTTTCTGCTCAGTACAGTACATGTCAGCAGTCCTCTGCATCTATCAGTAAAGGAAAATATAAATTTTACAAAATATTTTTCGAGAAATCAATGCAAGGCAAGAAAATTATAATTTTTTTAATGATGTTTATGTAGCCTTGAAGCCGTTAAGATGTATTATAATAGATTACAATATAGATATGTTATAGGTGCAATAATAGAGTATAATGATGCAAAATCGTCTTAAATAATTCAAAAGAAAATAAACAAAAATTGAAGATAAAGAAAAAAAAGATAAAACAGTAGGAAAGCAAGTAAAACGTGACACGCCCATGCTTTCGTCCAAACTTACTAAACTAACTAAAAGCTTGCGTTTGTAGATGAGATAAAAGCATTTAAATTATTGTAACTTCCGAGGCAGGTAATTACAAGCTTCCTTCCAACTCTTACCTGAAAAGATTTGTCCAAACACTACGTAACTCGAGCAATCAACAAATGATCATTGCGAACTGTCCTACTAAAAGAAAAGAGATTAAAAAGCTCCCTCCTCCCGGCCGCAGAATAATGTTATAAAGATTAACAGTAACAACAACAAAGCACACTTAAAGGTTATAGGAGTTCTGAATGAACTAAAATGTTAACACGACTTGCAATTAGGATAAAGTTAATGGAGTTCAATTATTAGATAAATAAATCGAAGGCTGTAAGGAAAGAAAACAACGAAGTTAATCGGGACATTTAAATATAAAAAAAAGAGATTTTGTCAAAAACCAAAGAAAGTTAAAAGCAAAAACAAAATATCAATTAATCAAAGTTAATACTTTTGCTTGTAAGTACTTAGGATGACAAAGCTTCCGAGCATGTTATATATACTTATTTACATATATATATTTACATTATTATGTACTTATGTAACGTCATTTGTAGTTTTCTATTTTCAGTTTTGTTTGTTCCAAAACAGCCAATATTTTTCAAATATATTTCAAATACTTTTATATTTGCTTGGATAGTTGACATGAACTGCGAGAGATAAAGAACGAAGCTGTCGCAAGGGCTGTATATTGTGAAGGAGGGCCATGCAAACATAACTGGAATTGAAGGATTATATAAAATCACACCTGACGATGAAAATGAAAAATTGATTACGTAGATCTTGTTTGCTGTGCTATCATCCGAAAACCAAAGGTAGAACGAGCACTACCAACTAAGACAATCGGCTGTTTACATCATTTTATGCGTTACAAATGTTTTTTTTATTTAAAATATTGCTTATGCCTAAGTAAAGGAATTCAATTGGAACGAAAAACGTTATTTTTAAAAAGTTTTTCCTACAATCACACACATGAGAAATCCTTCATAAACAATGAGTTTCGTTCTAGCAATAAGGAAAACACAACAACGATAAGGAAGGTAAGGAATGGCAACGATGATTGCAAAAAGAGTTCGGTCGGGGTGGGGTGGGGTGTAAGCATTTCATATACAAAATATAATATAAAATGCGTTTAGAATTAAATGTTTTTCAAATTTGTGAGAGTTGTTTTATTTGTCGCCAGAGATTTATTTCTCGAACAATTTTGCACGCATCTCTGCTGAGAACATAGGGGTAATGTAATAATGTAAAATGTTGTGCCTGCTGTTGAATTCCAGTCACCTTTCATTATTTGGAGCACATAAAATGGATAGGAGTAGCAATGAGACAATCAAAATATTAAATAATAATCTTCTCTGTGACTTTATAGTACCGGTAGCCCGAAGGTAGAGATGATAAACTCAATTGTAATTATAGCAGAGCGACAAAATGCGCGAACGAGTGATAACAGAATCAGCTGCAGTACAACAACAGACCGAGAATCATACATGCATGCATACATAAGTGGATATGAAAAAACATTAAAACATACTTATGCTCTTCTTTACAGTTTTAAATAAAAAAGCAAAAAAAAAGTGAGAGTTAATTTCGGATTAAGTCGAATATTTGATTACTGCTAAAAAACGAATCCTTTAAGAAAAACAAAATTTTTTTTAGCAAAAATCGAGAGATACCTAAAACGACTACGAAGTTAATTATGATACTTAAAATAAGGATTTGGGATTACAAACTGTACTCATTAGACGTGGAGATGATTGATTGAATGTCTAGTGCTATGCGTCACAAATGGATCATTGATTTGAATATGACTTTCACTTGCTTGTAGGACGGAAGAAAAATATAAATGATTCTGTTTGAGATGCTAGGCTGTATTTACTGTGTACATAAAATTAGTTGAGTATGAATAGCGCAACGCTTCGGTCGGAGGAATAATGAATAGAGAAGCAATGGAATAAAAATTGAAATTTAAAGTAATGCAGGAGAAAAATAAAATAAAATAAAGACATATTCTATATATATATATATACATGTGTATATATATGAAATTCTAGTGAATGTCTATTCGTATATAAGTGTAATAAAAAGAATAACAAAAACTGTAGAAGAATCGAAGACGCGGGAAATCACTGGAAAAATTGAATAGATTAAGTATATGCATGCTGTGTCTTATTTTATTTTTTTTTTTTTTTTGAAGACGTAATTATGAATTTTGATAAAAATGTATGTACTCGAAGTGAACGTGTATGTATTTGACCAAATCCTTGCACTGAGTAAGTACACACATGTGTGCGAATGTAAGCGAGCAATTTGCTTACCGCATTAACCATTAGCTAACCAAAAAGTCTTTGCGTCTTTACAACGCAAGAAAGAAAAGAGCGGTGTCAAGACGTCTTACATTTTGTATGGAGAGTGAATGTGATTAACAATGGAATGAAATGCGGAATTCCTTTTGCCCCCACACAAGAAACCAACAATCGATTAATGGAGATAAGAGCAAACGTAACAAAATCAACAACAATGTCTCGGCTCGAGTGAAAATGTATAGGATCAGCATTAGGGGCATTCAATTAAGGGCGCCTCTTGCGCACGTCGTTTTCAATTTAGTCGACTATATGCCAGGGGTATATATATACCTTCTAACTTATCCTAAGCGTTGGCAAGGATGGTAGTGACAGAATTTGTTAAAACAATTTCAATCGATTTATTGATTCAATTGTCTTGTTATATGATAGAATGCAAAGAAATACACGAAAGACTCTAGGAAAGGATATACATACATGCTTGATCAGGCGAGAATTTCACTTCCATTTAATTGCGTACGTTTTCTTGTTGTTCTCTATACACATATATGTGACAGTCGCAGCACTTGGAATTGAAGTCTAAAATTTCCTGCATACATCTTTTGTTTAATTTCGCAAAAGTCCACTTGGAATAAAAATTATCCATTACATGTGTACGTCTCCTTGCGCGAACGTACCTCGGAAAAAAAAATCTCACGATTTTCTTTATATTTATTTATCTTTGCATTAAGAAGATTTTTCTACTCACCACCGATGATGGCACTTCTGTTTGCACATAAAGCCAATTAGATCAGCGGAAGGTTCTCACTTAATTACATGTCTGTTCCTCTGTCATTCGCCTATTATCGAAACGCTTATAATCGCAAAAACTAATTAGACAAAGTGTATTCGGAAACAATCATCACCGATCAAATATAATAAGGGGCTGGCTCATAATAGGCAAAGAACTACAAGATACAGTCCAAATAAAATTTTTATTCAGAACCCAAGGGGGTAAGGTAAATATGTAAAATTGTCTTCTTCAGCCGAGTAATAGGCCTACAATGATTGACAAGGTGCTTTTCAGTTAACGGTCACTTTTTGTTTGTGATTTAAGATTTGCCCCAAAGAAATCTAGCTACTAACTAAGGTCAGTTCTCGATGATAAGAAAAATGTATTGTAAGCATGTTGTTGTCAAATTCATTTCATACTTCAATCTATAGATAATCTATTTTTCTACATATATACATATATACATATCTGTGTATATATATGTACAATGTAATGTAATTGTGGTAAATGCAATGTGTGTCTGTGTATTAGTTAAGCGAGAAACGCTTAAATGCTGCCAGTCAATTATGCATACATCTGTACAAAAAGATACATTTTTTCGCACTAACTCTTATGGGACATTTACATATTGATTATTATGATACATTTTGATTAATTACTTCCCACGAGCCTCGTGAAAAGAGTAAATGTACATACACAAATACACTATAGAAGCGGGCACAAAGTGATGATGTGTAAAGTATGCGTATAAAGAAGACTCGTAAGGCATGTTACATATAAAAATAAATATGTACGTCTGTCTACATATCCATAAAGACATCTGTTTATATGCGCACACATTAAATGAAATGACTAAAGCACACTCTTTAGCTGTAATATATATATATATGTTTAGATGACAAAACGTTAGTTTATCAGAAGTTTAATACACATGTACACATAAGCGTATATTAGTTTTGGGTTCAAATAGGAAAGCAATTGGAATGAATATTATGCGAGTGCATATATCTGATCTTAATATTATATGTGTGGTTGAGTCAAAAAAGTTACAAAGAGCGCAAATGCAAGTGCAGCATTATGATGACACTTGTACTCACGTAACCCATCAGAAACTTTTCTTTTCTTTGACAAAAAATTCTCTTGTGGTTAGTTGCATGCTTATATTCATGAACATTTTTACGACTTGGTTGGCGGCAAAACGTTTTTATGCGTTTATTTTGTCGCAAGATTATTTCGTTTTGCAGTTAAAAATAACGATCTCCATATTTCTTGCACGATCACGATCTTTCTATAGATTTCCAAAGTTTTGGGTGGAGGCACTGCCATGGATGCTCTCTTTTATGTTTGTTAAATTTAAACGGTCCCTTATGGCGGGAGGAACTTGCGGCTCATTTTCTCGAATTTATTTACGGTGTACAAACACACCAAACATATTGTTTACGCATGTGTGTACATTCATTGATGCACTTAACAATTAACTTTTTAGAAACAAAATGGCGACCCACCATTTTTTGCTTTCGCAAGAAAAGAAAAGCATTTCTTTTAAAGCACTTTCTTAGCCTAACCATTAAATTTAGTCAATTCTCAAGCGCCTAACCTTAAATTTCAACTACGATCTCAGTCACTCTCGAAAAGTACGCGAAATTATATATTTAATGAGTTTACCAAAAATAGCATCCATTTTATTAAACAATTTTCAAATCGAGTATTTTCTGAAAATTGGTTGCAAAAGTGTTACGGATGTCAAAGTGAAGCAGTTCAAAACATCATGCTTTTTTCACTAGAGAATGGTATTATGAGTCTACAGTTGAAATTTGAAACCCGTCGGTTGAAGATTTTCATACGATAAGGATGCTATTCAGATCGAAAAATCTCTTTTCCAAGAATCAATCCTGAACATTTGTGAGACAAAAATTCGTGAAAAAAAATTCATGAAGTAAATTTACACCTTACGTTCGTCTACACAGTGCTGGGTAAAAAAAGCACGCCTTAAATTTCTTACAAAGTCATCATTCTGTGGCCAAAAAGTAAGCCCAATACTTTCACTATATCGGATATATCGCATATCAGAAATACTTTTTTTTTCTAAAGAGGTAGCATTGAGATAGAGATGTACGTCAAATTTCATATCATAAGCGTCGTTAATCTTTCAGTTGCCCTCCGTTTTCTTTACGAGGCAAAAAATATTTTTATCGAAATGCATTATTATCGGAACTGAAATTTGGATCTATGCGCACGACCCGGAAACAAGTGATAATAAATCGAGTGAATATCGTGCAAAAAGTAACCCAAGATCGAAAAAACGTCCACAAGTCGCTTAAAAGTCAAAGTGAGGTTAACGTCCATCTTGTTTTCTTCAATTAACGGCCTGTTGTGCACTAGGTATTCCTTCTGCCGAGCCAAAGTGTTAACAAGGAATAATATATGACTTTGAAGATTACTTTGAAGGCGAGTATGCATTATTTTCACTCATTACAAGCAGATCGAAGCCGACTGCATAACTGTAATATTTGCAGAAATACTTAATTCACCCTTGACAGTATATCTGTGGCTTGCAGGTTGAGCCTGATTTACATACGAAAACGTATATTCTTATTCATTGATCGGTATGTGATGGCTGCCTGTGGTGCTTATTACGTATATTGTTTGCAATAAGGAACAGGGGTGGTTTCAGTTTTATTAAAATGACCTTAAAAATCTGATTACATTTATTTCCTGAGGTGCTCTTAAGTCTTCCGGTTTCTTTTAATCATCGATTTATTTGTTTCAAAGAATTTATAAATTTTTTTAAACACTAACAAGTATTCAATTAATTCAGTAACTAAGGGGAAAATCATTGTAAATTTGACTTGAAAGATACTTCGGACTATCTAGATAACGGAAAAAGAAGTTGCTTGTTAATTAAAAAAAAAGTTTTCTTCGAAGTATTCGAAAAAGATCGTCCGTTTCAAAAAATTCCTGCCTAATGTGTTACTTGTCTAGTTCTAGATTTTCTAATTCGCTAAAAAGGTTATCTTCAAAAAATGTTTACTTTAATCATTTTACAGGATTTTCAAGCAAGAATATGTTAGTGTAAACTCATCGTTGAATGGAGCTGAAACTAAAAACGATTTGAAAGAAGTCAAGAAATTCTACCAAGGCATTGAAAAGAAAGTGATGAACTTTTTGGGTTTAATTATCGATTCGAATATAGAATTCCAAGTCTTCTCTCTCATCTCGCAACACGTAAAAGCATACTTTCAAGCAAAAAATCTATGAGGAAAGGGGTTTGAGAATTTTCAAATGTGGAAGGGCAAAATAATGAGGAAAATTCATAAAACGCTTATCTCCCTTATTCTCCAAGTCCTTTCGCTTGATATGCATATCGACGAGATTTTGTAGAAAAAGTTATTTCAGCAGGTTGGCGACGTCGGCGATATTTAATTTAGAATCAACATACCCAGCTTGTCGCTTTATACTCTTCACGCCCTTTTATTTGAAATATTGAATTGATTGGTTTTACTGCTAAGAAGTCTCCAGCCCACAATTAAAATATGTGAGGAATGTACGGAAAAATTTTCACCTTCCAAGTAGTAAGGACAAAATGTAAGAAAAGTGAAAAAATAGAATTTTGATCGCTTAAAACTTTGTGTGGGCGAGGCCGATATTCCGATATTAATAGTAGGGCTCAACACACAATTTTTCGAAACGGCATGCTATCTTTATAAATTTTCATTCCAATATTTTTGCAATATTTTTAAAAATAAAATTCTCTCTCACGAAATAAAGTCGATTCTTCAACATATATACTACAACATATATCCGATGTTTGCCTGTTTAAAATTCCAATTCCTTTAGTAATATTTTTCCTGTTTTACAGATTCGAATATAAATTGACGAACGAGAAAAATACTTTGAGTCTGCATGACCGAATCTGCGGTTACTTCAAATATTTAGTAATCACTTTGAGATATCTTTTCCATAACTTATTTACACGTGCGTGCGCGTTCACACGAAAGGAAAGTAAAAACGAAAAATGGCACAATCGCCTACAAGAGGAAGAAGCCGAAGATATGTAGTGATCGCGAATTATGCAACCTTCACAATTACAGCAATATTTGTTTTAATCTCTGCGTGTGCGAAAAGCGCTCAAGTAAGTTTTCACACTTTTTCGTCATTGTCATCGTCGCTCGATTCGCCTTTAAACACGGGAGCAGGATCATCATCGCGAACATCATCAGAGCAACAATTCGCTTCGTTAGCCATACCCGAAAATGCCTTAAGTACCCATGATGGCGATGAAAACATACAAAACACTCGAACTCAAACCGTTCGAGAATCACAAGAACTGCGACAGGATCATCATAATCATCGTAATTATCGCAATCACCAAAGTCCACAATATCATCGGCAAGGTAATCGAACAACTCGTCAACAACGAAACCAACATCATCGGAAAAATTTGGATTCCGATTTGTGGCTTCATCGTTATTATCATCATCATCGTAATAATAATAACATTCCGCAAGCGCATGATATCGTTAACATTAATCCGACTCAACATACGATTGTGTCCGCTCAAGTACCCAAACATAAGTATCGCAGCAAGTACACAATCGAAGAATTATTAAATACTAAATTTGAACGAAAAATATCTGATGACATCGACATGGATCCTTGTAAAGCTGGTATGTATGAAAGTCACCGCCGTACGGACTATATTTTCGATAATTTTAAACACATCTGCACAAATACATATTCATTTTAGGCGGTTTTATGGGAGACATAGCATTGCCCGAAACTAGTTATGATGATTATCCAGTAGTGGCACATACTACAATTGGGAAAGTTTTGGATACAGCGCCATCTAGAGAAGCCATCATAAAATTCAATGACACATTTCAGAAGGAAATGGAAATCTTAAAGCAAGAAGTTTATCACGAGGGCTTGCAAGTGGAAGAGGAGGGCTTGACGGACATCATACGAAGGAAGACGAAATTACCGAGCATAAAACCTGAGTTAAATACTGACTTTTTCTCTGTAAGTTAATCGAAATTGCATTGATACGACGACTAGAGCAAGCACTTTTTGAAATTTCAGAATGCCAATGAGCTGGTAAAACCTTTCCATCATCAATCGCGAGAAAATTACAATTATCGGGATAAAAATCATAAAAATGATGTGATTAGTTTTGAAAGTTATTCGAATCAAATTAAAAGAAATCCGTCTGCAGTCGTAGAAGAGCATACCGCTGCTGCCAAAGAAGATGACAGACCAGTCGATAAGGAAGCTTTAAAGAATATATTTCACTCGCCTGAAAAGAAGTTCACATTTCCAACGGAAACCACTTACGTCTATCCTGGCGAGAAAGTGAATAAATCGCCTGTCGGTTTGAGTAATCGCAATGTCGATCAGCGTAAAATACAATCGAATACGAAGGACATTGAATTAGATACAAACAATAATTTTGTATCGGAACGTAAATTTGTCATTTTACCAACGGCATCGCCTACTCAAAGAACCACCTTGCCGAACGTGTATTCGAATGCGGGTGGGAACGGCATGAAAATGGATGATATTCAAGAATTTAAGGGGAGTAGCACCATAGTTCGAAGAAAACACAGGCGCAGACGTAAAAGTAGGTAAGTAAATTAATTAAAATCAATCAATACTGTACTGAGATTACTTCGCATTATTTCTAATTACACTTAGCTTTTCCTTTAGATATTACTTATATTGTCAAGCATTCCAAGTGCTTGTGTTCTGAACGTCTAGTTTCACTATTTTTTTTATATACGAAGGAAAGACGGATAATCATTTTTTTTTTTTTTTTTTTTTTTTTTTTTTTTTTTAAGACATAAAGTGCTGGTCGAATGAAAATTCAATCGAATTCGTATCCTATCCCGTTTTCCCAAAGCAAAATTTGTACAAAACACCAGAGAACACAGTGTACAGATTTAAAAAAACTTTGATTTGATCTCTTCATTCAGTGTCCATATTGCCGTTTGCAAGATAAAGAAAAAACTACATACACTTTGTATGATTTCATAGGTGGTTCTGTAAGTAATCTCCGAAATTAAGGTCCATTCCTAAAGACCCCGATTAAGCTGATTTTGTAATTTCAGGTAGGGAATGACAAAGATTGGAAAAGATTTGAGATAAAGTTATTTCTTCTAGACTGTAATTCCGATGTGAAGAGCCTGACAGACGGACGGACAGACTTGGCTAATACGAATCTATTATTTATGTTGATCAAGAATACTTGTGTTTTATTCTAAGCATTATATGAGGCCGTGTAGCGAATGTATTAGGTTGCTCGGAAAGGCATTTCCTTTCTTCCCAAAAGTAGATTTAATCGTAAAGTTTCGCAGTCAAGTCAGTCTCTTAAACGGCATTCTCGTCACATCATCTTCTTCCTCTTGAATATTCAACCGCTAAAATAGAAAGACTTGTTTTTGAAAAAATTTGTTTGATTCTGCGAAATAGCTTTTGTTTGGTGCCCTATCACTCATGGAAAGTTGAAAACAGCAAAATCCGTTTTTTGCTTTCGAGAAAATGAAAATATTTTTCAAGCAAGAAAACAAGTCGTTCAACGTGTTTGAAGAAGAGGGGTTATAAAAATTTCGTTTCAAGAAATTTTGATATTGAAGAGGTATCACGTTCTACAAGCTGAAGTTCCGTTGAAGCTGATAAAGACAAAGTAGATTAATTGATGCAAACCGACGAGTAGCAATTCGTAAGATCGCTGAGAGACTAAGTTTATCGAATTGAGCCTTTCATAATCACACATTTATCGTCTTTCATTTTGATCAAAAAAAAAAAAAAAAAACAGAATGATTTTCCGAACAACCCATAAAACGACAGCTTTCGCCATAAATATTTCATTCGTTCATTTTTGAGAAAATAATGTTTAAAAATTCATTGCTTACTTGATATTTTCAGGCATAGTTATGATCCTAATAATAAATCGGATTATAATGAAAAGTTGCAAAAGTTGAAAGACGAATTGAATCCTCTTCCAATTCGAAAGCATCCGACCGATCATCAACAGCGAGTGGCGAAAGAGAATAATCATCACATCGTCAACGTTCAAAGTAATGAAGTCTTTGTCAAACATTTATTGCATGTCGATAATCAGTCAGAGCCTCTGACTGCATTTCCCAGCCGGGATAATGAGTAAGTTGTTCAAATGTTGAGAAGTTCAGAAATTGTATTTGTTTTAAATCTTAGTTATTCCGAGTTCATAAATAGGAATGGATGAAATAAAGGATATTTTGTAAGATCTTCCGAAACCTTGTTCTTATTTTTGAATCGATGTTTCATCAACGGGTATTAAAACAATAATTAATGATATTGCTAATCCCCTCAACTTATAGGGAAACCAAAAGTTACGATACGTTACGTTGTGTAATTGAGTTTTAGAATTTTTTCCTCAAACTGAAAAATCACATTAGGTTAATCCGCCTGAGGGGCCGAATGGGCAAGAGTCTCGACTAGCAATTCAATGGTCGTGGGTTGAAATCCCAAGTGCGGTAAAGTTTTTAATAAAAACGATGCTAGTTCTTTAAGACTTTGGTCTTGGAATTTATTCTCTGGCTAAATTTACAGAGGAACAGAGAGATAGACGATGAAATTCGTTTTGCGCTTCGTACAATGACAAGATTTGCAAAACCTCGAAGCTCCGATAATCTATTCGACCTGCCTTGAGCTCGCCTAGGCGGGAAGATAATCAAAATTTCGACTTGAGTCTAAGGCCGTTCCAATTAATCACTGTTTGTTTGCAAATTTTTTTATAGTGAATTTAGTTTCATTAGCGAGCGTCGTCGTTCGATACGTGCTGTAACAGCCAAGAAGGAACGTATTTGGGATTACGGCGTAATCCCGTACGAAATTGATGGCAATTTTAGTGGACTACATAAGGCTTTGTTTAAGCAAGCGATGCGCCATTGGGAAAACTTCACTTGCATTAAATTTGTAGAAAGAGATACTGAGTTACATCCAAATTACATTGTCTTTACAATACGAGGATGCGGGTAAGCATAACACACCATATCCCACAATTCGCAAAATTTCATTCCAAATCTCTTGCATTTGTAGTTGTTGCTCATTCGTCGGTAAACGTGGAAATGGACCACAAGCCATCTCGATTGGTCGTAATTGCGATAAATTTGGAATCGTCGTTCACGAGTTAGGTCATGTAGTTGGCTTTTGGCATGAACACACTCGTCCTGATCGCGAAAAACATGTAATCATAGATCATATTAATATAATGAAGGGTCAGGATTACAATTTTAATAAATTGACTCCAGATGAAGTTGACTCATTAGGCATGGCATACGATTACGATTCGATAATGCATTATGCACGCAATACATTCTCGAAAGGCACTTACTTGGATACTATTTTGCCAATCGAAATCAAGGGCAAAAAACGTCCGGAAATCGGTCAACGCTTACGCTTAAGTATGGGCGATATAGCACAAGCCAATCTACTGTATAAATGTCCGAAATGCGGTCGAACCTTTCAAGAAAACACCGGCCTCTTTGCCAGTCCTTCGTATTATACGGGTGGCGCATTAACCAACGAAACCGAGCATTGCGAATGGCGCATTACAGCGACTCATGGTGAAAGAGTAATTCTAAGAATAGAGAACTTGGTGAGTTGGTGAGCAGCTATTACGAGGGTAGTATAAGATTTTTTAATTTATATTTTTTTACATTTTTATTAAAATTAGAATATTTTTAAATCGGAGCATTGCCAAAGTGATTATTTAGAAATCCGTGATGGATATTATCATAAGTCGCCATTAATCGCCCGCTTTTGCGGCAAAGTCTCCAATGAAGCATTAACAACCGACACAAGTAGAATGCTATTGACTTACGTGAATGCTCACCGCACCAACGGATTTCGAGGCTTTAAAGCGGAATTTGAGGGTAAGTTAAACGGGGCTTATTCATAAACCAAGAGTACCTAGTTTTGTGTTTCCTTTTCCCCTAAAGCTTTGGGAATTAAATGCGGAATCACCCAAGATTTTTTTCTTTCTATGGAAAGACGTGTCTTGACACAAGCCAGCAGGACTTACGTGTTTTTCTCTTAATATTTTAAAAAGCAATATTTTGATTGCATAATGACTTGGTGACGTAAACAAAGATTGACATTTTACAATGCACGTAACGCTTAAAAGACTCCCAGCTTACAAATGTGTATTTTATATAAAACGAGAAAAGTTGAATTTGACAAAGTGGACCCGGTGTTGATCTACAATAGTGACGAACGAATGAATGAGTGAGTGAATGAATGACTAACACATATATAATATAGAGTTTAATGAGGAAAAGTTAAAGATTTTCTTCCCGTTTTCCTCAGAAAACGTAACCTTTGCAATTCCCCCTTCCAAACTTTTAGACTTGGAAGCATTCATAACGAGTTTGTTTTAAACTTCTAGTCATATGCGGTGGCGAAATAACGATAGACGAAAACGAAGGCCGCCTAGAGTCACCGAATTATCCGTTGGACTATTTGCCTAATAAAGAATGCGTTTGGAAGATTACAGCGCCCAAAGGATATCAGGTTGCGCTAAAATTCCAATCGTTCGAAGTTGAAAATCATGATAGTTGCGTTTATGATTTTGTAGAGGTGCGAGATGGTCCTACGCAGGATTCACCATTAATCGGAGTGTTTTGCGGTTACAAACCACCGCCTAATATGAAGTAAGCAAAAAACAAGCTAAGAACAGGATCCATAATTAGAAGCCAAGATCCGATGTATTGGTTTAACACCTTTTTACGCTTTCTTTACTTAGATCGACTGGTGACGTTATGTATATGAAGTTTGTCTCCGACACTTCCGTACAGAAACCGGGCTTCTCGGCGACATTTATGAAAGAAGTTGACGAGTGCGAAACGAAGAATCATGGCTGCGAACATGAATGCATCAATACATTGGGCGGTTATGAGTGCAACTGCCGCATAGGTTTCGAATTGCACAGCGATAAAAAACACTGTGAAGATGCTTGTGGCGGTGTAATTGAGTATCCCAATGGTACAATAACTTCACCCTCATTTCCCGATAAATATCCTCTGCTGAAGGATTGCATTTGGGAGATAATTGCTCCCCCAAAACATAAAATATCATTGAATTTCACGCATTTCGACTTGGAAGGAGCCGCCCATCACCAAAGTGATTGTGGCTACGATAAGGTGACCATATATTCGAAACTGAGTGAGAATCGATT
The DNA here is from genome assembly GCA_000688715.1 of Glossina pallidipes. Lineage (NCBI taxonomy): Eukaryota > Metazoa > Arthropoda > Insecta > Diptera > Glossinidae > Glossina > Glossina pallidipes. The sequence continues at coordinate 361,576 of KK499818.1, read as the reverse complement.
AAAACGAATTGGAACATTCTGTGGCAGTTCAATGCCACCGGCCGCCACGTCAGAAGGCAATGCTCTTCGCATCGAATTCCATTCGGACAAATCCATACAAAGCACCGGTTTTGCGGCAGTATTTTTCACCGATGTGGACGAGTGCTCCGTAAATAATGGAGGCTGTCAGCATGAGTGCCGCAATACGATAGGCTCTTACATATGCTCTTGCCACAACGGATATTCGTTACATGAAAATGGTCACGATTGCAAGGAGGGAGAATGCAAACATGAAATCTCTGCACCATTTGGCACCATATATAGTCCTAATTATCCCGATTCGTATCCTCCGAACGCTGACTGTGTTTGGCACTTTTTAACAACACCTGGCCACCGCATTAAACTCATATTCAACGAATTTAAATTGGAATCACATCAGGTACAGCCAAAAATCATCACGAAAGTTAAAAGAAATTCCAATTTTTCGCACTAAACATCCAAATTTCCGGCATAAACACGGAAAGATTGCTGGTTGCTTAGTAAAGTCGGTCTAAAGTTTTTACAGCAATTGACGGGCGTTCAAATTTCATGCTCACACCCCGAAGAAAGGCGGTATATTCATGTTGCCACTTCACTCTCGGCAAGAACCTTCAGGAAGACATACATATTCTTGACCAATATAAAGTTCTGGATGAATTTAAGCATGTCTGTCTGTCCATCTGTCTAATGTCTGTAAGAAACATTTCTTTGAACGCACTACTGCTTTAAATACGGCAACAGCGTGGGAAGTTCCTTCACGCAGATTGGTATCGAAAATGAGCCAAATACCTTACCACAACCTTAACTCACATCCCCTCTGCGTTCAAAGGAAAAAAAGAGTAAATTTTTCAATCGCTGTTCATAAACTACAAGGGACAAAGTGGTTAAAAATTTCGAGTCTATTCTAGAGGCGATGCTATAGTACTTTTGCAAAAATGTAAAAAAATGGGGCACGCCCTCGCAATATTCCAAAATATTGAAATTTAATTTTATACGTAGGATGTATATATTCTTAATCAGTATCAAATTTAGCATGCGTTCCGGGATGTCCGTCTATCCAGTTATCCTTCTTCCCATTTCCGTAAGTTATGTGGCAAATAATCCCCCAGCTGCAAACATGAAAATGTCGGCTTGAAGATCGAGATCAGGCGTTCTTTAAATACCAGCTAATATTGGTCTATTAATCAATGGACGCGATTACTACGTAGCTGAGAACACCTCTGCTTTTTGATTTTTCGGTCAAAATTTAATTTTTTTTAATTTTTTTTTAAGATAAGAATGGTGGATGCAAGAGATCCGATTATAATTCAGAGTAATTTTCTCACTTATCTATTTTTTATTTTATCCTACTTTAGGAATGCGCTTACGACAATGTGGCTATATATGATGGTGATTCGGAAAGTAGTTCGATTTTGGGACGTTTTTGCGGCGATAAAATACCTTACCCGATATCCTCTTCAACAAATCAACTTTACATGGTTTTAAAAACTGATAAAAATAAGCAACACAATGGTTTCACGGCGGTTCATTCTACTTGTACGTTGACCAAGTATCAGATATATGTTGACATATATATATATATATATGTATATATATGTATGTGTATATTATTGAATATGATTTTGCCCATTTACCCTATATGCCCTCCTTAGGTAGTATATTAAAGTTGTGAAATGTAAAGCATTACTGTTCTCCTTGGAGATCACTTCAAACTTTGCTAGCCTGAATACGGAAATCGTTATTGAAATTACGATTAACACCATTTGCTTAGAAGAAGAACAAATTTGGTCTCTCCAGTATTAGGTTAAAAATTGATCAATGGTCCGTCTATAATTATCAAAAGAACAATAGTTTTCTGTTGTTCATTAGTTCAGAATTTGCATTCATAGGTGGTTCCTTAATATCCTTCTGTGTTAAGTTTGCAAACCCGCTAGCATTTGATATATGTGCAATATAATGTAATTGAGTATAGTCCGAAAGGTAACGGTAGAGATGTTAAGAAGTTTGCTGCAAATCGAAAATAGGTTCTACCAGTCTTTCCGCTGCATTTTTGAAATCATTTAAGATTTTTGAAAGACGTATTACTTTGAAATTTTTAAAATTGTTTTAAATGAGGAAAAATATGCTCAACCTGAGGGCTGGAATGAAGCATATAAAAAATGAAATGAAAATTAACGTTACTTTCATTTTTTTTTTCGCTCTATTTATAAAAAATGTGGAATTTAGCCTGTGGAGGTTATTTGCGTGCCACCAACCAAATACAACAATTCTATTCGCATGCGCGCTACGGTAATCAAAATTATGACATAAATATGGATTGCGAATGGCTGATTCAAGCTCCAGTCAGCAGTAATGTGCAATTAATATTTCTAACTTTCGATCTGGAAACAAGTGAAAACTGCACTTACGACTATGTGCAAGTTTTTTCCGGCATGGAAGACACCAGTGGTCCCATGTATGGACAATATTGCACTAACACAGTAAGTTGCCAAGAATGAATCTTCATTTATTAATTATCGGATGAATGTAAATTGGAATTTTGCAGTTACCTCAAGACATCATTTCGATAACAGACTCGTTGCTCGTGCGCTTTAAAACAGATGGTTCGATAACGATGAAGGGCTTTTCCGCCTCATATGTTTCTGTAGATCCATTTGAAAACAGTGAAGAAGATCCTACATCATATAGTTCCGAAATGGTTACACCCTTTCCAGGCTCACTGAAATCCATTTACAAAGAAGAAACGGATCATGAGACGGATGACTACAATGACTTTAACGAAAATCATCTGATCGTGAACAATCCATTTTATATGAATTTAAAGAGATACAGAAGAGAAAACTGAAAGATTTTCGCGAAAATAATTTGCAATAAGAAGAGATAACAAAAAGAGTAAGGAAGCAACTTACATTGATGACAATAAATAATAACTTGTTTACACGTTTGCGTATGTAAATATTTATATCTTCATAAAATATAGAAAAATTTCCAAACCTTTATATTTACTCTGTATTTACAACATATCACTGCTTAAAATCAATTAAAAAATAGAAAAAAACTAATTTAACTTGAAGAACAATCTTTTGATACCTAGCAACTATTTATTTTACGGTTTCATAATAAAAACATATCGAAATAAAAGAAACTATTTTTCATCAAGCAACATATTTTGTAGATGAAGAGAGAGACCTCATGGTTTCTTCTTCAAAAGAGCGAAGAGCCAATGGATTGTAATAACGGGAATGCTGAAGGTTGAAACTGCCCCAAATTTGATATAAAAAAGGATGAAGGATTTCATTACGAAGGCCAGAAAGGTAAGGGTGTGAACGTCTCGCGCAAAAGACTATATAAATCTTGCCATAGCTCAAGCCTTTGGCTCGAGTCATTCTACGAATTTGATCATTGTCCCTGTCCAGAGAAAAAAAAATTAATATTCGAAAGAAGTCAAAATACTTTCCTCGTCTAAAGTTGAATGATGAAATCTCCATCTTCCCATCATCCTTATCGATCTATTTAAGCGATGTTTATTAAATAGATGTAGTAAAACATTAATTTCAATCAATACTTTTTCTTTGCTTATGAGATTTAGACATAAAACTAATAACTGTTTGATAAGGCCCTGGGAAATCCCAAATCTTCTTCGCCTTAGCAAGAAATAACTATCGTTTGCTATAATATTAATATACATATAAATGACAAATAGCAAGCTATATAAATATTCATTTAGCTCTTGTTTTTGGTTCTAGAAATGGAAATATAATGTGCACTTACCTTAGTTCGTCTATTGAGAGCATTGGCTAGGTCTTAGAGAGTTCTTGATATCATATAAGTATTGAAATTTTGAATTTTTCTCTGCGCTCTTGGAAAACCAAGTTAATTTTTACACAAAAAGGGCTTAAGTAATACCGATATCTTGAAATGACTTTTCGTTGAAAAGAGTAATGCTGGATAGGCCCTTCATTGCACACTTTTCTATGTGTGTATTGTAATTTCTCTAATAGGCTTTCAGCTTGAAAATTGCGTATTTATTTTTCCGATTACGAGATGAAACGAAAATTTTGACTTTGGTAAACCTTGGCTTTGCTTTAAACTAACACTTTTTAAAATTTAACTTATTAGGCAAAAAAGCAGCTAAATGGGTTGCACTTTACTTTAGGCCTTTCATTTATTTGTTTAAAAAAAAAAGAAGGTTTACATTAGAAAACACCGACGACCGACCGAAATGCTGGATAGTTCCTTCTTATACAATTACATACTTTTCTACGTGCGTATTGTAACCTCTCTAATAGATTGTCAGCCTAAAAGCTACCGATTTCCGATTATCTTAGTGTAAAAATTTCATTGACGAAGCGAAACGTTTAGCTTTTGTAAATCTTGGCTTTGCTTTAAACTAACACTTTTTAAAATTTAACTTTTTAGGTAGAAAAGCAACTAAATGGGTTGTACTTTACTTTAGGCCTTTCATTTATTTAAAAAAAAAGTTTGCGTTGGGAAACACCGAAATCACATATCGTTAGCAAGAAAAATGATATGCTAAATAGATCCTTCGTATCCAATTGCTTACTTCTACGTGCGGATTGTAATCTCTCTAATAGGCTTTCACTGCGAAAGGTGCTTATTTACTTTTCCGGACATATTATTTTGAAAATTTCATTGGCGAACCAAAAAGTTTTCATTTTGGAAAATCTTGCCTTAGCATATAAATGTAACACTTTTTAACTTTACTTCATTACCTTTCATTTACCTTAAAAATAATGGCTTGCATTAAGAAATCGCGCGCCTCTAAATGATATTTGCTCTTTTTTATACTCTCCCGCATCCGTGTTTAAACGTGTCCTGATTTTCCGTATTTATTTTTGCGACCGGCAATCTCCAACTTCTGCAGCAATTAAAACTATACGGTAGCAATAGCTGAATAGCTGACTTGGGCTATTCATAGAAACGCATCAGAATAGGAACATTAAAAACAGAGCTGTTAACAAAATAAATGATCACATAACAAATGCAACTGCAATAGAAAGTTTATACCCCTTAGCAACTTGTCTACAATACCACTTGCAATTTGTATATAATACGATTTTCAACTTGTATACATATATATATATTGCTATTTTTTACACTTCATAATAACAAGTTGTACTTTTGTATAACGTTTTTATTTATTTATTTTCTGAGAAGATATTTACAATTTAATGCTTTGATAAAATATGTTATTTCTTCATATATAAATATGAATGATACCACAACTTTGCACTGATGTTACATTTTATATATTTGTATGTATGTACATATTTCAAAAATTATGTAAAGAATTCTGCGAACTTATTTTAGATACTTAATTTCTATAATTGAATTGGCTTTTAGTTTCTTGTGTGATCATCATCTGAAGCTCACAATAATTGTAATATAATTTTAAATATTAACTTCTTTTTACAGACTTTGACGGGAACATATACACATAAATAATGTTCTCCGTGTTTGCTTTTTCATGCAAGAAAGAAGACAACTACTAGTGTTTATGCAACTATTTGCTAAAAAAAAACAAAGAACATGTATACATACATGTATTTCATTAGTGGTGGTTATGTAATTTTCGTAGACTTAAAATAAGCCGGGCTGGATTTCAATGAAATGTAAAAAGTTGCAACGATAGTTAATTGGAGTTTAAACAAAATGAATCAGACGCTTTTAACGGCCCAATCCAAAGCCATAACGCATAGGATAGGAAGCTCGACGACTAACATCTTCCGATGGCTCACGCTTACCTAAACCAAATTAAATATTAAAATATGTTGAGTAGTCAAGGATTTACACACTAATTATATGAATATGAATATAGTGCAAAACAATAAAAACGTATTGAAATCTATATGAAAAAAAAATCGGAGTAATGTGGATAATAATAATAACAATCGAATTTGATATCGAATTTTATGGGTTGTATATGTATGGTAGGTATCATTATGTATATATATGTATTAGCGGGGCTTTTATTTATTACGTAATATTATGTATTATTATGTATTATTATGTACTATTGTTATTGCAAATATTAATGTAGTTTTTAATTAAGTTTCCGATGGTATAGGCGTACAGGGGAGCCAGCCATTCAAAATAATTGGCAACATGCCTATCGCGGTACCTCAAAGGTGGTGTGGAAAACCGTGTCAAGAAGCCGATATAAACTAATGATTGCCAGTCAGCAATGTGACACGAATCACCATGCTAGGTTTTAATTCATATGTATACAATTCCGATAGATCCGATTGATTGTAGTGAGGTGAAATTTGTTGGTCATCAATAGCACGTTTAGCTACTATGACGACCCTTAAACCAAATCTGTACCAGAAGTGTGACATTTCGCATTGTTTGCCATAGGAATGTTGGAAAGAGCTCAACAGTTGCTGCATAAGGCACTGAGTCGTTTGCCAGAGCGAGAACGTTGGTAAAATACCTCCTGACACGAGTGTTAAGCAATTTGAAGCATCATTTCGTTTCTCCATATGTAAACACGATCATTATGTTTGCGTTCATTGTTATCACTGATTCGATATCAAAATGCACATCTAAGTACTAAGTAAAGGTTTTAAAATCTTAATTAATGCACTTATTTTAAATGTCAAGAAGAATGGGTGGACAAGTGCAAACGAGATGTTTATCTCCATTAGCATCATCAATACGCGCTACTGTAGGCCAGATTTTTGTATCAGATTTCACAAAGAGCTAATGGCGATAGAAGGATTTATATTTTAATATATCTTTAGGAGGAAGCATAACCTAGAAGCTAAAATTCTTTTATAATGTTTCGAAGTAAAATGTTTCGAAGTAAAATGTTTCGAAACCATGTGGCTGGTTATGTTTCTCATCTGCTAATAATGCGACAAAACAAATAAACAAAAGAATATAAGTAAATTAAATGTATGCACAAGTCTATTTTGAAGTAAATTTTTTTTCCATATTTCATTTATGAAAATCTCATGATATAATTGCTTTTCTTTGTGTGTGTTGCATGCGCACGGATGCACTTATGCATGCGTTTGTGCGTGTATGGGTGAGCGTAAGCCATATAGATATATTAAAACGTTTTCAAATTTATTGCATTTTCGCTATGGCGTTACGCATACATGTGAGAAATATTTCTTACCTAACATTGTTGCTGTATTAAAAGCTTTATCTAATTCTTGTTTGGCTAATAATTCATCGTCAAGTCGATTGTAGCCGGATCTTTTATCCAAATCGAAAGAATATGGAGCTCGTTTACCTAAGCCGAAATTATAGACCGGTAAACGTTTCATGCCATTTCCATTAGTGTAAGTGTATCCACGTCGTCCCAAGCCAAAGGCATAGCGTTCAACGCGCTTATCATAGTTGTTTTTTTTATCATGATCATCCATTTCCATATTAGTGCCCGCATTGATACTGAATAAGGAATTGAGTTGTGATGCATCATGGATATCATTTCGATTTGTGTCATCATCTCCATAGTTCGGCTGACAGCAGAACATATTCAGCCAACAGATCAACAACACCAACAAACAAGTAAAATTCATGGTCATCATGGTTACTGTATCAGCGCGAGATGTGGAAGCAAAACTGAATGGATAGAAATCAATCGGTTCGATTTAACGCTTAAATGTAACTCGATATCTTAACTTTTAGTGAAATTTTATGAAATTTGCGATTATATGAAAGGCATGGCAGGAGGAGTTTTTATCATTATGTCGGTCGATTGAGAATCAGCTGTTCGTCTGATATCTGTCCATGGATTTTTGTGTTCAACCTACAGGCTGTGTATTTTGAGATACACCTTTGATGAAATTTCATACACTGACGTCTTTTGGCCCAAGGACGACCGCTACTGAAAATCGTTCAGATTGGTCCAATTTTTCGACCACCCGCCCTATATAAAGCCCTATTGTGAAAAGGAGTTATATGAAAAAATATTGCAATTTTCAAAAATATATCGGCAAAAGTGGCTGAGTAGCAGTGCTGCGGCATTCTCAATTAGTATAAAAACTTTGGACAGAGTGGGGCAATTTTTTAAACCCCTCTCTCATGTAAGCTTTCCTACGGAAACTGAAGGTTTATATGCTAAAAAGGTCGAACTTTCAACATTGCAGTAAACTGGCAAAGAAAACCATCTTGCAGAGTTTAGACCACGTAGGTTCATTTTTTCCATACCACCGCATAAAAGGCTTCTCATGAAACCTAAACCTTTATATGCCAAAAAAGGCTAATTGTTAATTTTTTGTAATGAAAATTTGTTCATGATAGTAATTAAACAAAAAAAATAAAATGGACCTAATTTGAACCCCCTTGGCCCCACTCCATACAGGATGTCTCATATCTTAATAATTCATAGGAGCGTCTCAGCAGAACAAATTAGCGGTAGGGAATTTGGATCGCGTAGATCTGTTTTTTTTGAACCCCAACACATATAGGCGCTATTGCGAAATCCAAACTCTTATATGGAAAGAAAATGTAATCTTCCAATATGCAGGCCTTCAAGAAAATTACGGCTTTGCATGGAAATAATGTACGCTTCTTGATGTATTATTACCAAAAGGATCGAATATAATGGTGTTGGGTATGTAATGGTCGGCGCTGCTCGACTATAATGTTCTTACTTGTTACTAAATTCTTCTGTGAATCTATTACCATTGCATGAGCGGTATGTGGATGATAGGTATCTCAAGAGAGAAGATACGATTGCATCGTCCAACCTAGAGTAATGGGACTCAATTAAACGGTATAAACTTGAATTCGCGATTCAAATCGCTGTCGTTACGACAGCTACTTAGCTTGACTACAACTTAGTTTAAATCGAAATGATTAAAAATAGCCATTGTATCTCTCTTTTGTCAGTTTTTTTTTTTTTGTTTTTCAAAGCGAGCGCCACATTTGATATATCGTTTTGAACAGCAATATTTGTCCCTTCCTTTAAGGGAGATACGTGATATACTTGAAAATAAATTAATTTTTGTTCAATTATTGGTTAAAAAATAACTTAAAATTATTGCTTGCCTACATATGTTTGCACCGAAGTAAAAAAAAAAAGAAAATTTACGCAGTAAAGTGTTTATATATCAAAGAAAAGCGACATGGAAACGACAATTAGTTTTCTTGCGCATATATTTGCCGGTTGTCAGAAAATAAGAAAAATAGGAAAACGACGACAGCACAAGAAATGACAAATTGCTTGATTATGGTAAATTCCTAAGCGTAACGGCTGAGAAAGTTACATTGGCCTTGAAGCGAATCTTAGATACCTAACATAAGTGCTTTTCCTTTTTTTCTTTAAATATTTAAGTATTTTTTGTTTTATATGAAATGATAAAGTAACTGTACTGCCGTTATTGTAGTGACAATAATCCTCTAAAGTCAAGACGCATGCATGCATACGCTTGCCTGAAGAATGACTATTCCAAGTGCTGTTTACATGAAAGGGATTCCAAGAACATGGTAAGTGGAGAAAACTATGTCGGGGAGCTGCCCTCGACAAATATGAGAATTTTAACTAAAGAGAAGATGCGGGATAATTGACGAATTTTGCGAAAACGGACAACTCAACCCTTTTTAAACTGACCACTCATTATAAAAATCGATTAGAACGACGACGTCAACGTACACGAATAAAAAAGGCGAAGACATGGTCTGCTTTAGGACAAACCTCTCCAATATAGTAAATCCTTGTAACGCGGTGACGCGATCAGAAAGAAGGGAGAAAAGAAAGAAAGAGAGAACGAAGTAGAGAGGTCATGGCCTCAGCCTAGTGGATGTGTGATCAATCGAGAAGTGTTGGACCTTCACTGGCTGAGCACTCAGTCTAGTTGCAACCAAAGAAAACTCTACCACAGTTAGATTTGAATGCTGACTTGGTAGTGTAGAATTACATCTGCTGCTCATGCGGACAACGCAAGCATAACGCATGACAAAATTATTCCCGTATAAATCTGAATTAAGATGTAAGCAAAGCAAAAAACCTTTACTACCCATGTCCCTAATCACTTGCGAAAACAAGTTAAAAAGACACCGAAGCATACCACAATGCACTTGAGCATGTCCGTGTGTACAACTGTCCATCTGTCTGCCTGCTAAACTGTGTAGTACCTGTGGTGAACATCCTCGCATGAGCAAAAACGAAGATGTCTCTTACAACTTTTGAAGATGACCTAACCTGGTCAAAGGAACACCCATTTTACTTGTTACTCGTAAAGTCGATCATATACACCAAAGAAATGTCCACCTTTCTTCTGAAAATAGAAAAAATCCACTACACCCACTCACTACTATAGGGTATGAAAATTTAGTTCCGTTTCTCTTCTTCACGATCGTTGGTATAAAAGATTCGATCACCAGCAAATATGATTCTCTTGCTTGTTATGAAGTAAGACGAGCCTAGCAATATTAAGCAGAAAATAAGACGCACTAGTGTTTCTGCCATCAATTGGAAATTCAGTCACTGTGGTGTTACGAGACCATTCAGCAATGATTATTTAAAAAAAGAATGACGGACGCACACATTTTTGTAAAAGTAAAGCAAAAGCTTATAACAACAAATCAGTTTACTTTTGTTGAATTATGATGAATAAAATATAAATAAATAAAAAATATGTCATTAATGGAAGTGGAAGGATTACTCTCTCTCTCTCTCTCTCTCTCTCTCAGGTATTAATCCTGATAATACTTCATCCTTAACAAAATAGCAAATAAGAAAACATAAAAAATCCTACGTAGACGTAGATGTATGCGTGAATATGTTTTAACGCGAGAAAAAGCTTTAATATTTTCTTAATCTATTTTATCTTTTAAAATTATCATCGCGTGCTTAATGAACTCGCAATAAATTGATATTCGAATAAAGTAAAAGTGCCTTGATGTGCCTAAAAGTAAACGATGGCTGCCATCCTCTCTATCCATCTATCTGAACGATTTGGTTTATTAAATAGCTTCAGTTAAAAACGTCATTTTGACAAACGCTATCTTACACTTGCTGCTTTCGCCCCCACTTACTTCTCTTTGCCTCCTTTCTGTACATTTTTTGCCTTCACATTGGAGCCTTACTGCCAAACGGGGCAAGAAAGTGCCAAATAAAAGAGGTAGATTAAGTTCCTTCTTCTTATTCTTCTTCTTTAAATATATATGTAACACTTTTACTTCTTTCATTGTATACGTCTTGCCACACTCTAGGATCATTCGTAAAAGTCAAATAAAGTTTATTTCTTAAATGAAATTTTTTAAAACATTTTTATAGAAAGGCATAAGCAAGAATTTCAATTTTTTGTTTTTTTTTTTTTTGGCAGCATAGTACTCACTATACTATACGTTTAAGAAATACATGCGAACATTCAGAGAGATTTATGGGGATTTTTGCATGCAACAAGTTACAAAGCGATATAAATGTATACGATGATGCGATATGATGGATATGCAAGGGAAAAAACGGTTTCAAATGTGGAAAAAAAAAAAAAAGTTTGGACGAGGTTATGCTGGTAATTCGGCCATCAGGGATTCCGACAACTGGAACTTTTGGAATTTTTTTAGCTGAGACTTCAGGCATCGATACAGTCTCTAGATTGACCAATTAAGTAAGTGCGCAGCTACGAGTTACTTAATAAAAAACATGTCTTGTGCATGGATTTCTTAAATTCGGATGCAAAAGCTTTCCAAATCAAACTTTTCAAAGAATGTTTCCATCGCTTTTGAAAGAAGTGAAATAGGAGATCCTTTCGAAAACTTTTTGTATCAATTAGAGGAAACAAATGGAGATAAAAAAACATACGTTAACCAATGTCTCTCGGAAAGGTTTTCCATTCAAGCTCAAGAAGCTATAGTAAGAATTAATAAGAATTTTCAAAAGTTTTTAGAAAAACACTTCAGAGATCGAATAAACCAATAGATGGCTTCAACGCAAAAGAGAATGAGGTGGCAACTGTGTAACTCATTTCCCACTAATTCGACATTTTAAGTTTTGATAATGACGCAGTTTAGAGTGTGAAGTCCAGAATAATTAAAAGTATGGTCGTAGCTGTAGTGAGTGTTTAATCGGTAAACGCCTTATCGACTGGATACGCACAAGGCAGGTCCGATAACTATTCGGGCTAAATTTCAGACCCGTCGTGCGCTATACTTTCCCCACTGCTTAATTTTTGGAGCTCCCACAATGAATGAGTGAACGAAAGACTCTTCTCTAAAGCGTAATCCGATGAGTTATCCACATGAGTAGTCGAGTGGGGAGAGAATTGCATCTAACAAGTCAATTTTTGCGGTAGTGTTTGATTTGGTCGCAGTTATAGCGCAGTAGGGGCGTAAGATTTATCGATCGGCCACACACCAGACTTCCCCATTTCTTTCCCTTTTCTTTCGTCTTTTGACTGCCATAGCGAACATCTCCTGAGTGATTGTTCATATCAAAAAAAAAAAAAAAACAAGTAGGATATTTAATCTTCCCGTCACCATTGTCCCATAAAAGATTCAAAGAAAGGAATTTTCATACTCGATAATTTTGGACGGGCGTTGTCGGTTTTTTTACATGTCTGCGGGGGTGCTACAGCATCGCCGTACAATATAAGTTCAATTTTTGCAGATTTATTTGCTGTAGCTTATGAGTAATCAACAAAAAACGTATTTTTTATTCCTTTTGAAAAACAGAAAAGTCCTCCCTTCACGTAGCATTGTTGGTCTGCCCTTCCTTCAAACGATTTGGCCCAAGCTGCGTGTAAGAATTTCTAATATCTCTTCTAAATCTGAACTAAATGGCTTTATTTAAGGCTGCTAAGGAATATATATATATATATATGTTTTGTAGGATCTTTGATGCCTATTTCTGGGTGCGTGGGTTGCAAACGTTTTCACATCATCCTGCATTGATGGGCATAAAAGGTTGAAAGCAATCTCTCCAAAACGCATCTAAAATCAAGCGTTTGATATTTCTTTGTGACTAAACGTTTTCATCGTCATTACAGAATATTATCTTCCCTTTCAATAACAAGAGAAAGGAATCAAAAACTTTTTGCTGTTGATTTCTCATTCATATCCGTTTCTTAAATGTTATGTATTTTGTTTTTTTTTTATTCCTTTAATTGTTTTTGTTCGTTTCCAAAACAAACTAAGTCGTTGCACAGATTTATGTAATCGTATGGACGGAAGTTGAAACAGACAACGTATCCTTATAAACATACAAACACATTAGAAAGTTCTCGGCTTTGGGTATATTTTCTCATAAAAACAGAAAATTGCATTTGACCGAAGACGTGCACACCTTACGGTCAGAAATGAAAGAACAGATGGTAGTCTATAGCTATCATCAACCATTTTAAGAAACAACCAAACGGGGGAAGAAGCCAGTCTGCTAACAAAACTATACACTATGCAATCAGTTTACATAACTAATTTTCATTGTTTTGTGGTACCTCGGAATTGTTGTTCGGAGAAGTTTGGAATCATTGTGTGCTATGCAAGAGTATTAGTAACAATTATCATTAACACTTGCACTCACTACAAGACAATTATAGAGCATGGCTGTCCTCTTCAAGAGATATTTGATTCATCAGACACCTGCAAATGCACATCTCGAACCTTATAAGCCGTACATATTGCTCGTTATTCTTGATCTTATGCCTATATATTCTCCATCAAGTGATCGTGAAATGTTTCAGGCATATCGGCCTGCCTTGTCTGTCGACATCACGATTTATAGCTTTTTGCTTAAAATAATAGATTTATCACAACATTTTTGCAAGGACCGACAGACAGTAGTGCGACAAAGGCGTGGTTTTCGATTTACAGAATTACTAGTAAGGTACGATGTGCTATGTATACGATACGAGGTAGGACGAGATCTATCTTCCAACGGCAGTGAGTATAGAGAAAATCCAGATTTGGTTGAATGCACGAAGCGTACACGACTTGCGGTACAGGGTATATTAAGGGTATATTAAGTCGTGCGGACCCAAAAGGGCTTAAAGTAGATCCACCTTTTATTGTAACAATCGATTTAGAATCAAACTAAGCTTGTCTGTCCGCCTGTCTGCAGTATTTTTCTCCATTCATAGGCCGCCCTTTTAGGATATTTCGATCAAGTTTGGTACACCGATATGTCTCGGGCCAAGGACGAACTCTATTGAAAATGTTTCAAATCGGACCACTTTTTCGACCACTTCCCATACGAAGCACTATTTTGAAATAACTATAGGGTAGTGTAAGGTATTTAATGGTGGCCAGTGCCGCACTATAGCGTGTTTACTTATTATAAATTTATTGTCAACTTTTTTTATTTTATCCTTTGCCACACATATTTTCTTTAATCGCTTTTTGCTTTGATTAGAATCATGTCAACAACTGATGAAACCGCATATATACTTATTTCAAATTGACGTCCGTAAAAGTAAAGAAGTTATTGAAAGATTCTTCTTCTATTTATTCAAAACTTATGATCATCTCTTTTAATAATTCCTTAGGTACCGGTCACTTCAGCGGTGAAAGCTGCACAGGGCAAGAAAAAATTTCTTTAGGATTAATTTTTCAATTGAATGACAAAACTCTTGCAGAAACCTGTTCAAGAGGATAGCTTTGGACTTAACTCGAAACGGACCACGTTGAGTCCTTGTGGCTCGTTTAAACTTCAAAACTTAAACATTTTGATTATTTCAGATTACATTTCCAAAAGAATTCTTTTTTAGTTTGCCTTAGATTAGAAAAAAATGTTTCCTAATTTCCTTTGTAGTCACGGTATCAAAATTAATACTTTGGCCTTTTTTTAAGGAATCTTACGCGATGACCCTGATAGGCTTACAGTCAGTAAGCAATTCCTTTGCTTTGACAGGAATAACCGATAGGCCCAAAATTTGGAACAGATATACGCTGAGGAACTATGCATACAATTCCATACCATAACCGCAGTAACATATTCAATAATTTCCTTACGAGTCGCGGAGTTAATGCAGAACTATAATGCCTGCGTAATGTCTGAGTAGTAAACATTCTCCTGGCCGCCATAGAGAATGAGAAGCTACTGTCTTCAAACTTGGCGGAAACATTGAAAGTTCTTGGACACAACTTGATGTTGAAAATGGGCCAAAAATCAGCCAAAGGACACGCCTAAAGCATAACATAAACTGAAAACACTTTTGCTTTTTCTGGTCTGGGGGTTTTTTACCCATTACTTATAAAGTACAATAAGCACATGATAAGAATTTGCGCGTAAATGAGAATAATCAACCACGCCCATCTAAAAAACATGTTCCGATTAGCAATTGTTTTCAATTTTTACCTAACATTACACTTATTATATAAATACAACGAGCGATATCTTCATTTCAAGATTATGAGATAGATGGGATAGATACCTTGGTCGAAATATTGTGTCCTATATAAGCCTGATAAGCCTGATAAGTCCTATATAAGCCTAATAAGCCTGAAAAGGGCTTCGTTCGCTATTTCTAGGTTATTCTGTTCTTTTTGTTTTTCTTCTTTCTTTTATTCTCTTATTAATATTTAAATAGTTTTCAAATTACCGCCGGCTTTAACTTACTATTATCGGGATCACGTTAGTGATAAGATGGCCACACGCGTAGAGGGTTTGAAAATGGATTTAAAAAATGAAATTTCTTTCCAAATGCATCCACCAAAACACGTTCAACACGTTAACGTTAATAAAAAGACCGCAAATTGTGGTTAAATAAAAACTTTGTTAATTTTTGTAAACATTCAACTTTTTTGTCCTGTTTAGTGTAACGCGATGAGCTGCACTCGGGTCAGAAGTTGGTTAACTTTTGAAGAACAAAACATGACACTCGTCCTCTTTATATGAACTGCAGCAAAGCATTGCCGATGTCGCTATGTAATTGAAGCAATGCTACGCTTTTACGATTACCATTCGCGACCATCACCTCTACACATATCTATCTATCTAATCGTTCTCCTTTTCGTACAGCAACATGCTGTAAAAGAAGTGGTAACAAAAAAGAAAAAAAAAAACAGCGCACGAAGTTCTTGCTACTACTCCCACCACCCACTTAAATCCAGTACTTACAGTATATGTGTGGTAATGATAAGGGTTAAGAGCATCGACGAGACCAATATTTAATATTTTGCGCGCGTAAAATATATGTCAAGCGGTGTTGTGTACGTATGCAAAGAGGGGTTAATACGACAATAATCGATAATGAAAAAATTCTGCTCAAAACAGAAAGGGAGCAAATAATGCGGTTTTAAAGAATTTATTTACAACACTGTTTTTTATTTTGGTTTTTTTCCTTTTTTTCTTTTATTTACTTAAAAATATTGTGGCTGGATGCTACTGTGGAAGAAGTGGAACTATTGAAGTGGTCACAATGTGTGCAACAAGTTCTTATTTATTTTGTTCTTCTTTTTCTTTTGCTTTATGGTATTTGAGAACATGATCCGAGGCATTAACAGACTTTGAGATTATTATTATATTAAAGTACATTTTTTCTCTTCAATATATATATATATACGACGCACTTATATTAGAAATTCTTATGTAAAAAGTATAGGTTTCATGTTAGCTTTCTATTCTATTTTGTCAAAAGAACAATAAAACTTTTTAATACGTTTTCCTCTTTTTTTTATATATAACATCGATCATCAAGGACTGGAAGTATTTTAATGCATTTTTGAAAAATTAACCTCTTTAGCATGAAGACATTGAAATATTCTCTTTCGAGACTTATTTAACACTAGACATGCCGCCCGGATCAATTTAACCTTTTTCAACTTTTAAGCTTAAAAAAAAAAAAGAATGTTTGTGGAGCATGGATAGTTAGTTGCATGCAAAAAGCCTTTAAATACTCAAAATCAATTCCCCTATATTTAGTATACTCTTCCACATATCGATTGCATATAGTTCTATGCAAGTGGCTCAACTTTTTTGGGGAATCGCCCCAGAAGCGCATTGCCATATACACCAAATTCTCTTTTTACACGATTTTTTTTACACGAATTTGATTTAACACGAGTTCAAAAGGAAAAAAATTCTTTTTTACACGAATTATTTTGTTTTAACACGATTTTATATTTATGAATTTCAGATATAATTCCCTTTTTCCAAAGTAAAAGTAATTTTTTTTAAAATATTTAGTGAATTAAAATTTATAAAGACGAAATAAATTAAGTGAACTCTAACAAGAACTTTTTAATATTGTTTACATCTAATTCTCTTTTTACACGAATTTTTTTACGCGTTTTTTTTGGGAACGTATCTATCGTGTAAAAAGAGAATTAGGTGTATATCGATCAGACGAGACCGAAGTATTGCAGTTATAATAAGAAGAGGACTGCTTCACCCACGAGTAACCCGAAATAAGTATGTTTGCTTCACTCCAAAGCTGGTGCTTACTTGGCAAACTCAGCCTTATACCATTAACGTTGAAGGGTAGCTTTTTGTCAGTTGCCAAATTTGCGAGCAATATTGTACAGATATTAATGTTGATTCTACAAGAAGTACAACCACAATAGAAATGATTAACTACGTCAATGGAAGACCGCCATGGTCACAGGAATTTCATGACTTCTTAATCCAAAAGCTTTCGTCTTTGGCACTTACTCACCGAATATGAAATGTTGAAGAACTATCTGCTAAATCAAATTGAGAATAACCAACATTTTCGTATACACACAATTCTCTTTTTACACGAACTTTTTTTACACGAGTTCAAAAGAAACAAATATTCTTTTTTTATAGGAATTATTTTGTTTTAACACGATTTTTAATATTCCTGGAATTTTTCTTGAATCTCACAGAGCAAAGAGGGAGGTTTTTCGACGAGTGCACGAAGCGTTTAAATTATTCTCAGAAAAAGTCGCTAAAACTCGGTAGATTTTACTCTCGCCGTGAGCCAGATTAGCTCTTTTGTTTGGGATCTTACAACATCACCTAATTCTCTTTTTATACGAATTTTTTTTACACGTATTTTTTGGGAACGTATCTATCGTGTAAAAAGAGAATTAGGTGTATACTTAAAAGATAAGTCGGTCTTGTTAGCCTCCGGTTATTGTTGTTGTTATTAATTTTTAGCCATAGAAATAAATTCTAAGACTAGCTATCGGACATTTATTGTAAACTCTACCGCACTTGAGATTTGAGCCCAGGACCATTGAGTTGTTAGTCGACGCCATTTGCCTACTCGCCCACTCAGACGGAAAGGCCTAGGCTTAATTCCACACCTTCAGTCTGTGCCGAGAACCAGGCAATTTTTAAACTTTCTATCTCTCAATATCAGGTTGCGCGCACCTCCACATTCGATTAAACTTAAATATGAATACGTCTGCAAGGGAAGGCATGGAACTAAGTGTCTTTTTAATGAAAAAGCAAAAGCGGTAACTGCTTTTTTACGACTCATACGATGAGATTAACGTATATGTACTACACAACAATAGCCACAAGGATGACGAAAGGCTCGAGGATGATCATGTGAAAGGTTTTAAGGCTATTCCTTGGCTTGACAGTTATATGTGAAAGGAAAAGTCGAAAGCAAAGAAAGATGCGACGACAACGCTTAGTGAAATATCAACTGTCTCATTGACTTGGAGACATTTCTTCGTTTACGTTGTGCCGTTGTGCTACAGAATTAAAACGAAACTATCACATGCCGTAGATTATACAAGCACTTGTTGCAGCCAACATATATAAACATGCACGCAATCGTGATACACGTCTCCTATATATTGTTATAACATATTACGTACAAATGATATTTCATACGTAAATTAGAAACAATTTCATTTTGTTGTTGTTGCTGCCACATTGCAGCATTGCATAAGATAGCATGTAGTGTGACAAGAATATATTAACTTGGCTTGCATTTAGCACAAAAATATGCACTATAAACGTATATTAAAAATGGATCAGTGACGTTTTATTTGCTTTCAGCGATTTCTTTAAAGAGACTTACTTTCCGGTTTATTGAAAAACTCGCATGAATGACGGACGACAAATTTATGTCAATTTGTCTGTTGGAACTGAAAATTCAAATTTTCTTATACATTATTTGTAACTTGTGGGGGATGAAGGAGCGTTCGCAAACTGTTATTGTATTTAATTATACTGACGAGCCTCGCTAAAGTTAAGATAAACAATAGCCGAAGAATTCTGGATATGAACGGAGTTGAAATTATTGGAAATCTTCAACTTTATTGACTTTGAAGCAAACAATGTTTTTAAGAGAGTGTTAGCAAGGAGATAGCTTTCGCATCATCGACATTGAAAATCAGGACTTACACGATCTAAATAACTCAGTTTTTAAATCAAGAGATTTTATCGTCTGATACCCAGTCAAATCAGTCTCAATGATTGACCTTGAATTTTAATCTTTTCCCCACCAATCTCCCTACTCGGTTCAAAATAATACTTGTTTTCTTTTCTATGCCTATTCCTAACTTCACTCAGTCCACAACAATGTGGGATAAACAAAAAGAGTATAACGCAAAACAAAGTTGAAAATGCATTAAAAAGTATATTTGTTAACTGTGATGTTTGAGTTGGTGGTTCATTGATTGTGGCCAGCTTTGTATCAATCTTTTAAGGCACAGTTTTCCTTTGCAAGGAAAAGTTGACCGATTTTGTGATAGGGGCATTTCAAATAATAATAATAAGCTACCCCGCCATGGTCGGCCATGATTGCTTAACAGTATGTGAGCATAGGGCATATAAAAGGCAATTAAATCCAGTTATAGTGAAAAAAATAACCTTAATCTGGAGTTAATTGTGCGATACGAATTCGGGAAGCAATGTAAACAAACTGAAGCACTAAAGAAGGGAGGATGTTGTGCAACGGAAAGTAACATTTTCGAACATCTAGTCAAAGTCAAACACTTTCGTGTTGGACGCCGGAATAGTATGTTATATTAACATAGTCAAAAGGTGAGACGGTCGGAAGAGGCTGTAGTGGATAAACACGCCTGCCGTTGTAAAGCTACCTAGGAAAAGGACGTTTCACTTTTTATCTCATAAACACTCCAGAGACGGTTACACGCAAGGAATGCAGACACCAAAACCCTTATGAAGACAGACGGACCATTGAAACTTTCTTACCGGACGGGCTGATATTATGCCCTGCCTCCAAGCCTCGATCGACCCTAAACTTTCAATGGTTCGATTCGAATTCGGGAAGAAATATAAACAGAGGAAGAAAGGACAAAAGCGGGAACTCATTTATATCTAAATTCAGAATCAGGTGATTACGTCTGATAAGCACGAATTTACGCAATTACTATTCCAACATTTTGTATATTTTATTTGCATCATTTATTGCTAATGCAATAAAGTAGAAATCGCGCGACGTATGCGTGTTATGTATGTGCACTTACGTATGCAATCATTCATCCATAGTGGGTGATAGCACTTATTGCGAGATTGCGTTATAAATGTAGTGAAAGGTACATATATCAGATGTTTGTAGGTACGTGTGTTGATTGAACAAACTTTAAAAGATTTATGATCCCCGTAGAAATAAAAATATTTCCATGAAAAGCGATTTTGTTTATTATTTGTAAGGTTTGCGGTCGTTCACAAACGGATAAAAGTATTCTTCATTTAATGTCTGTGGACACATACCTAATATTTATTGCGAAACAAAATATTCTTCTCTTTTTCTTTCTGCTGGAAAACGTTTATCATTTTTCATTTCATATAAAGCAAATTAAGCGGAAAGTACTGTGAAAACTCTTGTCCCGCAATTCTCATCACACAAAGTGTCGTAAATAATAAGCGTGCAAGCGAATTAGCAGAGCCATCATTACCATATATTTCCGATACGATATCAATTGAATGCTTAACGGTAATATAATTATGAAATATAGCATCGGCATTACAATAATAATATCTATGACACATAACATCGAACATTTTCTTACTTTGACACGCAATGTCAGGAATAATTAACGATTAATAAGAGCATGAGAAAACGAAACGCAAGTCGACTTAATCTTCTAAATAAGATTCTTACGATTTTGGTTTGGTTTTGCATATCAAAACCATCTTCAAATATTTCAAGAATTTTCCATGCGTGCGGTGGGTAAATTTGAATTTGAAAATCACAAGCACGTCCGCAATAGTCAGTCAAGTATTTCTAATATCAAATAAGTATTGGGATCAGCATAAATATTTATGAGGACCATCTAAAGTTTCGACGAAGAATGACCCGTAGCCTGCTGGCAAAAGCTGTCATTTAGAACAAGAGATTTTATTTAGTACAAGAGATGTTCTTTTAAATCCAGTGCGAACATGACCTCCATCGAGCGACTGGCACGCCCACATTTAATAAAATACTTCATATTGGGTTGACACTCGTATTAGGCCGAATAAAATATTTCTGATTCATTATATCTTACTGTAAGAGAATACAACAGATGACAAACCATGCTTTCGGGATACCGTACACGTGCTGAAAATCTCGCTTCCTGGTGGTAACCCCTGCTAAAAATCTTTGTACGGCGAAGCCTTGACTATCTATAACATGGCGACAGCTTAGGCGTACACTAGAAGAAGCTTTGCTCTGAGAACTTCTTTTGTCATAGAGTATTGCTATGAAGGAAATACAGAGCAGCTGAAGCAGGACCGCTTGGTTGTGCAAAGTACGTTGATATAGTAAAAGTCGAATGCATGGAGCAGGCCATGTCGCAAATATGCGTAGTCCACGATGCTAATATATCTTCAGAAAAGAAAGTTTGGATTTGGCTAACCGGTACTGCATGGTAGATCCAAAGGCAAGAGTGACTACGGTCGCGTGAAATAATGCTAAAGGCTTTATAGTCTAACTTTAAGCTCCACGGGGGTGAGGAACCCACTTGCTACCTAACTACAGTAGAGGAAATTCTTAAGAAAGGAATCTTGTAATTGTGGTAGTGAGTGCTGAGTGCCAACTGCTGGGTGCGGCCCTCCAGTTAAACTTAGTTTACTTCCTAAAAGTTTGATTATTTTTCAGTGTCAGTCATAAAAAACTTTGCATGGTAGCTCCTATATATGTATTAGCGTTTAAAAAATAGACCTTTTTGATCCAAATCCTTCACAGTTAACTTTTCTCCTAAATTGCTACTACGGAGACCAATTTTGACCACAAATTATCGAAAATTAAATCGTTTCCTGAAACGATTAATATTCATGAAAAATTTTACCTGAAGTGGTTCCAAGAAATAGATCCGTGTGGTTCAAATTTGTTCCACTTCATTTTTATGTCAAATCACTATTATGAACAAATTTTCACCACAAAACATTAGGAATTAGGTCTTCTTAGCAGGAATACTTATATGTGGTGTTATTCAAAAAATAGACTTACGTGGTCCAAATTCGGTGCCGTTTTCATCATGAGATATTAAAAACTATATCTTTTTACCATATAAAGATTCAATTTTCGTAGGAACGGTATTGTGAAATAATTGTCCCAGAATACGGGATTACAAGGGAAGTGGTCGAAAAAATGAACCGACCCAAACCATTGTCAATAGCCCACGTCCTTGTACCAAAAATTTCATCCAAAATTACAGCCTATAGATTGAACACAAAAATACATGAACAGACGTCTGACGGACAGACAAGCGCTGATATACATATATATATAGATAGAAATCCAATATGAACAATAATCTATAAATCAATTCAAGTTGTTTGCTATTGAAAGCCTTCGTCAATTAATTTATTTTTTATCTTGACGTCCTTACGTCCTCTATATTTGTGGTAACGGATAATAAGGCTGAATCGAACTTCTTTGTTGTTTGTTTTTTCTTTTTTGCTGAAAGTAGAGGTTATGCGGTGTTCAATATCACCCCAAAGATTTATATTTTTCCAAAGACAGTTTTATGAACGTTCCAACGTTTACTCTTTTTTCGTTTTCTTAAACAGATTGTCTTTGAATTAATCGTTCTTCTCTTAGCTGAAGATCCATTAAACTCTCTTAAGCAGTTAAATCTGCAAATCTGTATATTCGTACGATCACACACACACACACACACACATACATATATCGCAATCAATGAAATATTTAAAAGTTTCGAACGGTTTTGCTAGCAGTGTGTTCTAACTGCTCTAAGTGTGTCAGCTGATTGACACGATTTTTATGCTGTTATGTATAAAGAATGAAAGACCACAGCAAGCAAGCAAGCAAGCAAGCATACGCACGGCACATGCATGCCGTTTATAAGAATCTAGAAATTGAAAATAAACGAATACATGGATACATTCCAACATTAAATACCAACAAATCATTTAGATTGTGACGTTTCAACTTTAACGGAATGCTGTGCTGTGCGAGCTGCATGCAGAGGCCAGAGAGACAGCTTGCCAGATGTAACTCCGAGAGTCTTGCAACCAACCACACACACACACACACATCGTACGATGCATTTTATAACTTCACTCATTTTAAGATTTAAATAAAAGCCAGTTTTTAGCTTATAACACTTTCTGTTGGAACAAGTTTAACATGTTCTCTGCTCTGCTCTGCCAAAGTGTTTTTGTAGAGATTTCGCTTTCTTTTATCACTTTTCAAATTCTGTTTTCCCATCATTAAAAAAAACTTTTCTTTCTATACCTATATATAAATATATCTATATATATATATATATATACCTATATATATATATATATACATATATATATATATATATATATATAAATATATCTGCATATATAAACAGATTTTATTCCATTTAAGATAAGGAGAAGAAAAAAGAAAAGAATAGCATACTAACGACACTGAAAGCCATTTGCAGAAACATGTCTGTGAGTCCGACCTAAATATTTTTAAATTCATTGTCAATAATTGGAATTTGCAGTCAGTCAGTTGGTGCTAGAGCTTCTAAATCAATTGGATTTCATTAAACCGATCGAGGTCTGCAATCAAGATAGACTTTTGTAAAATGAAAGCTAGTGCATGTATTATCAATAAAACAGAAGCAAAAAGTCGATCGGTTTTTTTTTTTGTTTGCATTTTACTGGGAAATCGAAAATGCTGATAACAGCAAAGTTCCATTTCACTAACCATTTGTCGGATCTTTTATCCATCACAACTTAACCATTGGCCAATCTACAGGGATTTCCTTCTAAAACAATTCTTAACTTGTTGCCGACAAACCACTCTATTGCATAACTATTTTAAATCAAGTCCATGTTGTTACTGGATTTCATAATAGATAGATAAGGGATTGAGAACAAAATATTATCAAAATTTCTGTTCGCATGTAACTCATGGTAACGATCGTTCGAACTTTCAAAGGCTCGTCTTTGACTGTTATCTCAAGAACATCGCACATATTTGTCGCGATTTAAAAAATATTGCATAGTAATCCAAGCTTAGTACCTCTTGCCCTACTAGTGCCCTAGTACTAGTGCCAGAAAAATTCATTGTAAAGACTTAAAGTGCGAGGGGAAAAATTAAAATTTCTTATATCCTAATCGGCACAATGTGTAAATAAAAGCTAGCTCCAACCGTCCGTTTCTTCTTCTTCTTCACTCGTAATTAAACTCAAAAATATACTTAAACAAAATTTACTTAAACTCAAAAATATACTTAAGCAAGTTTACAGTCGATTAACTTTCAAAGCAAAAAAAAAAAAACACATAAACCTTCAAAAACAGATCGATTACATAACCTTACGTATTACTGTCTGGCGGTCGTTCTATCAGGTTAGTTCCCGTGAAGTTCTCTTCAACTTCTTTGCTACCCGCCACGAAGAATTTGTCAAATGACTTGTTAAAGTTCTTATATATGACCCGCAAAAGCGAAAAGAGCGCATAATTTGTACGATATTGAGATAATTTAATGGGCTCATAATATCTTAATACACGTACCGGAACTGTAAACTTCTTCAGGAGCAAAACTCTCAGCATCAATCCATCTTTTGCCAGGGACGGTAGATGAATTAAAAGCAGCATGGTTTGCATATGAAGAGAGCCTTACGCTTGGATCACATCCAAAATTACGTAATCCGAACAAAAGAAAGTGCTTCCGCATTGAGTCAAGCTTCTCAGACTAGCAACAGTAATTAGGCGACCAAGCTAGATCGGCATACTCTAGCTATGGTCTCACCAGTGGCACCCTGTGCCACACTTCGATTATGGAGTGAAGCTGTAACCTAAGGAGCAAAGTGGAAGTGAAGTGGCTCCAACTTCTTCAATTTGCCAATTGACTTGGTCAGCTTGGTTGTTGTAATTTGCAAAGCAGAAGTCTTCTCTCGAGTTTTTGTCTACAATCGATCCGAAGGACTGACGCGATGCCTGTGTTAACTTCTTACAAGTTCACTTTTGCATTCAATTTGGAAAAGACGATAACATTATGCTCTTTGGCGATTTTGATTACTTTAGTGAACAGTCGACAGACTGTCACCATTAAAGGCCTCATCGTCGTAGTCGATGAGTTTTATTCCCTTGAAAACAATGCACAAACGCTTTTGAAAAACTTTAATATATGAGGACCTTGTCGATCCGAATTGAGTACACCATAAACAGGTTTACTTTGCATCTCACCCACTGATCCAGATTACCCCTCAATTAGACCGTCTTTATTTTAATTATCCGGCCAACTGTTCTAATAGCTCTGATAGCTTTGCGGCAGCCTAAAAAAAAGTCTTCCTGAATGAGTTAATCTACTCTTTAAAATTTTATCCAATTATTCATCCATCCATCCTTCGATGCAAGTCTTTCACTGAATGCAACGAAATTTATATACAGCTAATTCTCTTTTTACACGATAGATACGTTCCCAAAAAAAACGTGTAAAAAAATTCGTGTAAAAAGAGAATTAGGTTAAACAATATTAAAGAGTTCTTGTTAGAGTTCACTTAATTTATTTCGTGCTTACACATTTTAATTCATTAAATATTTTATAAAAAATAGCTTCTACTTTGGACAAAAAGGGAATTATATCTGAAATTCATTAATATGAAATCGTGTTAAAACAAAATAATTCGTGTAAAAAAGAAATTTGTTTCTTTTGAACTCGTGTTAAATCAAAATCGTGTAAAAAAAATCGTGTAAAAAGAGAATTGGGTGTATTTATAAAAATACAAGAGTACATTACACAGGCTGACTGTGTTATTAAATGGTGCAAACAATATGTAATAAAAAATCGAAAAAATCTATTAAAATCGCTATTTATTTCATTTGCTAAGGAGAAAATCGAAAATAGAAAATTAAAACCAAGTGGAGAGAGTGCTTTTTCTTCAATAAATAAAAAAAAAAACAGATATATTCGGTTTTAGAAAATGCACATCCAAACTATTTTGGAATATACGCATATGCCATATAAGCGAGCTTAGTCATATATATATATATGTATATATATATATCTGGCGCGAGCATGGATAGTGTAAATTGCAAACATTAATACGGAATAGAAATTATTTACATGCTTATACTGCATACAATAGTATTTAATATAATAAAATTGATTGTGCGGATTTATGTAAGTAAAATGATGTGTATATATATCTATATATCTATATATATTTATATATATATGTAAATAGAAAAACAACAAAAAAAAAAAGAGTAAACGAAAGTTTGCCTTTATAAGCAGCAAGTCGTCACAAGAAGATCGTTTAGAGTAACAAGAGAAACAAGAGCATAATTGCAAAAAGAGAATGAAGAGATTTCTTCCATTCACACACACACATTGTGTGCGCGTTGTGTTAAAATTTTCGAGCAAACTGATATACTTTTTTTTTTTTGGTGAAGTGATTGAATGAATGCGAAGCATTTTTAGCTGATATTCAGTTTTAAGTACAAATTTCACTGGAACGGTGTGCTGTGCAAAGATACGGATCATCAGAGAAAAAAACGGAATAATTAAAGGTGTTATTGTGTTGTGTGTAGACCTTTTTAACAAAGAAAGAAAGAAAAAGAAAAAAAAAACAAAAGCAAAAAAACCAAACTTTATTAGAAATTCAACACATTTACGTGTATGCATGCACACATATACACACATATACACATATATGAGATATGATAAAAACACATTTTTACGAAGATGAAAAGCTTCTCGCTCAAATAATATAAGCGCGATCATGCCAAGGAAAATAGAAGAAACTCTTTCACGAAATTTTGTGTAAAAAAAAAAAACAAAAGACAATCAAAACTAATTTTGAAAATATTTTCTTCTTCAATTAAAAAATCAAAAATCAAAAACAAAAACAAAGCAAACAAAAAATTTAATTGAAATAAAAAAAAAAAACAAAAAAAACCAGGAAAAACACAATGGCTCACCAGTGCGACCTCAACAATAATTACGTCAATTACACAAGTGCTTATGCAAATACCAATGCCACCTTCGATCGCGATTCTAATTCGACTCTGGCAGCCCCAAATTCTAAGCTCACGTCAAGTCAGTTTACGGCTAAATTGATTGTCGGGTCTGCAATTAACGAGCGAAGGGAAAAAGAGAAATCCAGGCTTTCTTTGGCACACGCGGGCGAACGCCGAAATTAATAACATGTTTTTCTTTCCTTTTTTTTTTTTTGGTTTATTTTTATATAAATGAGTTTATATATATATATGTATCCATATATAGAAACAAGTGTCTACATATGTTCATTATTTTATTAGAAGCCGTGAAAAATGCTCCAATTTTTAGGAGATCTCTTTCAGAGAGTTGTATGTTCAATGTTTGTTTATAGTTTATATTGTTTTTCATAAAAGTTGTTTTTATGAAATTTTCGTTATACATTTTGTTTTTCGTTATTTTTTTTTAAATAAATTATATATCACTGCAGATATACAGATGATCGTTTTGTTATGATACGACCTGTTTATCGTCTCTGTTGTATAAGTAAAATTTACCATCATATTGTCTGTCCGTGATTCGAAGGGAGGGGAGGCGGGGAGAGAGAGACAAAAATAGAAAGAGAAAGAGAGAGAGAGAGAAAAGAAGAAACAAATACTCGACAAATTGGTGCCTTTTCCTCAAAGCATTTTAATTATCATTTAATTCGCAAGCCTTCTCAGACTATGTCATCATAAATGTATAGATATATATATGTCTTACACATATATGTAACAATGAAAGGGTAGCGGTCAACTAACTAATGGCATACACCCTACTCGCATCGAATGGACAACTATGTACGTGTGTACCTTATGTCACATTAATGGCCTCTTTTTAAATAATTTATTTTCCCGTGCAATATACATCTTCGATTATTATCCTAAGAAAGGCCACCAAGACCAAGAAGAAGAAAAACTGAAAATTTTGAAAAGTTGTTATTATGTCTTTTTTGATCTGATCAAACGAGCGAACAGATTATTCTTCTCATCTTGTATGTAATAAAAGTGAAAGTACTAAAGAATCAATTATCTCTTTCAAGTCGAGATATTTAATAACAAGATGAATATACATATATGTATAGAGAGAGAGAGAGAGAGAGAGATTTGCATTCATGATTATTTCAATTGAATTAAAATTTAATATCAACTTACGAGACATGTATTATATTAAATTAATTATAGAAATATATATAATGCAATATGAAAACACCACTGTATACATATTATATGTAAATAATGAAAAATTTATTACAAATTTGAAGTCGATTTTAAATTATTCTCTGTTATTAGAAAAATATTGTTAAGTCATTTAAACAATAAGTTCATGTATCATATTATTAAATAAAAATATAATGAACAAAAAATATTAAAAAAAAAAAAAAAAACAAAATGCAAAAAGAAGGCATACACTTGCCTGCGTTTTCCTTAGATGAACCATCAGCGCAATGAACTGAGAAGCGCATTTCAATTACCATAATTCATTTATTGATAACAATTCACGAGAATTCGCATATGCAGAGTAGCGCAGTCCAGAAGATATCAATACATTATCTGTTAAAAGTTTTCCAGGCCGTAATATAAAATTTTCATATACAAGAGTTGCCAGAGACAGAGAGAAATAAAAGACAAGACTTTCTTATAAATTGTTATTAATTAAATAGTTTTCATAAATCGAAAGGAAGGTAACTTTGAAGCCATGGTCATGGTAACGTCGTCCTCTCAAACACTTGAGTACAATCGATGAACAGAACAGAATAAAGCAGGGCACGTTTACTGCGGCAGGCCGAAAGTAAAGAATTTCATAGTACGACGAGATTCGCTTAGGATCCCCTAGGTTATCCCCTAAACGCTGTAAGTCTCCTACAGGACCGTAAGCTTAACCCACTCAAAATAAACAACAAGTGATCAAAGGTAAGGAGCAATGTCTCATAGAATAGGGATAATCCACTTGGACATCTTGTCGCAAAATGTACCTCTTACGCATTCATGGATGACGTCCAAGCTCCTTGACAAAGAAAGGTCAGTTTTCACTCACTTTTCCTGAAATGACGGATATATTGATATAAAAGTTTCGATTCTTTGTAATGGCATCCATCGAAGAAGAGTAATGCATTTAGCATAACCAACAATCTGCTTGTATCTACAAAAGCAATCAAGTTATTGCGTATTTTGGAAAAAAGTGACTCAAGGCTGCCGTTGATATTCGACTGAGCGATATCTAACGTTAATGATACCGCTGCTAATAACCGCTGCTACTGATCATCATCCGCTACATCTCCTCTATATAGCTTAACTAGATATAACATCGATGGCTGAATCCTTGTTGAAGTCATTAAGAATTCGATTTTTAAAGTCCACCAATACCACCAAGTAAAGCCTCCCATTCCCATTCGTCTCATTGAATTTCTTCAAATTTCATAAGCATATCTCGATTTGTTTTGCAGATCATTTGTCCCTTCTGTTTACACAAATTCATGTCTAACTATTGGTCAGCAAATTACGTGTCTCTCCGCCCATTGCTTGTTACTCGAATCTTTAGATTTGCAAATATTTAAGCAGAAAATGAAACGCATATATATCTGCGGGTCGGCAGTTGGTCTCGACTCGGAATCGACTTGCAAGCCGAGTCTGTCTATACATTTAAAATTGCATTTAATTTTTGCAAAAAAGCAACAAAACAGAATAAAACAAAAGAAAAGAAAAGAAGAGCTTTCTCCTCTTTTACTGTTCCTTTCGAATGTGTTGAACAACTGTCTACTGTCTAAGCTACACATTAATTATCTGCTTGGTGTTATGTGTCTACTTTTACTTAAAACTACCTTTTCTCTCATGTATTCTTGATTCTTCGTTCGATTTTTGATCAAACATAGATACACTTTCGCTTAAACAACGTGTCATGATGTTGGTTAATGAATTCGAATAATTCCTTAACAGTGCCATTGATAAACTCATTGGAGAAGAGTTAACTGTCTTTTTATCGATCGTTTGAAAAGCCACGAGATTAGTTTTTCTCATCTTGAGAGTAAACTTTTTTCATATAAATGGGTTACAATGGGTAGGTAGGGTATGGTAACAAGAGGTGTTTATAACTTGTTGCGAGGCACACATAAACACACAAAACATATAAAAAGTTGGCACAAGGCGCACACACACATTCGTATCCATTCATATTTCTTTTACATACATACATACATACATAAAAGAAAAATCATCTTATTTTAAAGTAAAATCAAACTTTACTTTCAGTGCCAATGAAGAAGACAAGAACTGGATTCTTATGCGATACATACAAATACATTTCTAATCGCCCATTATAAGCACCTGTATGTTGTTCTATGTGTTGACCAACTTTTTTACATCAATTAATGATTTGCAATATAAATAATCAACTTTCAGAGACTAACAATCGGTGGAGTTCGCAGGTACATACGGATGATACGAATAACTTTATTCTGATCTTGCAAGCGGTGCAAGTCGTTTTAGTATGATTTATACAATCATTCAAAAAACATACCTAACTAACTAACTAACTAACGTTTTCACTACAAAAATATAAAAACAAATAAAGAAAGAAAAGTGAAGCCTTAAACGAAATTTATTGATGATCCGTTAATTACTAATGAAAACTCGGCAAATTGAAAGCAAGAAACAAAAAAAACAAAAGCGGTGACTGTGAATATGAGTTGAAAAAAAAGAATATGACATTTTTGTGTTAATTAATTGCAAATTTTCCTTAATATGAATTTTACTTTACTTTTTTTTCTCTCTCAACCACGGACAACATTTTTTTATATCAGAAACGTATTCTTCTTCAACTCCTTTGTGTTAAACTTCAAAAACTCCTAAAATTTGTAAATTTTTAGGAAAAGTTTTAAGAACGTAACTTGGAAACGTATCCTACACTTCTAGGGAAAACGAAAAACCGATTAGCTCTCAATTGAGATCTGATGCAATTATAATTAATTTGCGCACTAACACACACATTCTTATAAAAAAAAAAAAAAAAAAGAAAAGGGAAATAAACATCAAATCCCTTTTGGACAATTAATAAGCGTTTTAGACCCGGTCTGTGTCCATTACGTAACAACAACGCATGCAAACACTCAAACCTGTTCTTGCGCGATCTATATTCAGCGCATAAAAAAAATACTTTTGAATTGTGTTGCGAAAATTATGTTTTATAGGGAATTAAAAATTACTTTTTTTGTGCGGTGAATATTTTTTTTATGCGAGCCTATAGTAAGCGCCAGATTTTTCCTCAATTTTTGTAACCTTAAGTAATTCAACAGCAGCAGATAAAAGAAGAAGAAGGGGAAGGGCTTGGACAAATACGATGGTCAAAGGATTACTTACTCCATCTAACTAGCACTTCCGTGATAGTGGTGGACATCACATAACTTTCTTAAATAGTACTTTTTTCTTTTCTCTTACCAACCAAAACCACAAAAAAAGGGAAAAACCACTGGTGATAGATTGTTCCAATGGGTAGTGTGGTTGAAGAGTGAAGAGTTGAGAAAGTGAAGAGCTGAGAAAGCCTTGTGGTCCTGGCAAAAGACTTAGTGATGTAAAAACACCTCTTTCATCTCTGTAGAACACTTGCCCCGGATATATCAATACACCAGTCCCCCACAGCGCTCGAGGTGAGGTCTGCACACACTTTCGTCGCGCCAACGAGCACCTAAGTCTTTCACTGCAACTGCACTATAAGTAGTACTGTTAGTTCCCTTGACCTTTCTGGTCACCCAGAACACAAATTTCAAATCTAGAAACATACATAACGAAATTTTTTGGAAAGATCTTTTACTGATAATCGAATTTCAACAGGGAGTTTTCTTAGTGGTATGAATCAGCCAGCATGGCCATAAGTTCCTGCAATTTAGTTACAAGCAAACATTTTAAGAAACTCGTTCCAAAACTATTTAAATTCGCTTTATCAAGCTCTCTTTCTTGTGGTTAGGTCGGTCGGTCATATAAAGAAGAGTAAGGGTTCTTAAAGAGTTGTCTTTATTTGAAAAATTTTCAGCTGAGATACGATGGTGTTATGTGATCGATTGCTGCCGCATGTCCTGGCTTTAAGCGAATTCTTTTTCGTCTTTACATCTTGCCAAGATTACTTAAGTGATTTCAATGTGAAGGAAAACGATTGTAGCGCAGATAATACAACGATACAATTTCCCAAACTAATACAATTACAAGATACGGAAATAAATAAAAACACTTATGAAAGCGAGCATTCCGGAGTAGAGCAGAATGTAAAATCGAATGAAAGCGAACTCTTGGATTTGATAGTGCAAGCCTCGGCAAAGGAAGGCCTTCAAGCAATGAAAACTTTATATTATGTTACAGAGCCGGAACTAATTCGAAACGGTGATTACAAATACACACTTGAAATACATAAAAGCTATAAAATTGCTTACGTTCACTGAATTTAGAGCAACTTTTACAGGATAATCACCCAGCGGCTCTTCTATCAAAATTTGGTAACACCGCAGAAAATACCACAAGACAAGAAATGGCTGCATTTGCAATGCTCTCGGCAGCCAAAGCCTTTCGTAGAAAGTAAGTCATCCATACATATTTCTCCCTATTTGAGAATGAGAGGAATTATTCCTCTACATTATTCCTCTATATAAGAAAGTTTATGGCACTTTTTATAACAAACATATTTCTAGTAACTTTTTAAGTACGAACCTAGCGCGCAAAGCTCATAGCCAAAAGATTTCACTAAGACATACTGAGCTGGAAGTAATGTGCAGACCCAGAGAAATTCCGGTTTGTCCCATCTCATCGAGACGTTATCGCACGCACGATGGGACTTGTAACAACCAAGGTCGACAAAGGTGGGGAGCCGCACTAATGCCTTTTCATCGTTTACTTCCCCCGGAGTATGGAGATGGAGTAGATTCCATTCGGAATGCTGCGGATGGTGGACCATTGCCATCATCACGTTTTATTAGTTTACTAGTGCATGGTGCTCGCGAGGGTGAAGCATCGTTTACATTAATGTTAGCTCAGTGGGGACAATTGTTGGACCATGATATGACATCAACAGCTCAACCCAGGTAAATCGATTCGTATATATATGTAGATATGTATGTTCATATTTTCGAGATTCGACAGACCGATTAACGGTTCAATACCAAGCTGTTGTGGCGGCAAAAATTTCCATCCTTCTTGTTTCCCCATCAAAGTTCCATTCGATGACCCGTGGTTGTCTCCTCTTAAAATCCGATGCTTGGAATTTTTGCGTTCAGCACCAGCGCAACGGGCCGACTGCGAACTGTCATGGCGAGAGCAAACTAATCAAGCCTCCTCTTTTATTGATGCTTCGCCAATATACTCGAGCAGTATTAAAGCTTCGAATAGTGCTCGCACGTTCCATAATGGTTTACTGATTTTTGGCAATAATAACTCATTTAATGATGTCTGCCAACGAGGTGCTCTCGCTCCGCATTGCATACGTGCAGGAGATGCACGGAGTAGTGAACAACCTGGTCTGTTAGCACTTCACCATGTCTGGGTTGGTGAGCACAATCGAATTGCTTCAGAACTGAGCAAATTAAATCGTCATTGGAGTGATGAGAAGATTTTTCAAGAGACGCGACGAATAATAGGCGCTATGTTTCAGCATATAACCTACAATGAGTTTCTCCCCGCGATCCTGGGTCGAAAAATTCTCAAGTTATTCGATTTGGAATTATTACAATCAGGTTACTATCAAGGCTACGATCCGGACATAAATCCAACAGTGGCAAATGAATTTTCGGCGGCCGCTTTTCGCTTTGGTCATTCCTTAGTTCAAAACTCCTATATACGTTGCGACCGTTTCCATAACGTTATTAATATTAGTAAGTTTTTACGTCGACAAAGATTTCCTAGAAATAGCAACTTTAGCTTGGTTAAATTATTTAGACGTAACTCTACACGAGGAGTTTCAAAGAGGAGACATTGGAACCGCGGGATCTTTGCATCGCCTCTTAAGGGGAATGTCTAATCAGAAAAGTTTGAAACGTGACGAATTCATTACACCAGAATTGACAAACCATTTATTTCAAACGCCTGGTAAATTCTTTAAATTTCCCAACAGAAATCCAAAGTGAACTTTTTTTAATTCTTCTCAAGGTTTCCCTTTTGGCTTGGATCTGGCTGCAATAAATATACAGAGAGGACGCGATCACGGCTTACCCCCGTATACACGATGGCGAATTCCTTGTGGTCTTTCGCCCATCAACAATTGGGACGATTTTGTCGTCAGTGCCGGTCCGGAGTCAGCCAAACGAATCGGACATGCTTATCGCAGCGTACATGACATTGATTTGTTCGTGGGTGGAATAGCCGAACGACCTGTTAGCGGCGCTCTAGTTGGACCGACTTTCGCATGCATAATTGCTCAACAATTTCATAATACTCGCAAAGGGGACCGTTTTTGGTACGAAAACGGTAACTTTGAAAGTTCTTTTACGCCGTCTCAGTTGCAGTCCCTAAGACGTATATCGTTAGCAAACATACTTTGCCGAGCTGTAGGCAGTGGAACCTTTCAACCACACATCTTCTTGCCTCCTAATCTCACTAATAATGTACGACTTCCTTGCGATTTCGGACCATTGGCGATTATCGATTTAAGCCCTTGGCTAGAATTAGATCCCTTTTTGCCTCAAACCCCAACACTACCACAGCTACCATCCGAATTTGCTGAAGAACTTCCAGATCGCATATTTAATATAATACCGCAGCAGTTTCAAAGTCAATTACCGCTTAGGGGTAATAAAAATTCGATAAAAAAAGGCAATATATCAAAAGTCGGGGGAAATTCGAGCACATTATTTGCACAAATTATTAATAGTGAGTCCAAAATAAACGACAAATTAGACTTTGAACGTAGAATATTACTGTCATCCGAAGGACGCCATAAATTAAACAGCAACGATACTTTCCAGCTATCTACAGCGAAAGACCCAAGTGTTTCATATAACATTTCCGATGATCTTAGAAACGTTACAATGGCATTCGTTACGTCCACGTTCGTTCCCGAACAAAGCACTGACGATGTAGAACCAACACCTAAAACATACGCTACCGACTTCACAGAAGCTTCACAGAGCCCGATTGTACATGGGAAAGAAAAAACGCCAAAGTTGGAAATCTCGCACGACAATCCGGTAAGTGTTGAGAATATAGCGGGTCTATCGTGCGAGGTCAGAAATACAAGTTCGATAACGCTGCGAAGTGCTAATAACGACTCCCTTAATCAACAAATTTGCAAAGAGTTAAAAAATGCACAGAATTCTAATAAAAAATTTACTGGAGAAGATACACCCGATGTGTTGGCGAATAAAGAAAATGATGTCCAAGTAATTGAACCAAAAAAGGTGAACGAGAGTCAGCAAAATGTCCATGTATTAAATAAAAGTAAAGAATTTGAGAGAGAGTTAGGATTTATTTTATCCCTAAATTCTACACACGTTTCGCATGACTCCAAGGATCATGATAAATTGCTTATGACTATTAAACTTGATCGTGATCCTGATCCTGAAACGCATCGTAAGCCCAAATCGAAAGAACAAACAAAAGATAAAATCATTCAAATCCCTTTACTTACAAATTCCACCAACACTACCTTAATGTCGAATAACACAGATTTGCATTATTCCAATATTCGCGAAGCACCCCCAAAAGGAGAAAACAATTATTCAAGATCCTACGCAGGAACGCAGGTGGACAGCGATGCTGATAAAGGAAAAGAATACGAGATACAAATTAGCATAAGACAAAAAGAGAAAAATCGAATACCTATAAAGACCAGTCAATACGAAGATCGCTCGACTATTTATCAAACGAATCGAAATGACAATTACGCTTTAAGCTACATGAAGCGATTAACAACGTACGCAACATTTTTCCCTTCCGTAACAACCGAACAGTTAACCAACGCACAGAGTCCATTCACAAAACCCCCAATAATATTGATTGTTGACGAAGGCATTCATAGGACCACACCTCAGACCCCCGCCATATTGCAAAATATTGCAAATTGGAATTCGGAAAAACATAATCCTGCTTCCTCATATAGCAATAAGCCAAATAAAGGCCATTTTTACAATGGATTCATTTCAAATTCAGCGCCATTTAGCACTTCCAGTCGCATACAAACATCAGAAGACATCAGAATTTTAAGTCAGACAGATATTGATGGATTTTCATCGGCGAACTCTGATGAGAATACCATCTTCAGTTTTAACGTGAAAGTAAATTCTGACAGCGGCCAACTGCCAAGACCTATAGACACTCAAAGGTACAACTATGGTTCGACACTTAAAGCTTGGCAAACTCCAGCGCCAATTCACGCACATTTACTGGAATCATCGAATTCCAATTTAAAATTGACGCCTCAACATCACGCTTCGAGTCCGTATTCATCATCGAGTTCTCAAGCAACCTATTTTAAGGATAAGATAATTAGATCTCAAAGTAAAAACGATCTTCGATCTAATCAAAACTCATTCAATTCGAACAAATCATCGCAATTATTTAAAAAGCTTTCAATTATAGATCCAACGAATCACGAAACCTTTCGGCACGAAAGAGGTGATTAATAAATTGCGAGGTTTCGAGGACAATAATAAATTGGAAATGTTAAAAAATAGTAAACAATAGAATGTGTATTTAGAGGAAAGCAAGTCAGATCGAAAGAAGCAGAAGTAATTTCTATATAGTAGAGAAAAATTGTAAAAGTAAGAAATCACGGAAATATTGGAGAAACTAGAAAATATTGCTGGAATCATAAAAATAATGACAAATGAATTACATACCTTTTGTTCTCTCAGCACCTGCGTACTTGTTTTTTTTTTTTTTTTTGTTAGGTTACAAAAACGAGCATAAGGCATGGAGCAGTAATGTTTGCGAGAAAACTTCTCAACGCTTTGCTTCGTATAATTCTGCTCGATTTGCGACAAGATTTGCAGATTTTTTGTAATCAAGCCGGATAAAGGCTAAATGTTGAAGCTTGCTCGCATCTTCTCATTTTCATCATCTTCCTTCTTACCTACGCCATTACCTTCCTCAATGATACTGCGCATGCTTGTTAGCTGCCGAATAATTTCGTATTATTGTAAATGATGAAAAAGTTCTTAAAAACAATTTTTTTTCTTTTAATAACATTAGACTTACTATTGTTACAATGCGTGCAATGCATTGTAACAATAGTAGCATTGTATTATTGTTATTATTTTAATTGGATTTATCATTTTTTGTTTCTTTATTATATAATAAAATAATGATTCACACACACATTTAGAGAATGATTACTGATGATTATCCGGTGTATTAGGTTCTTCTTTACTTGCCTGCAAGCCGTAAGAGCTACGTTCTGCATAAGTTGCTGCTGCTGTTGTTCTTGATTAGACTGGACCGTGAGCATCTCATTGGCCATTAGATTACCACTATTTATTTGCACAGGTTTGCGCATTAATATGAGTACAACCGACAATGTTGGCTTTCTTTAACGGTTTATCATCACCGGCTCGTCGACGCAGTGTCATAATACCGGGCATCTCCTGTTCAGCTATCTCGATTTCTCGACGTCCAAACGCATGGTTACATTTTTAACACAGAAATCGGTGTAACCTCTGCTATTGCATTGACGCGTTTCACTTAAGTGTATTGTTTGATTCCAACGAAACCATTCCGACTTCTCGTAACCTACTTTAGAAAACAAAGTGTATGTATGTGTTTGCCCAATACCGAATTCACCGATTACGGCCAGAAATTGTCGACCAATATTTGATGAGCTTTATCGTACGGACATTGCAGAAACTCTTCGGGTTCCATTTCGATTTAATATTTATTACCTTTAAGTTCTTCAATTTTTTTATTTACAACTGACTAAAGAAGTGTGTTGAACTGACAAGTTTTTAAAATTTGACAAGCAGAAGCAAATCTTTTATGAGGTTGTTTTTAAAATTTGACAAGCGGGAGCAAATCTCTTATGACTCTGTTTTTAAAATTTGACAAGCGGGAGCAAATCTCTTACATTCCCGTTTTTAAAATGCGAAAAGCCGATTTTATATTATCAAAAAATGTTAGTACAAGACGGAAAATTAATTAAATTAATTTAATTGATTTAAGGAAAATACGGAATATAAAAATATATATGTATTTGCCAAAAATTTAAAGGAAATTTTTTTAAAATTTGACAAGCGGGAGCAAATCTCTTATGACTCTGTTTTTAAAATTTGACAAGCGGGAGCATATCTTTTATGAGTAGAAATATCTACAAATATTAAAAGGTCCATTGACTTTTTTGTGCAACGATTTGCGCAAATTTTAATGTTAATAAATTTAAAACAATTGTTCTTAAATGGTGTTAAAAACGTTCTTATTAAGATTCAAGCCGAATAAACTTTCTATTCAATTATTTCACATTTATTTTTTTCGTCACAGCTTATTAAAACCGCTTCGAAGACTAGCCATATCAAGCCAATAAGATTGAAACTCCATTTGTTCTATTGTTTAGTATGAAATGGAGCATAGAATTAGTCTAAGTGACAATAACTCGCCAAAGGATTGTGACGAACGCAGTAAAAAGTGAGTTCTTTTATAAAAAATAATGCATAAGTATATTAACACTTTCTCTAATAATATAAAAGAATTATGGAGAACCAAGACCAAGAACTTCGTCATTACATTGAAATAAATAAACAATTGAAAGAAAAGTAGGAAGTTGATCATTAAACCTGCAACAAATTAGTATAATTGACTGTATTTTAGATACCGCACCGCATTGAATGAAATGACGAATGACTTTAAACAGGAAATCTATCGTTTGCAAAATGAGGTCGCTGCAGTGAAGGCTGAAAATGAAATGCTTAAGTTGCAACAAGACTTTGAAAACGAGGAGTGCGAGGAAGCGGAAAAACTCTAAAAGGCCGCGGTGTTTAAAAAAAGCGATTAAGTGATGTTAAATTTTTCGTGTAAATAATCTGATATGCGCATTATTTCTTGAAAACGTTAATTTATTTTTGTGTGAATATATATATATGTGTACATATAATATAATACAATCTGTATTGTTGCTTGCAAAGTCGGGCCTGGAAGTGTAATAGAAAACTAATAGCGCCGTTCTGCACTTTGTTCATCGCTTTTATCCAGCAAAGATCTTCGCCAATCACATTGTCCAAAGATTGCTGGGAGAATATACAACAAAATGGGGAATTTTTACAAGTCACAGTAAATAAAACGTGCAGCCTTCCTCATTCCAATTATTCCATTGATATATTAGGGATGACGCCGTAGTCATGGAAACCACCATTGTATGGTAGTTTCTGCCATACTCGGTTCACCCAATATTTAATCGACTATACATTTGCATTTGCCCATCTTATGTACTGTGAAGCTTGTTCAGAAATGTTCAATTTTGTTTTTTCAAAGTAAATCGTTTCTGGCGATATTACTTATCAGAATCTTATCTGACGCCAAATGTGGTCAGCTATTTAGCAGCTATTAAGACGTCTTCATTCGTTACCTTTTGATGTATAGAACGTAAGTACATCAAAATTTCAAAGGAATCGATTCCTAAAACACACTATAAACTTTTGAAGCGGTACCCTACCAACAGCACCATACATTTCTTGAAAGTGTTTACGAAATTCCGAGTACTTTTTAATATCATGTTTATATTTAATGGCAAATTTCTCGAGTTTTCTGCGAGTCACCTGCATTTGTTTAGTCGTCCGTTCAAGTTGAGATTCATGTTTTTTTTTTCGCTCAAAATTACAACATCATTTCACTTAAATCTTTATATGGAGCGCAACCCTTCCAACTGGTAATCGATCTTCTACCCGAAGCAAACTGTACAGTTACCCCAGCAGAAGCAAAAGGTAACTACTAAAATCCAATTGAAAGCACTTCCTCACTTTTTCTTCTTCGTCTAAATCGTCCTAAATCGAAAAAAATGAAATTTTTGGTTTTCGCCCAAAAACGTAGTAGCATCATAAATCGAAAAAAATGAAATTTTTGTTTCCCGTAAGGGGTCGCATCGTCCTAAATCTATAAAAAATTCGTAAATTAAAAAAAGGAAAAGTTTCCTTTTTGCTAGAAGATTGGTGATTATTTTCACTCTCTCTTTTGGTTACCAGTTCATCAGACCGAATTACATCCAATTTTAGAAATTAGGGCTACAATCGACAGCTGTCATGCCCGCACTTTGACAATGTTTGCCTTTTTCAACCGTCAACACACAGATAGATGGACCAATTAATTAATCCTGATGTAACAAATTTGGTTTGTATACTTCCTAGGAGTAGAAAGAAGCCTTGCAAGATCCCAATATTATAAACTAAATGAAGAAGAAGAAAACCTAGTTTTTATCTTCTGCTCTATAGACTAACCAAAAAGAAAGAAAAAAAAGAAAAAGGAAATACTGAAAAGAGTGAAAAAAAAGCGAATGAATGAAAACTATAAAAAAAAGGAATTTAATTTACAATGAATCTTACATACCCCCTACGTGGAGTATACAAAAATTACAAGCTTTTCTCGACCACCATCTCTGTAGGAATCACAATTTATGTTGTAGTTTTAAAAACTTTTCGCAAATTTATTTAAGAAAGGTTAGACTGCCCTGCCACCTATTGTT
Organism: Glossina pallidipes; assembly: GCA_000688715.1. Classification (NCBI taxonomy): domain Eukaryota; kingdom Metazoa; phylum Arthropoda; class Insecta; order Diptera; family Glossinidae; genus Glossina; species Glossina pallidipes. The sequence goes on along the minus strand of KK499818.1, from coordinate 320,654 downwards.
AGTAAAGCTTTTAAATTCTTTCCTTTTTTTCCGAATACATCAAGCCAGGAGAGAGAATCCGGTCTATATTCAATTATTAAGGTACATCGTGAATTAAAGAAAATTTAAATTTTAAGAAAAAATAAATTTTTTAGCGATATATATAAGAAGATATAAGATAATATAATCCATCATTTTGCATGCAGTTCCATCCATTTTTATTAGAGAAATAAAAAATTAAATTAAAATTCTTCAAAATAAGAAACTAAAGCAAAAAATTATTAACTCATTTTATTACAACGAAACTCAGAAAGCTAATGCAATAATTTATGAAATACGTAAATACATAGAAGTGTATATGTAATTTTTAAGGCGATTTATTCTAGAATAGCAGCAGTTGATCTTATCGACATTTTGTTATAACAAAAAAGCAGCTACTGTTATTTAGTTTATTGAAAAAATTAAGAAAAAAACTAATTTCGTAACTTAAAAAAAAAATATATGTGAAAAACAGTAAATAAAGATATGATTAAAACTAAATATTTTTCCAAAATACTCGCGTACTTTTAAGTCGCACGAAGAGTAAAAAATTGAAAAATATTGCGATTTGAATCGGAAACTTTTAACTAAAAGAATATTCAAAGTTTTTCGTCTTTGCTCTTAAATTGTATTCTTCGTAAATGTATTGGTTTATGCAGGTTGTCTAAAAAAAAATGTTGATCTTTTTTTTTTTTTTTAATAATGAATAGTAAATAGATACACACATATTTTAGTGCAAGAAACAATTTAGCTTTAGCTTCGGACATGCTGGGTTGTTACTGCAACAAGTACTGCAATCGAAGATGAGCAATCGCGTAATTATTGGCATCTATTGAAGAACAGCTACTCCAGTTGTCAAGTTCATCTTTAAAGTATTTTGTAGCAAGTGATTGGTCATTAATTCAGATGGCGTGTTGCAGATTTTCGTTACACAATCGTTACAAGAACACTTTAGTAATTTGAAAATTTGTCAAATACATTTGTCAATTTCCTATGTTTTTGCTTTCGTCCAAATTATTTCTTCCTTCATACAAGCTTTTCACGCTTTTTTTATGCTCTTGTTTACATACATCCAAGTTATTTTGCTATGTACCATTCTTTCAAATTGTCTTCAAATTATTGTACTATTTGTTGCCCAAAGAAGTTATTCAATAGATCCTATTGGATCCTATCTTGATCTTATCACAGCTTGCTTCGTTGAGAAAATCTATAAAACAGCATTTTTTAGCTTAAGATGAAATTAAATAATTTTTAAATTATATCAAACTAGTAAAATAGTAAATAGTAAATAGTAAAATAGTATTAAAGTTTTCTAAAGGTAATAATTTTTGAAGAAAATAAAAAGCAAGTAAGAGAAAAAATTTAATTCGACTAATGCCGCGGATCTTGCGCTGATCAAGTACATATATATATCCGAAATGCAAATATATATATATATGTGTGTGTATTTTTTTTGGTCTGGCCAATTACTCAAGGAGTGCCCCTTATTCGCGTTTTGAACAAGATCTAGTAATGTGCTAAATAACATGAGATGTAGATAGCATTACTTTTCCAGTTTAATGCTACTGGATACGTGACGAGTGATTAACATAAAATGACAACAAAAACACAATGCCAAGAAAACTATTATATAAGCTACGCGAACCATTAACATGAGCGGTAACGCCGAACGTCTTCAACGTCCTCACTTGGAGAGAGGACTGGATAGAATATATTATGAGCTGTTGAACGAAACCCTCACTACATTCAAAAATATTTATCCTTTTTTTAATATGATCTATCACTTAGCAGATGGCGGTCAGAGAGATATGAGGAACGAGAAAGACGAAATAGGGAGGCTATGATGACCGTGGACTAGTGGGTGTGTGCCTAATCGGTAAGTGTTATGTTTTTAGTGATTAAGCGCACGCTGTAGCTACGACCAAAGAACATTCCGCACCGAGATTTGAACGCGCGAACATCTACTCGGCTACTTATGTGGGAGTAAAAATTTTGCTGGTATGTATTCTGCTGATGATTAAGAAACCAATTCTAAAAATACGTCCGCTGCTTCATCTGTAGTTGGCCACATTTTTGTCGATTGAATTGAAGGTAATTTGAAATTTTGCGTTCAGGATTGTGTGGAACTAATATGAAACATTTAATCAAGATTCTTACCTTCTCGATTCTACCTACTACATGGTCACGTTTTTGGTGGCCATTCTGGGCGTAACAAAGAAAAGAATCAGTCTATACCTAACGCATCTACATAGTTTAAATATATACAAATTAAATACCGATTGCAAACCAGCTTTGGCGGGCATTAACAAACATTGACAAGCGACTTTTAAATCGTCAACTTCCATAAATAATAAGGTACGAGTTTCTTTCGTATTGTGCTTACCAAGTATGGAGATCACCTTTTCACTTTCCATCTGACCGTAGCATATATGCGGCAACAGACGTCAATTTAGAATTTTACGCTCATCAAAAATACAAACACTATAGAAAATATAATAAGACAAGATGCGAAAAGAAAGCAAATATGAAAATCAATTCTTGAGTGATATATTAAATGTAACGTAAACTACATCAATAATTCGCGCACTAACATATAAAACTTTAAAAATTGCTTATCAGAATTTGATTTGAATTTAACTAAACTAGACTCTTGCTTATGACCACAATCTACAAGTTAACGAAACAAATCAAAACATTCTCTATTATCTAGTTATCGATATGTCGATATCTGCAAAATGCAGCAACAAAGTACATACGTTACTGAATTTACAGCAACAACTACAACGTCTGAACGGGTTATCTTTCTTAACAGCGACGTCTGAACGGGTTAGTTTGTTAACAGAGACGTGTGAACAGCGTTGCCATTTTTACAACAACAAAATCCATATACACTAAAATAGTGGTTTCCAAAGCTTTTTAGATGGCAAGGCCTTTTCGCTTCAATCGTTTTCAATAAGTTTTTGAGTAAATATGGCAACGTTCGTTATTAGGATTATTAAAAAGTTGGTTGAAAGTTTGTAGTGTAAAGATAAATAAATAAATAAGTAAATTAAACGATTACAATGTGGATTCAGATATAGTTTATTAATCTGGACTGAGTGGCTGGAGGCTGGAGGCCAGTCCATCATCTCTTTAACAACAAAAAATATATAATTTATTAATCTGTGAAAAGAGTATGTGCTCGTGCTCTAGTAATTTTTCAAAAAGCCGAAGAAGCAGAGTGTGTTCTTGTTTCTCCACAAATGGACCGCAACAACAGTAACTCCGAACTATCGTCTTCGGATGAAGATGAGGAGTTGGATGAATTTTCAATGAGCGACAGCACTGATATCGAATACGAGAATGAGAAGCAATCTACACAACCTACAACGATGAGCAACCCTTTCTGCTTAAGGGGAGAGAAACCGAGAGTGGAATTGGACAAAAAGCAACAAACCAATATAGTGCAAAAACTTATTAATAGAGAAGTAAAAATAAAATATAACGCATGCACGCACCGCACTGACATATATATTATTAGTAGCATTAGCAGCATACAGCGTAGCTTGTAATGTAATTTAGGAAATTTTATTAAATTGTTAAACAACGCTAAATCGGCATCGTACTATTCCGTCTGGTAGAAAGTGCATTCTGAATATGTTCTTCTCATAAGACAAATCTTGGAAACTTTACATATTTGTCAATGTGTCCAATCTATAAATAATAACATTTTTCATGGATTCAGTTTGGGAAAAGTCTTTTCGTAGTTGCGCGTTCCGGCTTTGATAATAGAATTGAATTAATTATTAAATTCCTTTGCTCTTGAAGTTATGACTCAAATTTGCTTCAAGAAAGAATGTATAATATTGCTCTATAAAATCTGACAATTTTCTTATATATGTGTATATATATATGTAATCATCAACATAACTAAAAAATTCAATTTTTATTCTAGTATTCAGGGAAACCATTGTTTTACCATCGAAGCGAACGGCCATTTTATAATGCGGTGCCAAATAGATTATCGTTTTGTCTTAAGTATTTAGTACCTTCTCAATTTTTGGATGGGTATGTGAAATTCGTAAAAAAATCAAGTAATATTCCTCTCTTATTTTTGGTTGTTGTTCAATGGGTTCAAATGAAATTATTCTTTCTTTCTGTTTCCTACTGAGCCTATACGCAATAATCAAAGATAGCAGATAGGGCGAAGAAAACGCAGGCAATTATTACAAATTACTCTTATTTTCCAGACAAGTTTTTATGGGCCTCACCCTTTGTGGTCAATTTCTAATTAGCTACAGCGTATGTTGCAATGATAACACAACAACGAATCCTTATTCCCTGGCTATGGGTTACAAATATACGTAAGTATAACATGCCTTCCGTAAACTACTTTTTCAAATTTTATTAATTAGCTGCTTTTTTTCCTATAGTCTACATTTTTGGATTTGTCACCCCTTCAAATCGCTACGTAGTTTCTATAAATGTTGTTTATTTGATGACCATGGAGTTGATAATATGAAGAATGTTAGCATTATTCAATGGAAATGCACTGACCCTCGGATCTTAATAGTGCATGGTGCATCGGAAGATGAGAATGAAGAATCTTATATAACCTATGTTAAAGTTCCTAAATTGGGCTGTTTAGACTGCATGAAACTCAGAGGTTCCGAAGAGGAAGGTGATAAAATTTATATTACGTTTCATTCTTTTACCAATAACGAGGTAATGGTTTCCTTTTATTTTCCGAAATCGCAAACGTAAAGTTTTCAGTCGATACTCGCTGTGTCTCAAATGTAATTTAACCGTGCATACGAAATACTCCACAACTGAATCGGATCTTAAATTTAATCCTTACACCCATCTTTTGTGTCCAGAACGTATATTAATAATATCAAATGGCTTCTTTCACATGCTGCATATTCGTACGGACGCGACGAATCAGCAACGACAGCAGCAATGTGCTCAAGACCAGACAACGAATAATCAAAACTCCATGACAACTTTAGTTTTAAGACCTTTAATGGAAATTGGGCAAGAGACATTCAGTCAAGAAGGAATAGCTGCCCAACTTAGCAATGGTGCGAGTGATCAGCAATACGGTGCATCTGACAGAAATGGATGTGAAGCAAACAATCAAAAAATGAATGAACTTATGGGCAACGTCAAGAGTAATATAGCCAGCATTCAAAGCATTATTGATGATTTCGCTGATTTCGAAAGTGATTCCGTTCCCTCTGGTAGTGATATCGCAAGCATTCAGGCAGATCCGCGAAGTTCACCATTATCCATAACGAAAAATTCTTGTGAAGAATTGATTTTAAGTTGTAGTCCGATCGCATCTAGTCGTAGTAATGTTAATTCCGGGACGGTGAACAGTTCCTCCATTTCTTCAAAGATCAATAATAGTCCTAAAAACAATAGCAATAAAGCGCAGCGTAACCCATCGCAACGGCATCGCATTGTTACGGTAAAGCCGTTCCGTCGGGGCGTTTATAATTTTTTTTCCAATATATCAAATCCTTCGACATCCATAATATCCGCACAAGCAACGAATAGTACAAATAATGATAGAGCTGCTACCTATGAATTTTCGGAAGACAATGAAAAATGTGAAAAAATCTCGATTCTACGTAAGAGAAGACTAGCTGAACGAAAATACGAATTTTCTGAAGATAATTCGGAAAATATTATACCATTTACTAAAATACGTACATCTAGCAGTTTCAACTCTTTATTTAGTACAGCTAATAGCGATAATAATTCGTCTCGACGGAATCAAAATGCAAATCATCTGCCCAATAATTCAGCCTATGTCTCACCTACTTCTTCACCGCATCCTTACAACTCGAGCACACCATCTGGCGTGCAGTACGAGATGGCTCGTCATTGCACCCCACCAGCTGCCTTGTCACCTTTACATCATACCTGCACTTCTCCGTTAAGCTTCAGATCACCTCCCTATACATCTATAATGCGTTCACCCAGTCGTCACTTAACAACTGCAAATATTTATTGCAATCAAAAATCACCGCAGCAAACTGCAATTTCTGTAACTCCTGCAGCTCAATACGTATTAAATTTTAAATCTCCTGGTGTCATGTCTCCCCTCCCTTTACCGATTAGTAAACGGTCACATTTGGACGTTACGACAGGCTCCGTATCACCAAATAATCAGCTATCGTTTTTGTCGCCACGCAGGGAAGAACTAAGGATAGTGGAAGTGCCACTGCATGGAGGCATGTCTGAAAAACCTGTGTGTACTAAAAAATTTCAAAGGCGCTATGTGGACGAAGACGACGCTGCTTCAGTTATAACAAGCGAAGAAGGTATTAAGATTTTTGTATGCAGCTCTCAAGGCAATAATATCGCGTTTTTATGTTTTTTTTTAGATGATTGCATATCTCCTGGCTATCATACACTGCTTCCTTTGGAAGTACACGGCTCTTGTTATTCGGAAATGCAAATGATATCAAAAGCTTCTTATCAGCAACTGTGTTGCACTAGCGTGATTATAGAACAGCATTCCTTTGATATAGAAACCTTCACTTACTATTGTATTAGTACACTTTGTCAAAAGAATCAAAAAATCTATGATTTTTTTCACGACTGGGCATACGAGATGATAAACGTGGGTATTACTTATAGTTCTTACCAAAAGTGGATAATGATTGATTGATTTAAAATTTCTAATTTTCAGATATGTCCTTTAACTTGTACGGTCTTCTGCTTGTTGATGGCCCAGTTTTCTTGCCGTGAAGAAGTTTCCTCTTGTCAGAATTGTTCTCGTAAACTGAATTGTGCTTTCCACATGAAAAAGTATGAATGTCGAGTTCTCTTCGCCTGGAATATGGTCTCTGGCGATTGGGAAGTCTTGGATTTCGGCGAATTGTATGAGCATAAGTTATCTGATAAGCTCCCTACGCTCGACAATGACAATCGCAACAAACACAGTCCTCAACCATCTTCATCTCTAAGTCAAAAGGCTAAAACACTGGCTCGTGAAATGTCCCATGCTTTAAGTAAATTACCCGATTACACGTATAATTTGCGAGTTTTAGATTCGAATATCAAAAAATCGAAAAAATCCATCACAGATTATGATAACATGATCGAATTTCATCAAAAAAGAAGAACGCGTTCAAGGAATTAAACTTGATTGCTTCCTTTTTGTCTTGGCCTAAAGCTGCTAATGAGATCAACGCAAATTTTTATTGATTTGATCTTATCTCCTTTAAACTTGAATTCGAATTGTTTTGTTTTTTTTTCATTCCAACAAGACGCCTTCTTTGTTTATTTTGAAACTATTCCGCTTTTTGATTTTAGTTTCTCATAAAATATTTTGTAATTGAAATAAATGCAACGAGTGAGATATTAAAGATTAATCTTAAACGTTTTTTATTTTTATTAAGCGGAGGCGTGTGTAACCGAAATAAGTAGAGAGATATGGAAAAAGAAAAGGGAGTCGGCGCGACATCCTCTTTTCATAAGTCTAGCATTATTAGAAGACAAAAAAAATTGTTTTTAAGAACTTCGATTGTTCCAGTAACGACGCTGCATGTCCGAAACTAAAGCTAAAAACTAATTGTTTCTTGCACATTTGATTTATGACCAATTCCCTTAGCTAAGCACTTGTTTGATTTTATATACCTCGATCATTTTTAATTAAATATTTTGGAAAAAGAATATAAAGCAGTCTATGTTGACAGCAAAAAAAAAAATGGAGCGATACATTTCCTTTTTGTCTTGTGGGCTTTTTTTGCCCCATTAATTGTTTCATGAAACCAAGGACTCCGGTAAACGTCTTCATTTCAGTGAAGAAAAACAGAGTTGATAACTTTTATATATATGTATATATATATATACACATAAATACACATTGTTTATATATACATATATATTGTTTTCGTTTATTTTTATTTTTTGTCTTTTTTTTTATGACTTTTTTCAACTTCTCGTACGACATTATGACTTTTATTCCTTGAACTTATTTTAAATTTAAATTAGTTTTTTTTTTTTTTTTTATACTAATTTTTTATACCCACCATCAGAGCTATCAGAGATATTTAATGTACATCATATAATATGCACCCTAGAGATCGTAAAATGTAAAGTCTCAATATGTACAGTCAGCTATTTTTGTGCTTTAATTTTCTAAAGCAGTAGTGAGGCGCTCATTTTTACCAATAATGTCGTAATGAATCAAGAGAAAAGTTTAAAAACAAGTAGCACTTCGGATCACAACCACAACTTATCTTTTAAAGGAAAAATGTTAAGAAGAATTTTGTAATTGGTTTCCTTTACAAGTGGACGCTGATTTCGCGCGCACATGGTGGTGGATATAAACAGTTCGAAACAAGCCGAACATCTCATGTATATTTTGTTATATATTAAAAAATAGGCGCACAACAATTATACCTCTTAAATATACTATTTCACAATATGCAACCTTGCTCACAAAATTTTTATGTATATGCTCATATACAGATAAATGTCTGCTAATGCATTTTTTATTTTTACAGAATAATTTATTTATACCAAATAAAAACCTTCATGCTCTTACACCTAAAATATTTTATCTATAAAGTTTTGTTTTTTTTTTTCGCATTTTCTAAAACTAAAACAAAGCAAACCAAGAGTACAAAAAATTATTAAGAGTATATTTTTTCTGTATATGCGTATGCATTTATAAAACAGAAGAAGCCTTAAAAACAGTGTATTTGGAGGAGGGTATGTAAGTTGGTATAATATTTTTATATATATATATAAATATATATACATATATATATATATATATTTAATAGGATAATGAATGAACTTTACAAATGAGATATTTTTGCTAGAGTTTGTGTGGAGTTATGTAAGGTGTAATGCAAATATTGTTTGTCATATAGAATATTTCATACTTTTTTGGTGTATCATTTTTGATGCTATTGCTGTATATAACAAAAAAACTTCACTAAAACCAATTTCATTTAACAAATCTCAGTTTAACTTTATACTTTTGCTATAAATTATGAGGTTCGATTTCAGTTCATATTATATTTGCTGTTGAACTTTCCGCTGCATTATATCCCCATGACCGTTTGCAATATCTTTTCCATTCTTAAGTGCGCTGCCGAGCGTTACTCCATTGCTTAGGCCGTTTAATTTAAAACTGCCAGCGTGGCCGTTCGTTAAATTAGTTTCTGTTCTATCGACGGTTTGCCACTTTGGCCCAATATAACCGTTAGCGCTGGATAAATTACCGTTCACTTTCACTTTATCATTCTTCTCGTGACGCTGCAAAATGAACATTAATAAGTTCTCGTATTTCTGTTTTGCAGCGATTTTTGAGTTGACAAATTAAAAATTTTTAAGGACCAGCGATCACGTACGAAGACAAGGATATGATAATGCAACAGAAAATTAGAAACAAATTTGATTTATTATAGAAATATTGATTATTAAAACATTTTGTAAATATATATATATGAGGTAATTACATTACGTTCTCTTGTTGGTGTATGTTTGTTAAATCAGACACGAGAAATGGATCACAGAGTATCCACATATTTGAAATTTCAACGTTCTATCTCATTCTATGATGTGTTTTGAAACAATTTCTGTTTAATAACAACATTGTGCTTAACAGTTCATTAACTTTGTATTTTACTTCTTTAAAACCAAAACAGAACCCAGCGTACATTTCACTAAAAGATAATGTATTCGATTGCATTTCCATTTTTTATCCATATATTTATGGATTCCATTTTCATATAAGTGTGGCGAAGTGCTACTTATTTGCTCATAAAAGCAATCCGATTAATTGAATTTTGCCTTCAAATTCATCAGATTCTAATAAATTCATATCTATATTCCCTTCAACCAGTTAACTGTCTACGAAGAGTGTATATGTCGTTATCCGTCCATCCGACCTTATCAGATTTTCTATTCGCCATAACAATGCATTTTTGAAAATATTTTTGTCTATTCGTCAAGTCGCTTCATTACAATCTATTTTCACATTACACATACTCTGTGCTTGACAAGTGTACGAGTATATCGCTGAAGAGGCCGACACAGTTAACTGGTTAATATAGTTTTTTGGATTGAAAATTGTGTGAAAAACATAAATAACTTACCGTTTGCCGACCCTTATAAGCCTGCTTATAGAACTCATTGAATAAAAAGAAGAACATAACTGCGTGCATACCGATCCACCAAACAAAAGCTCTTGGATAATTGCATTCGATAAATAATAATTGAAAAGCATGAACCATTATCAAGATGAATTGAACCTGAAAAAGATGAAAAATAATGATAACGAGTGCACTTAATATTAAAATATAGTTTTTACTACCATTTGCAAAGTTGTTAAATACTTTTTCCACCACAAGTATTTCTGATACTGAGGACCCATAGCCGATAGCATATAATAGGTGTACATGATTATGTGCACAAATGTGTTCAAAAAGCCAAAGAATGTGCTGTGACCACCAGGAGTGAATTTGACGCCGAACCACACTGACATTGGCATACAACCATGATGTATTACATGTAACGTAGTGACTTGACTTTGTTTCTTACGTAAAATAAAAAAGATCTGAAAATGAAGATTTATTAATAAAAAGATAACATAGCAGCAAAACAAACTGATAATAGCGCTTACCGTATCTATAAATTCAGTGAATTTGGAAAAATAATACCACCAACAGGCGTGAACCATCTAAATTTTTAAATAAAAGGTACAAATTAAGTTTAACAAACTATTTCGACTTTATTCTTAAGAATGTGTCATTATTGGCAGTTAAATGCTATGCTTTCAGAATGTATTTTGCGAAAGTATAATGCAAATTGAAAGATAATGATAATGGAATGGTTTGCTTGACATTTATTATCAATAATGCTACACTCTTATGTGGATTATTTCAAAAGTATGAATCACACGTGAATTATATAGTTTTGGTTAAATACCACAATTATTACAAACATTTCGAAATACTTGTTCGCACGCACAAACATTTGATCAAATACTATTGAAATAATTGGTGATTAGTATATGTTTAATATAGATCAGTGGGCGGTTGCACGTACCCTTATTGTTCTAGGGTTGTTATTATATTCAACTGGCTGACATCGGAAGCTATAGTGTCCCGTCAGCCAACCGGACATTGCAATCTGAAAAAGTCGAAAAATTGTAATGCTTTCGTAAAAATGTACATACATATATGGAGTGTTACAAACACATTTAGATTAAATACTATTGTGACAGGGCTTACGACTTCGAACAATTATTTGCCCATTTTCTACGTTTTTTTTTTATTTCTAAAGTGTTCTAATCCGTAGAGAATTTATATTGGCTGAGGTAAGAAAAAGGCTGCTTTCTTTTGTCGACAAACCGTCCCTCACGTTTTTCGAAACTAGAACCAATCAAATAATAATCAAGATAGCGACGTCAACCATAGCATCTTCCAGAATCGAAATCACGTAATTATTAAATAGTTTAACGATGGAAATAATGATAGGACATTAAAGTGAAACCATTGCCATTAGAACCAAAACGTCTGAGTTGTTTTTCGTAATAGAACTCGATCTAGTCAGCTTTAAACTTCCACATTAATTATTTTATAGGGGCTATGTTGAGAGAAGGAGCTCGTAAAAGCGTTCGCACGTTGAGAATGCATCCAGAGACATCGTTCACGCCGGTATACATTTAAAAAGTTTAACCGCGACGTACGTTACACAAAAAAGCCACCTATATATACGGAATCTATACAACTCAGGTGTGTTATGGAAAAATGTATTCAAGAAAAAATAAAACTGGGAAAATTCAATGATGAGATTAGTTACAAACTACACTTTGTGTTTTTTTTTTTTTGTTTTAAGCGAATGACAGCATAATGGTGATATGGGATTCCCGAGTATTTCTTTCTTAAAAGTTTTCTATTCACGAAACGTAAGATGAAATTGGTATTTACGAATAACAATATTAAAGATTTTTATTAAAATATGTGATCTTTGAAAAATTTTCATATAGACTCATCCGTTACTTTACGAAATGCTATAAGCATTTATAAATGCATTCTAAATATGAGACAAAATGGATAAGAAATTAGGAAATTTTCTTAGTTCGTTTTATTTAAAATGTCAAATAACATTCATTCAAATCAGCTGAACAGATATCGAATATGTGAAAATATTATTTGAAATACTTTTCATAGCTTCTTTGTTATAACGATTCGTTCATTATGTTAATATTTTAACTGAAAACTTACTCTTACTGTTCGCGGATGATTGTTAAACTCCACTGGTTGGCACCTAAAGCTGTAATGACCCCACCAGCCGCCCATTAATGTCTATAAAGAATGCATAGTACATACATGGCAATCTTTTGTAAGAAAACCGATCATTGCAAATTTCTAAAATATCGTACATATATAAACAAGTAAGAAAGTCATATCCGGTGGTGATCGAATCTTTTATACCCATCACCATTGTCCTATAAAAGACAAAAAAGGTAAAGAACTAAATTTTCGTGCTTTATAATACGAAGTGGACGCAGCTGATTTTTTCAATTCTTGTATAGGCGCGTGGCCGTTGTAGGCGAGTCCTTGGAAAAGTCACTTCCAAATCTTTTGCAAATTTGTAGGCGAAATCTTCATTTTCGCTAACGAGAGAATGTTTACTATAAATATTACTTCTCTTGCATAGTGTAAAACAAGTAAAAACAGCATTGTGGGGCAGGGCCCATCGTTAAGTGCTCTGCATCACTTCGCTTAATGCAGTTATTCATACAACGACCTTTTAAAATAAGGTATTACATAGAAAGTGAATGAAAAAGTGGTCCACTCCGAACTATTTTCTCTTTGCCTTGCTGAAAAAAGAGGACTATTTTTCAAGAAAAAAAAAGGAAGTTTAATAAAGCACATTATTAAAATGTCTCAGAAAAATGTTTTAGAATATCATTAAATTTGTAAGCTAAAGTGCAGAAATAAAGAGGAGCATTGTTAAACCCACTGCCAGCAAAAGCAAATGAAAGCCATTATATTTTCTGGAGAAATGCTTAAAGAAATTAGTGGGAAAGTTCCTGTAGATCCATTTAAAGCAATGGTAATGGTAAGAACGCACGAAAATGATGTACCGAGTTTTGAATGAATGAGCAGAAAAAAACCTACTCTACCACAAAATTAAACACACAATTAATTAAACAAGGTTGGGCAAAAAAAATGATTATAAACAGTAACGAATTCTACGAAAATTTTAAAGGAAAGTCATGTTGTATGCGAGGTCTTTCGACATGTCGAAATCTTGCCGAAAGTATGACCTGGGATACTTTACAACATATTACATAAATAACATTAAAAAAAGTTAATTTTTACCTACTATTTCTATGTGCGAACAGTTTCCAACTCCGGGTTGTTTTCACTATATGGACATTTTACTTAACTTTAACTTCAATTACACAAATACTTTAAAATAGATAGGAAGCCCCCGCATTTTTTTTCTTTTTTAAGAACTAAAAAGGAATGTTATAAAGCTTAGTGATTGTCGTCATGCTACGTCTACGTGTCTACGATTATATATATATACTATTTTATATGTCGTTATAATACAAAAACTCTGTTAAAACCTGAACTTTGCTGTTCGTACATACTAACAATCATGTTTGTATAACCCGCTTGGTTTAAAATGGAACGGTTTAGTAATTAATTTAACTAAATTTTGATGACAAGATGGAAATTTAAATAAGAGAAAAAAAACTTTATTTTAGATCGTTGTGTAAATTTATAGAAGAAAACAAAAATTTTTCTCCACCTCGCTAACGCTCAAACAGTCAAAAACAATCATTGTCCATTCCGTCGTAGCCTGATGGTAGATGCTTTCAAATGATAGACATAACTTACCTCATAGAAGATCCAAAGGCTTAAAACCACTTGTATGGCATTGTAAATAACTAATGTATTCTGTAAACGGAATGGCTTCCGATTTTCCATTAATCGTGGACCGATTACCTAGAAGAAATCAAGCATTAATGTTATTATATAAATACAAATGTACTTTAAAAACTATACCTTGACTAAGTAAACGTAAGAGAGGCATACAGCTAATGTGGGAATAGGTGATGACATCATCGGCCAATCCTTCGTACGTGGATCTGAAAAAATCAATATACAATTCATAAATTTATTATTTTTTCTACATTTTATTGCTAATGCAGTCTACATATCGTTCTCAATGTCTCTGCCTTACATTTATCTAAGCATATTACTAACAAATTATAAAGCTGGATAAATCAAATGCGATTAGCCCAAGTTTTTTTGTTGTTTTCATTTACTATATTGCAAACTTGAATATCTTCCTCTATAATCAATTAGCTTAAGTTTGTTATGTTAAGACACATAAATTTTATGCGATGTGCATAAAAATTACATTCAATACTTAGCCCAATCATATTGCAATGTAAGCTTTTTTACCCAATCGATCCGTTATTACTATTATATATAACAACAATATTGTATATACGATGATAATGTAATTTGTTCATTACAACTAAGTACCATCTGCAATGTAACTGTGCTGTTACTGTGCCAAGGAGGGACACACCACAAGTTATTCAGATGATGGTAAGGTTAGCTTCGGAGTTATTGTAATACGAAAGGACCGACAGATATAAAAATAATATTTCTTCTCAGTTGTGTCTATAACAGACGAGAGGTATGCATTTTGCCCTTTATTGCTCTTATAAATGGGTTCTTCGCGTTTTTTGTTCATATTAATGTTTGCATTTGAAATAGTTGTTCAATGCGAGCAAGTTGTGACCGAAATCGCATATAGGTAAGTTAATAGTTGTTAATTTCTTATGTACTCATTAAATTAAAATTTTCCAAAGACAGTATAGTTCCCTTTAGTCCAATCCGCTCTAGCTCCCTCTTAGCAAAGTTAAAAGTTTACTTACAAAAACATAACAGAAATGAGTAAAGCTTTTCACACGTATAACTGTAAATGTTATTTTATTCTCCATCTCTCCATATAATGTTTCTCTTGAATTTTGCTCTGTGTGAAAAGGTAACCAATTTGACGTTACTTTGTAAACCTGTATGGAAAATTTGTCCGCAAAAATTAACTATCATTTACTTCTTCTCCCAAAACAAACATCATTGTCCGATCGAGTCTGATTTTTTTATTTACTGGTGAAGGTGCTTTCTGATCTGGATCAAGAGAAAAAAACAGCACGAGAAAGAAACTTGCGACCTTTTCGCTTTCCGAAAATGTTAAATCGCGAATGTAAAATCAGAATCAAACCATTATATGATTACTTATGAATTTTGGTTTTCTTAGCTCAATCAAACATTAAAATAAGATATGGAAGATATTATCGGCTACGTATTTGTCATAATCTTTTCATAAAAATGTTTTATAATAAAGTTTTCCCTATTACTCAAGGGAACAAGACAAAAAAATGCAAGCTCGATATCTAGTTTGCTTCAGATTAACTACTGACACTTTAGGGTTAGTAAAAATCGAGCATTATGTGAGAGAGTAAAAAGGTATTCCTTTTTGAATAATATTTGAAAAATGAAGAAAGTTTGGTGGCCATAAGTCGCAAATTTCGTGCAAAATATGATAGTTGACGACCATATCATGTAATTTAACACCACTGGATTCCTTTTTCTGGGTCTATTTGAAGTCAAAGGTCTATGTCATGTATGTATGGGGTTACGACAACAACAACTTGAAGCGTTGACTGCTTCAAGTGAAATTTAGCCACAGTTATGCAAAGTTGTCATGGAAAATGCCAGCAAAGCCGTACGGGCCATTTGTCCGATGTGCTATTCCACACGTAACCCTAACAAAACAAAAAAAACAATTGTGATCCCTATTCCATTCAAATCTTGTGTCACAATTTATATGCAAAACTTATCCGGACTTATCAAGACACGGGTGTTAATCGTTTTTCTAAACTATGTTCCTGAAGTGATCGCAGTAAGCTCAGGCAAAGACCAGAGCATTTGCCTTTTTTTTTAAAGGCATGAACTGTCTATTGCTGGATTTGAGCAAAGTATTCATGTAGCCGCCAGTTCTCTTAAGTTTAGATTAAAAAATTTCATTCATATTTTCACACTACTTTACTACTGTTGCGATCAACGACATTTATTGCAAAGTAGTTACTTTACAACCTGTGTAATGTGCACATATACTTAATTTAATTACTTTTCGGTTATATCACTTCGTTTGAAATACAGTTTTAAGAAGCACGACAAAATATTCGAAAGGGTCATTCGAGAACGTTGTGAAAAGTGCAAATTTTCTAAGCTTGCGTATGAAAGAGCAAATTAGCAAATTATTGGTATCCCAAGAATGATTTAGTCTCTTAGTAGTTATAGAAAATTTTTAATTTTATGTTTCAAAACACTAAGCCATATATATATATATATATATACATTTAGATACTAAATCATTAGTACAAAGTGCTTTAGGCTATAGACTTGAATTGAAACTCATAGTCGTATTATGAACACATACATGTATTTACTTTCTATTGCAACTAAATTTCTATTCAAATTATTTACATGAACTAAATTATGGAGGTGTACTGAGATTTTAATGATCAACGAAAGCTGTAAACGACGAATCAATTAGTAATAATGTGTTATATTTTACAAAACTATAAAATTTTTATAAGCGTTGAAATATTTACATAATAATATCAATTTCAAGGTTAACGCGATCTCAAATCATATACTGAAAGTAAAGCTTGCTCTCTCGATTTGGGGTCATTTATGACTTAAGAACACATCAAATATGCAAATAATATCTCCGATTAAAAACAAAATCAGGATATATCTGAGCGTAGATAATGATGAACGCATTTCCATTTGATTTACTTACCGCCATATGTGTCCATGATTTTCTTCCAATTACTTATATATTGCATGATTAAGGCCATTGTGGATTAATTTATTAATAGAGATGATTTTTTTCTTAAAAGGTGGGCCAAACTAAGTTATGTTATATCAAATCCTTTGTCGTTATCTGCAAGAATAAAACAAATGTATGTATATAAGTAAGTGATATACTGTATAGTAAGATCGATAATTGGCACATTTTAGAAAATGAAAGCAATAAGGTTTGAAGTATACCTACAGTTCAATGTACAATACCAATACATACACATTAAATCAAAAACCGATCCTTTGGCTTCATCATTTGCTACTTAGGTTTAATTTGCTACTTTCATCAATACTTTTCACCTTGAATTTCATACATTTATACACTGATCCCCGAAAGAAAAAGATATAACCCTTAGGAACGACGGACATTTATGACACAAGGGAAAAGGATGTAAAAAGAAATTTAAGTATTAAAGTTTAGTTAAAGTTTAGTCTCATCGCCTAAAACTATAATATTGTCAGTGCTACAGAAGCCTCAGCTTCTTCAGAGAATTTTCTTTGCCTACTTCAGTGTGTCGAAGTGTTTAGCGATATACTTGTATATTTGTACACTCCCCACACACAGTGTATATGTGATATGAAATTAAGATGTAATGAAATGACTTGGCAAAATAGCAAAAACATCTTCTAAAGTGCATTATTATTGCAAATACACCATAAATGCAGTCATAATATCTTCTAAAAGGCATTATTATGGCAAATCCATCATAAATGCAGTCATAATATCTTCTAAAATGCATTATTATGGCAAATACACAATAAATACAGTCATAATGATAAAATTTTATAAAGAAATCCGACAAGGACGAATGGACGGATCATAATGTATGTACTCGTCACATGCGGCTAGGTGGTTAAATTATATATCCGCGTAATGTGGCATAGCCTCTTCCCCCAGCATACACCTCTGTCGAAGACTATAATGGAAAATCTTAACTGAGTGCTGTTGTTGTAATTTTATAAATTCGAAAAATCAGGATGTTTATAATGCAGACAGTAATTGCAAAATTAAAAATGTTTTCGATAAAAATCCTAGTTTCAGTTAAACTATGGTCATAAGAAAAGGCTTCTTCTTCTTCTATAGATAGAAGTTTCCGATCGACAAAAAGGATACCGAAATACCGATCCCTATGCCCATCGTTTCTGGGCATTATAAAATTGGGTTCAAGACGCGAAGGCGATCTCACTTTTATCTAAATACAAAAAGGTGGAAAAAAGTAGCCTTCAGATTGTAGTCGATACTAACAGCAAATCAATTTTACATGTCATGTCATTTGTATGTCATTTTTTTATAAAAACATTAAAATGTGTATTTTATCTAAGAACGATTACGGACTCTTTACAAGTCGTTGTCGTTTGCGATTTTCCTTGAAATATTTAACTTACTGTTTAGAACTACCGTAGCAGTTATTCAAGTGTATGGAGATGTATTTGCTTACTCTACACTTATGTGCAATTAAATAAGAGCAATTGCGATTTCTAATATCCAACACAAATATTTTTTTTGATTTTTGTCCACTACTAACGATTGCATATTATGTGCGTCCGTCACGCGCGATATATATGTACAAACAAAAAGTAGTAAAAACAAAGTACATTCACGTTAGGACGACATCTATGATAAACATATGAAAATGATTTATTTATAACTCGTCGATTCATTTATTGGACGTTAAAGGACTGCTTGCAGTCCTTTCGAACGTAATGAATTCTTTCCGCCGATCCGTTTATCCAAATAGCCTTAACGTGTCATTATGAATCTATATATAACACAGACCAAAAAGTAAGAATATATTCAAGTTAACTCGCGCGGGTATATCGAATAACGGATATCTTAAAAATATTCATAAAAATTACTCCAAAGTTGTTTGAAAAACCTTTCTCCGATTGTCGCGGTGTCGTGCACTATGAGTTCTTTCCGTCAGGTCAAATGGTTAACAAGGAGTACTATTTCAGTTTGAGGTTTACTTTGAAGGGGAGTAAAGAAAAATTAAATTGGTCTTACTTTTTGAACACAGTACATGTAATGTTTTATATAAAAATGTGGTAACATTTTTTTTTCTTTAGATAAGTAAATACATTATGATGTTAGCCCGAAATTTGGCAGCAATTGTGCTTAAGGCTGCTTTCTCTTATTCATTCATTTGAGAGCTTTAGGATTTTTTATAGCAAAAAAAGTAATTGTAGTAAAGGATTTGTTCTCAAATATTGTCTGTCAAGCAAAGTTTCATCAAAATCGCTGAAAACATTATCGAAAAAAAAATCAACACAAAGGAAAATATCTTAGCATAAGTCGTAGAAAGTTGGCTTAGACGCGTGTCAGCAAAAGCTTCTTCAAGCAATGTGTTATCGCTTTTCCCTACTCCTTTCCGGAACTGAAATTATCATTTTGACGAAAATGTTTCCAGTCAATTAAACAGTTAACTGAGTATGACGCGAATAAATACGTTATGATCTGTCCATCCGTCTTTGTCGAATTTTCTCATATACCTTTATCATTATGCATATATATCTGCCATAGAAAATAGTTTTGTCATTTTTGTCAAGTCAACCCAGTCAACTCAGTACAACTCGGTTTCACATTACGCATACTCTGTGTTTGACAAGTGTACGCGTATATCGCTAAAGAGACCGTCACAATTAACTGTTTAATTCACCATATAATCGACTATCAAGATATACTATACATGTGAAGCATACCCAATACGATAGACGCCAAAAATTCTCATAAAATTCTCATAAAAAAATATTATCACTTTGGACTTTAGTTAATAACAGTTGCAAACATTAAAGTTCACCACCGATGTGAAATGATGACAATAAAAACAGTAGAGAAATAAGCAAAAAGCAAACAGCAAACATGTTTCGAGACTGACACTCGAAAAAAGGTAACAATTTTGAGCATTTTCACCCGTACGTTCTTGATTGAATATGAGCAAATGGAATATGACAGCAGTACTCGCCGAGCTATAGGGAACGTCAAATTGTATTCAATTCGTTGTTCTTTTCGAAAACCCTATCACGATAACGCTACGGCCAGTAGACCAGTGCACAAAAAATACTCCTGCCTAATAGTAATACCCGACGATTGTTTGTTTTTTTAAGGGAGGGCTTACATCATAATAGACTGCCGATTGTGGACCGGGATTTATTCGACTTGTTTGCTTGCTGTCTTCTTATTAGCGAACCTACCGAATGAATTTCTATTTCCAAAATTTGGGGGATTCTTGTCATAATTTGCAAAAAAATTTAAAACGCTTTCACAGTTTACAGATATTCCGGTTTTCTTCTTTCCAAACCCTACACACTTGATAGTGAGTGTGAGGGTATATGAAATTTGTACGAATGTATGCAACACTCAAAATAATTTGACATAAATTCGTTTTTTATTACACCAAGCGATCCGATTCGAACCATTTTCAAAAGCATGCGTACATGTCGGTATATTAAATTTTACCAAAATATCTCAAAAAAAGAGGCCTTTAGGTTGAACACGAGAAAATAAGACGGACCGACAGGAAGTAACCAGCCAAGCTTAGATTGATGCAAACAGTGCATCTCAATCGATATAATAAAAGGGGGGTCTATCTCAAGCCCTTCTGGGCGCTGTATATATCCGCACAGATTTATTATATCCTGGTACAGCAAGTGGTGTAGGGTATAAAAATCGTTACACTCCTCCGTCTGATGCCCGTCCGTATATATTTTGTTCAACTTATTCATAATAATTTTCGAGATGGTTTGACTATGTTTACAATGGATTGGATGGAGTAATTTTCACGATTATAAAGCCATGCTGCAAAAGAATCGTTGCATAGTGGTATAAGGGATTTATTAGGTGCTTCCGTTAATTTTGTCCAGCGACTTCTACAGGTACGTACGATAAAAGATAGATAGGACGCCTTCCACTTTTCCACAGCCAGTACCAATTTTTCACATAGATGCAGCATATCTTAGCTGGCACGCGACTCCGCAAACTTGAAAAATTGTGAAAACGGGTCGTCGATTGGACCGCTGTTGCCAGAAATATGTTGTACTTCCGGCGCGCAGCGTACTGACCAAACATAGCCCCACTTTTTCACATAGATGCAGCATATCTTAGCTGGTACGCGGCTCCGCAAACTTGAAAAATTGTGAAAGCGGGTCGTCGATTGGATCGCTGCCAAGCCAATATAAGTTCTTTCGACAGGTTATCGTCACGTTGCCAGAAATATATTGTAAAAGGTTGTAGAAAGTTATGGAAAATATTTTGGTTAACACAAATTATACAAATTGTTCTCAATAAATGCCTTTTTTCAACCGAAAAAGTGACCATAGTGAACGGAAGCACCTATTGGCAAACGACTTTGACGCTTCATCTTCTTTTATTTTGATCTGTCGTCTTATGTTATGAACCGCGTAATCGCATTGTCGCCTTTCATTTTTTTTTTCCCCAAAAATCGAACAAACATCGCTGAGAAGACCCAGACTCTGTTCGAATTGTTATACCACAACGATACATATTTGTTAGGAAAACATGCAATGTTTTCAAGCTCTTCGATGAATTGAATTATTACGCTAGCGTTAATTTGGCTAAACGAAAAGCAGTTTTTATATTTATTGCATCTATTTATTTACATAGTGCACACTCAAATTCATATTGCGATCGATTTACATTTAGCGATATCTTAACCTTTAAACCTCAATTCTTAAAGATGTACATTTGGTTTATTGATTGCTACAAATTGCAAGCCTATCGCAGAGGGTAAGAGTTAAACGCTAATAAATGCAAATAAATTTCGTTGAATTATAATTAATTTGATCGTTTTAATTAATTATCCATTCACTTAGACGTTAGACCTTCTAAATCAATGACTAAAGACGTACTATTTTTTGACAATATTTTGACAAATTCGCTAACGTCCTACTTACTTGATATGCTTGCTCATCAAATTCCAAAGAGCGTTCCATCCTACACCCTCCCCATAATTTTTGGACAAATTTGCTAGCGTCCTACTTACTTGATATGTCGGGCGTCGGTTTTCGTTTATCACGGTTAGGTGTTTATGACAGGAAACCATACGTAATGACCATATGAGGAATCTCTACTCTGCACATAAATATTACGATCGTAATATTTTAGACACGAAAACAAACTTCATTTCACGTGCTTGATTTTAAGGGTAGCTATCTTTTTACGAGGCTTAGTTGCAAATAACGATTGAAAGTAACAACCACTAATAAATTAAAGGCAAGCAATTTGTTCCAAAGCAAAGCAAAGCAAAGTGTTCCAAAGGGTGAAAAGATATTTTGAAAGTAGCGCATTTAAGCGAAATCATCTATTGAACTAAGAAGGCAGCTCTGAAGTTGATTTTCCGACTCGTATAATACGGAATTACGTGTTTAGTCTGTTTAGGGCTAAGAAAGTTAAGGCTTGCAAAGTTTCCAATCGAATTACTTTTCTTTCAAAAGTTTTGTAACCAGCAGTAAGCGCTACAAAAATCGACCAGAGACATAATTTCGGGGGTTATCTGTAGCTATAAAAATGACCGTTCTCGGGCTAACTCGATTACTTTTAGGTCAGGAATATTGCAAAGAGTCAAACCCAGTATCCACCCAGTATCCACTTCGCTGTTTAATCCGTGTAAGGCTAAAAATCTATTTGCAAAATATCCAATCAAATTTCTTTCCTGCTGCATAAATCGGCCATAGGCATAATTTCGGAAGTCGCCTGTAGCTGTAAACAGGACCCAGTATCCACCAACCCTTCGCTGATGACTGTACAGGCATCCTTATAAAGCTCATGTTGAAAATAGCAGAAGCCTTACATTTTTTTCCACATGTTATGTATATATATGTATGAAGGAGGATATCGAAAATCCTTAGTTCCGGCGTTCATTTCATTTGAAACGTAAAAAATGCGACGCATTCTTTAATCAGTTTCTTTCAATTATAATTCAAATAGGTAGACAAATGTAAGGATCTGATCCGAACTCCTCTTTTTTCCATAAGTCAGAGTTACATTGTATTGAAAAGAATCAGATTTGTAGTAAGCATTGCAATGTCAATTTAAAAAAAAAAAAAAAAACAAGAGAATGAAAACAGCAGGTAATTTATTTGCACGGCGCACGCGCATGCTTGCGTAGCCGGAAATCTCTTTGAAAGCAAACTCTCCTATCAATTATGTCATATTTTTCCCAGTAGCACGTACACACTTAAAAACACTCGAAAACGTATCAATTTTCATACGATAACGGAATACAATAGCAGCTGCAAATTGACTTTCAATGTCCTTTTAAAAAAAAATTATTCAATTTTTCATATCAATGTTTCCACAGCACAATAATTTGGTTTAGGCAGAAAAGTTATCCACAACGTGATACCAATGGGTCTTTCTATTTCTTATAACCAGATATGTTCATTAACGAACCAACAGAGGCATAGTTTATTCTTGAAGCCCAACGTCGCGATAAGCATGGTGCTCTTCCGTCTATTTAGGCCCAACTAATTTCGATATTGACATCAGGAATGGGACGACAGAAGTGTATCCACCGGAAACGCAATGAAACGTTCTACGTAAATTCAGGTGTTCAGTATGTCAACATTTCTTTGATTTTCTAATTTTAATTTCAGCTTTCAAAAGCCGCAACAGAAGACTGATGGACATCATATCTATAAATCGCCCTCGTAGACACGAACAAAAATTAATATTTCCTGATAGTGATAACTTTTACAAAAGTTAAAAAACATACAAACAATTATCTGTATGTGTTCTTATTACTTTTTATCTTCCCTATCAAAAAAAGAGAGCGGAGTGCTTTGGGTTTATTTGTACATTTGTAACGTTCGAAAATACCCCCAACCTGCTCGATAAGATATGAACAAACTTTTCTGACCAGAAGGGATTTCTTAATGGAGCTTCTAAAATACTTGTTTACGGGGGAACTGAAGCCAGTAACAACTGTCACAACTGGGCCGAAAGTCGTTTCTATCAGCTTTCGTAGAAAAAGCGGAAAGAGGTAGACACAGATGAAAGAACAAATAAATGGACGAACAAATAGACGGACAGATCTAAGTCTATTCACAATTTTACGCTGGTTAAGAATATGTTAGCTTTGTTGGTCTTATTGGTCTTATTGGTCTTATATCGAGCACACTTTCACTTTCATGATGACTGGCATAGAATTTGATAAAGGACATAACTTGTAAAAGTCCAAAATAAAATGTATTGGGATTGCAAAGAAGGCTGGGTCTTTGCTTATTTTTGAATATATGTTTTCTTTAGGCGAATACATGAGACAAAGTCCTGTCCACTACAAACTTGTTTTGCATACTGTTATTCAATAGCACAACATAGTTGAAAAAATATTTAAAATTGCGGAACTTTTCATATACATATAAATGCATTTTTGTGGAGTACGAAGCAATTGAAACATTGCCTCGTCTCCGTGTACTTCCATCATTCTCTTTGTTCTCAATTAAAGTAGCAGGGTTTTTTCAGATAAGACAATAAGAATATAAAGTAAGTATATGCGGAATTATCATATAATTAATTAATATTATCGTAGCAATCGTTTTTATGTTCATGAAATTCAATTGTATATAAGTTTGATAGTAATGACGACACTTTATGAATATACGATAAATACGATAAAATTTTTGAGAGAAATTTATTATTTTTTTTTTTCTTTTTTCACATACAAACACTTAATACACATACTTTATGCGTATGTATGTATGCTTCTTCTATTTCTTATTTTTTGGTGAGTCTTTTTGCTACACAAAAAAAAAAAAATTTTTTTATTTTTTCAGCACAAATAAACTTTACACTGTCGGGTTTTTTTGCTATACAACCCAATAAATGTTTTTATCAAGCCCAAGCACCAGCGGCAACAAAAATTTGTACGAAGATTATTCACTTTAAATTATTTAAAAAAAGATATATACAGGAAAAGGTGTCTATGTATGTTTTTTTGTTTTTTTGCTTTATTATTTGACACTACAATTTATGTTTCTTAGGCGTTTTTTTTTCTTCTTTTTAACTATTGCATTATGCCACGTTTGAATTAAGTTAGAATTAATTTAAGTTCTGTTCATTATTATAGATATTTTGTTGTTGTATTTATGTTCTCTACATGAACAGCATGTCACAGCTTGTCCGCGACTTTTTTTCGTGTTTTTCAGGAGCAAAAGCAAAATTAAACTAAACGATGTGCAAACAACAAGAGAATATCAAACCTGTAAATATTAGTCAGCTAAGCTGTATGCGAATTCTCACTTACACGAACGCAAGAGCAAAAGCTTGCACGTGCATATTCATTACCTTTACTTCAAAAATCATGAAAGTACAATATTAATCGGCTAATATGTTCCAGATACGAATTGCTACACACAATAGCGAAGGCATTGCTTCGATTCGAAATGGTTTATTTTAAAATAAAAAAAAAAAAAGTGTGCTTTAAACACATTTATATATACACATCTGTTAACGTAACATAAATATACAAATTAAATCGAAAATAGAAGCTCAAAACAGTCTCCACATGGTCTCTGAATAGCTGTCTTAAGAAATTGTGAGGACTTGTATTCTTCTTTAATTCTTATTTGTAATAATCTCTTAAATATTGGATATGTTACTTTTATCCACGTACGACTAGATAGAAGTTTGCAACTTCCCCAACAAACGTATTAATAGACAATGCAAGCTTTAAGCGGAAGCACTTGAGGCTCTACAAGCTCTAGCTGTCTATCTCTTTCGAATAGGATTTCAGAATATACATAAAATAATAACATTCTTTTGCCATGAATATCATAATAAGTAACGCCAGAAATATTCATATACAATCTGTCCTTTTTTTTTTTTTTTTTAGATTATATTAAGTAATAAGCATAAAAATTTACTACACTTGTAACGCAGAGCACGTACTACTCTTTTCAGGTTCTCAGCAAGTTTTAAATATTTGTTTAAATTTACGATACGAGATGTACATATATGTACGCATTTTGTAATACTAAAAGAGAAAATAAAGAGAACTTGTAAAGCAACATATATTTTTTATATGAGAAAGTAAATTTCTCTTTTAATCCTTACCTTTTTTTTTTGTAGAAAAAAAGAAGAGAAAATAACAGTCAGCTCAGACTGAGAAGAACTTATGTTTAGTCAGGAAGGAAAACTATTTATCTCTCTCTTAACAGAAAAAAAAGCCTGTTCTATCCCTGCCATTACATCATCAACCAACGATGCAACGATCCAACGATCAATGGGGTTATATTAATCGTATTATTCTTCTTGTGTACAGCATCCAGGAGAATTTATATAAGGCAACGATATGTTTGTTAATAAACATTGTACGATAAAAAGATTAAATATGTTTTATTCCTATTTTCCATAAGATTGAAAATATTAATATAAAATTGATTAAGTGTCTCAACCTTCAAGAAGAACAAATACTTTTCATAAGAATCACAAGACACGCACTCTACTTACACTGATTGATAGTCATGAAAATACTTTGGATCGTTTAACCTACTTGTTGGCAAAACTAAAAAATTTATGAAATCAATGCCTTTTTCAAGGTTGAAATAACGTTAGTTACACATCTATCAATAAACCAAATAATCAGTTTACGAAATTTTCTACTCAATGGAATTTAAAAAAGTTTTAACGCACCATACATGTAAACGGCGTACAATGCGACGTGTACCCGTGTACCCGTTATGAGCGTAGACACCTCAGTAAAGTATTAAAGAGAAGCAATCGAAAATATATTTATATGCGTAAGAATATAAAGCATTTAACTTTTTCTTATATGTAGATATTTAAAATCATTTTTTTAATTATTATTATAAATATATTTTCGTTCTGCTCGCAATCGTCTTTGTTATATAGTTTAACCAACATATAAAGATAAAATCATACATGGCTTTAAGATAATTTAAGCAATTAAGTTTAATAATTTTACTCATCATGTTACACTTTAAGCTTTACAATACTATTTCCATAGAAAACTCCCATGTGTCGCTGACAAGCTTAATGAAAACTTTCAAAAACAGTTTGTAGTATCGGAAGTGTGCAGATTAAGATTTAAGCCAAAGAATAGTCTTTCCAAAATGACCTGCTATGGTTATACGATTCGTCTGCAATTACTAATATCTTATAAACTTTCCATTCAACTTTGTACCAAGATATTTAAGATCATTGGATTAAGATTTTTGCATTGAATATAAAAGAGAATGCGTTCCGTCTCTACTTCTAGTTAAGTTAATTACACGAGAAGCAGAAAACAGTAGCAATGCCTTTGCGCTACGTATATTCTCTACACTATTCATATTAAGCACATATGTATAGGTTTATGCGTATGTATGCAACATCTGGAATGACTTGAAGTAAACTCACCTTTCATTTCAATCAACTGAGATTCGGAATCATTTACATCACATGAGTTAATTTTGACATGTCGGTCCGTCTGCCGCTATGGATTTATGGCATTTGTTGTGATCAACACAAAAGGCGCAATTTTCCAGATATTTTAACGAACATTTGGTAAACTGATATGTTTTGATCCTAGACTGAAGGTTCTTAACGAAACGTTCACCTAATTTTCAATAATATCTTTGAATAGTGATTCGATTTATAAATTCATTGTAATCTGCATGGTGTAGTCTGCACTGTGAAGCGCATAGATCTATATTTCATGAAAAAGTAGGCCTTCACGCAGAAAAAGCTTTAATTTTTAAATCAGGCTAAGTCGCGCAAGGTATTTAAAAATCGACATAGTCCGACTATAGCATTTCTCACTTTTAAATTTGTAGCTTGTCTTCTAAGTGATTTCAGTTTTCTCTAATTCTAATAAACTTGCGACCTCGAAATCTAAGGTAGTTAACATTTGATAGCCTTTTCTTTTTTGTAGTACAATCGAGTGACAAAAGTCATGCGTCTCCGTCCTTTGCTGGCGAGTATTCTATTTCTGGTTTCATTTTCTATTTTGAGATATTTTGGATTTTCGTTTTTTTTTTTTTTGTTTAATTGCTTTTATAAATGAAGCGCACTAAAGATTCAGCCCAAGGCGGATATTAACCCTCTCTTGTTTTATGATACTAGCAGTTTTTTGTTTTTGTTTTTCGGTAATGCACGTACTAGCGTCGTTATTTATTTATTTGTTGATCATGTTTTTGTTTGTTTTTTGTTAATTAAAATTAATTCAAGGTCATACTAAAGGTAGTTAATAATTTTGTCGTAATTAAGCGCTAACAATATGCAGCAAATATTAATGCAGGTGGATGTTTATATGCATCCATCCATCCACAGTGCGCACACTCGCAAGGCCTCAGTTATCAATCAAATACACGGCACGTATTAATGCCGTACAAAAAGAAGTCATTATGGTAATATAATTTCAAAATATGTAAACTGTGATAGAAGAAATCCTCAAAAAAATATTTGTTAAGTACACAAACCTTACGATTGTGAAAATACGCGTAAAAATTATTAAACCGCTAAAGCCTCGATATGATTAGTTTAACTGAACGATATTACAGTTAAATATATGTATGAATTATTGTTAGATCCATTTTGCCAAGGGACCTGTAAAATATACGATCTGTACCTGTTATATGTGATCCAATCATAATCAATTTCGCTGTCAGCCTATTGTCCAGAAATGAACGAATTCGTTCCGCGGACACGTGTGGCAAAGAAAAAGAAAACCACTGAAAATTCTTTATGTCAACGGAAGAGCAGCATATAGAGAGAGGAAATTCATCATTTCGTCTCTCCTGAGGGATACCACACAAGCGTTTTGTGGTGTTATGCAGCATGAATATTCCTTGCGATTTGCATGACAAAGGATAAAATTATAAATTTCAAACACTACGTAAATCTTCTCAGTCAATTGCAAATGAATATGAAAGAATGGGCCTCAGTTACAAGAAAAAAGATTACTCATCGATCACAGCTACTTGAATATTCCACAACTCATTCACTCACTCACAATTATGCTTAGCCCTGAAATTAAACGAAGAAACACAACAATCATAATGCATATAAAAATTTTACAAAATATCCATCATGCATAGATCGCAGGCTTAGTCAAAAGACTTTATTCAAGCATGTAAAGCCAGCATATTTGTATTTTTTACACGTTTAGCCTTAACCTGCGTTGCGAATGAGACCAATATCAATTATCTGCTTGATTTGGTTTTATGCAATTCGTGGGCCTGTTGCTTTTATCGCCTTCTTCAACACATAATACAAATACAATACAATAACACAATATAATCAGAAATTAACCAATAAGATCCAACTCACGTTACACTACAAATGTGAAAATTTAATAAGAAGAAAAAAAAATTGTCTTGCATTATTGTATTCAGCCATGGCTGAATATTAAAAACAAACTCAACACGATCTTGACTCAAATTTTGTTATCTTTTAGATATTCACAAAAAGTGTTCAATAAGTTTCGCACACGAGCAGGATACTGAAAAGTCAACAACCGACAAGTCAAGTAATAGAAACTTTGCAAATACAAATAAAATGTTAACACCGGACTGTTAACGTGTAAAAACAGGGATGCCTTCAAAAATACGATGTTAACGCATGTTAACGCCAGGGTGTTAAAGGCTATGTTAAATAACATGCGCAATATGTGTAATAACATATTAGCACCGGTGTTAACCATTGCTTTTTATTTCGTTTTCATGCATAAGTTATTCTTATGATATTTATATAAATTTTGGGAGGGCGAACTTTTGTTATTCATCATCTCAATCCCAAGTATTAATCAAAGTATTTCTTTAAAAGTTCGACAAGATTGCGAGCATATTTGCAATGGACCTTTCCGTGGTCATAGAAAATGTATTTTGGGCGTCAGTCTATAATAGCGGTTTAACAAATTGGAAGCATGCATATAATCTTACCATTACACAAAATCGACTCTTCTCCTTCGCTAACAGACCAAAGAAAATACAAAATGAGCCTTTGAAGAAATTTGCAAGAAAATTCTCAATTAAGATTATGTTTTGTGCTTTAACCTTCTATAGCAAAAAAAAATAAATAAATAAAACTATAAAAAAACAATATCCATTGTGTGCAACCCAAGTTCAAGGTTAAAAAAATCTTTTGATGAAAAATGCTTAAAATTAAAATTATATTAGAACGAAATATTGTGTTCAGATAAAATTTTTTTGTATTCGGTTTTCTGATTATTTTATTCTTTATTTTACTTCATAAAGAAAGTCAACGAAGTTTACAAAAACAATACTCGTCTTATTTTATTTTTAAATATGTATATACAAGTACATATACATATATAGGTGTTTATATAAAAATAAGTGTACATACGTATACTTTTATAAAAAAGGCTGCCATAAGTGTATCATAAGTATGTACATACATATATGTATATATATATTATTGCCATAAATATGATACACTTATATATATATATATATAAGTATATATATTCGGTCACTTTTTTCCTCGTAAATTATTTATAGCTTTTTCTTTTATCTGCTTTAATGTATACTTTTAGAATAATATTAAATCTTTAATAATCGCCTTGAATATCCGTCACCTAGTGCTAAGCACATTTTGGATATAAATTCAATATACTCTGTGCATCCTATGAAACGTTACTTAGAACCGATGTTTGATTGTACCGTAAATGAATCCCAATATCTTAACTTTACATAACGAAATCAAAAGGGATCAGAATACATATAAAATATCAAACTACTCGAATGAAAATCTTCAAAAATTCAATGCCGTCACGTCGGTTATGAAACTATTGCGATTATGATAAAAGAAGAGTTTTCTCATTTCTCCTAAGCCAATTGGTCACTCTTTTGGAGTATGTATATATAAAACTGTCGGTCCCTCGTTTTCGCTTGTTAATTACGAGTCATATCTAAAATTAGAAATTGTGCGTAATGAAGTCTGTTAAAAATGGACAAAAATTTGCGTAACAATTAAAACTATAACGAAAAAAAAAATAAGCAAATAAATAATAATTATGATTATAACATGAATGATCCGCCAATTTCGTGCTAAACTTTTACAAGGCACCCAGTAATACTTTTCATACGTCATTCAACTTGCAAGTGTATCCGCCGTCGTCATTCATTGAAATATGATTCAAAATAAATTAAAATTTACATTTTTTTTGTTTAACCTTCTTCTTCACAAAGCCTAAATACTCGATTGGAAATAATTCCCGGTTATATTACGTAAACTTAAGAAAATAATATTTATACATAATGATACTTGAACAAAATATAATAAAAATATCAAAATTCCTAAATGTAACCGCACTAACTGTAGTGTTACGTTTTCATATGTACATCTGTTTATTTTAATTTAATCCATTCGGAAAATCTCCCGAATATATGGACGAAAATTTATATGAAGGATAAAAAATAGATAAATTGACAATCAATTATTTGCATTCATAATTTTACAATTCCGATGTTCGGTCGCGCTAGATTATTGTTAAACATTCGTTTCATGTTTTTTCAACGTTAAAATTATTATAAATCAATCAATAGTAAAGAAAATTGTAAAGTGAATTTCAATACTATTGTTAATCCTTTTATGATTTATGGTGCTCTTGCCAATGGACAGACAAATGAGTAGTGTCTTATTTTTCTTGTGTCGCCTGTTGAAAGTGTTTTACGAATAACATAAGCCTGAGTAAGAGAGTGGTGGCAACAAATATACAAATATTTTAAATACAAAAAAAAAAGTGTAAAACTTAAATTTATGCGCTTATTTAACTTTTCTCTGATGAAGACTAGAGGTGTTAGTGTCTGAATTCAGGATCGCTTCATTGGTGGATAATATGTGACCATTAGTAAAACCATTCTTATAAATGCCATTACTCCTTGTTTTATAATCATCAAGATCCGGGCTACCGTCGTTTTCATCATCCACAACGGGCTGAAATGAAAAACAAAAACACATAAATATTTGTATAAAAGGCTTATCCAATTTGGTATTTGTCCTGATAAAAAAGAACGTGTCAGTAATTATATTCCGCCCAGAAATCTTTCAAGTTTTATTTAATGAGGGGAATTTACCTCGAACCGCAGTATGCTTTAAATCACAATAACAAGTTAAATGCTATTAGAATAGAAGAAACTCAACCAGTTCTCGCTGCAAAAGACATCTAGAATATGCTGTTAATGTCGAACGATCCGATCCGGTCGCGATATCAATTTTACAAATTTTTATAGCAGAAATTGAACACTTTTAGTTATTCTACGGCATAACATAAGAAGTTTTACATTCGTGTTTTCCGGAATCCAGAAAACAGGTAAACGTAGAGGAAAACTAGTAAGAACATTACATTCGGCTGTGACCGAATCTTTTGTATCCATCATTTTTAACCTAAAAATTACTAAAAAAACAACGAAAGAACTAAATTTCCATCCTCTATAATATTTAATGGGCATGGTCGTTTTTTTTTCATTTTTATTGAACATACATAGATGCACTCTCAGTTTATTTTGGACAGTAGGCGTGTCTTTGCACCAGTTTGGTCCATTTTCAAAAGAACTCCAATTAGGAAGGATTAGAAAGCATTTGGAAGCATTTAGAAGCATTTGTTTCCAAATTTTTACAAATCTTTCCTAAGGCTTCACTTGCCTCTAAATATTTCACTTTGCTTCCCTTGTTTCCGTTGTTTCCAAATTTTTAAAAAGTGTTCCAAATGTTACCCTTTTGCGGACAAAAGAATATTTACCTAAGTAATTACACAAATTGGCGAACGGACAGATGGACAAATGTATGGAACAGATGGATATGCTTAAGTGGATTACGAATTTGACAGTGATCGAAAATGCATATACTTTATGAGATCTCTAAAGATAAAGATTTTCACAAAATAAATAAATATACGGTGCTGAGCAACTATTTGGTAAACATACCATACAAGCTCCCTTATTGCTATGTCCATTAGTGTAAATTTCTCCATTAATCGGGCAGTTCTTATAATTCGTGCCGTTTCGTTCAAAATGGCCCTTAACTTGAATTCCTTTAGTGTACTTTGCTTTATAGAAATCCGAAAATAAAAGCAGGAACATAACGCCGTGCAATCCTATGTAAATCATAAAGCCTCTAGGATAATCACACTCGTGGAACAACAATTGAAATTGATGTGTGAAAATAGCAACAAATTGAACCTGTTAATGGAAAACATAATATGAAAGCATATATAACACTGTGTGTGATAGTAATCACGACTTACCATTTGAAATGTAGTCAAGTATTTTTTCCACCAGATATATTTTTGATATTTAGGTCCCATGGCAGAAATCATATAATAAAAATACATGACCACATGTACAAACGTATTTAATAATGCAAAAAATGTGCTATGTCCACCTATAACATAGAAGTCAATCCTCTTAAAAGTTAAAGTTACCCGTATAATATTAGTAATTGCGGTTATTTATTACCTGGAGCATATTTCATTCCCATCCAGACTGAGAAAGGCATACAACCGTGATGTATAACATGCAGTGTTGAAACATGCTCATTTTTCTTACGCAGAATAAAAAATAAAGTATCGAAAAACTCTGTAAATTTTGATACGTAATACCACCAGCAAGTACGAGCCATCTGCAATTATATAAAATAGAATTAAGCTATAGAGCAACCAATAGTCTGATGAGTAAAGTTTGCTTTCTTTTCCGAAATTTTAATTTGCAAATCCTTCTTGCTCTCCCGGACTCATCACTATCGCATATGTAAACTAAATCTCGATTTTATTCGATTT
Organism: Glossina pallidipes; assembly: GCA_000688715.1. NCBI lineage: Eukaryota > Metazoa > Arthropoda > Insecta > Diptera > Glossinidae > Glossina > Glossina pallidipes. The sequence continues at coordinate 286,969 of KK499818.1, read as the reverse complement.
CGAGCAAAATTCTGATTAAAAATTTAGGATAGTAAATGTGTATTGTATAAGTAAAATTAGACATTAAATATAAAATTATTTTGTAATCTCATGGTATATAAGTAAAGTCCGCAATTAGCAGGAAGTCTTGACAAACAAGGGATTTTTGAAAGAGATTAGACTTCAGTCAATAACTACTAACTAACTCTTCATACTGGAAAACTTGCAGCTTGTAGTTGCACAAACGGCGGCAAAACCCGGGTTGACCTCACATAAATATAATGCGTTTTTGCAATGGGAACAAAATGATACCTCGTGAACTGTGTGTATGAATGAGTTCACTTTCTACCATCAACAGCTAGTGTGGTTAATGCAATTGACGTAAAGCACCAGCACATTTTTAATGATCCTGTTCAAGTTAAGAGAGTTTGTTTAAAAAGCCTTGGCCCTGCCCTGTCTGGCTATAAGTTATATCGCCCCCGCTGGAACTTTCTCAACGGTGTAAACTTTACTTTAAACCTGATTTGTGATCTTTGCCCAGAAATTCCAGTAGTTCTAGAGAGGCGTGATAGCCATTTTCCAAAAAACAAAAATGGCAACAATTTATCGATCAAACTGACACATTGTTGGTTTAAAGCCTTTACCTGTATGTCTATTCAGTACTTACCCTTAGTGCTAAAGGATTGTTACTATAATCAACAGGTTGACATGTGAAATTATAATGACCCCACCAGCCGCTCATTAAATACTAAAAAAAGAAAAAAAATGTAAGAGTGAGGATGAGAAACAAAGATCACTTTTGTCTTATGCACTATTCACCACTACCAAAAAACACGTAATTGAAGCTAATGTGCCATAGGGCATCTTATCATTCCTTTGAGCAGCATGATAAAAGTAATATATCAGCAATCTCTAGTTGCCCGATTTTAAAATTACTTTTTCAAAACACCTTGCCAGAGGATCTAATCCTAATCACAGCCGATTGTTTAAATATTCTTTTTTGGACATATAAGCCACAAATCTACTGGCTTGATCCATCTCCATCCAACAATCAAAAAAAAAAAATTCCGTTTTCTTAATATGGAATGATGTAACAATTGAGTAATGGTAGTGGTAAGTTATGCATTTTTCAAATACTTTTCAATTAAAAGTACACTAAACAAACCTCATAGAACATCCAAGCGCTGAAAAGTGTCTGACATAAGTTGTAATAGATCAGAAGTTTTCTTAAATCAAACGCTTTACGATTTCTCATTAACTTTGGTCCTAATGACTTACTAAAATAGGCGTAAAGTATGCATAAAGCAAGCGTTGGCGCCGGTGAGGACATCATCGGCCAATCCTTAACACGCGGATCTAGAAAATGAGAAAAAAAAAATTAATTTAAAATAATAAAAGAAAAAGAAGCACGCTTTTTAAATAGCTGTCTATGTGTGTGTGCTTTTTAAATTAAGAAATTTCTTTGTCATATCTTTTTTTGTAAATCACGTTTTAAAAAATCCCTAGTTCTTCTTCTTCCTCCAATGGTCCTCTTTTGTTTGCAAAACTCCCTTCGAAACTTGCTTTTACCGCGTGAAGCTAAAATTTATTCTGGATTCCACGTTTTAATGGGATAATTCATTCTGGATTTTACGAAGAGTTCAGAATATGAGCATATGATGGATAATATTTTTTGGTTAACCAGCTAAATGTATCGACCTCTTCATCGATACACTCGCCAAACACGGACTGTAATATGGGATTAGGTTGTAATGAAACAACTGGACAAAGTGACGAAAATATTTTCTAAAATCCGTTATTACGACGAATATAAATTCATAATGATAAAATTGTATGAGGAAATCCTACAAGGACGGATTGACGGAGACATAGAAGAGATCAGTTAGCTTTGTTCAAAACTTTTCTAGTTTCTAGCCCAGGCTAATAAGAAATCTGAGCTTTGCCTACTCTCTGTCTCTTCGAACGGAAGTTCATCTTATTTGGAGAAGAGTGGATCTGTAAAAGCAGACATAAAACGGTGATTAAATATAATCGTGGCTGATCTATCTGCATCTTCATGGATCATTGCTTCGTTTTGTCCCAGTAATAAATGTATTAAAGATATATATTTTTTCCATTAACCGTAAATGTCGTCGAGCCTCACGAAATTCTGAAACAATTATACAATGTTTGTCTTAGCGTCGTCCACCGTCTAGCAAAGCACGCGAGAAATCTTCTGTGAGTCAAATGCACAGATCGTCAGGTTTGGAAAACCTTACATAAGCGCTTTGTTTACTGGATATCTAATGGCCGCCGCTTAATGATCTCTAATGTTATAAAACTTAAGATATGTGACAAATGAACACACTTTAGACTTTTAAAAGTTTAACTACACATTGACGGAATTCGCTTATCTTCGCTTAGATGAATCTCATATTTCTAAACATAAGTTGGCCAATGATATCTTCTATCCGCGGCCTTAACCACAACATTATTTTTACTTTGCGTACTTAAGGAACATTTCACATAACGAGGACAAAGTTTCCTTCGTTCCAAAGTTCTTAACAAATCGAAATCTATGTAATTTTGCATTTAACATATACTCACCACTTCTCTTGTCCATCAGGTCTGTATACCAAACATGAATATCATTTAATAGTAGTCTCGCCATTACGTTAATATTTAAAATTTTTATATCTGAAAGAAAAACAATTTAAAAGGGAAATAATAAAATAAAAAATGACAAGTTCGTTGGAGAGAATCAAACTCAACTAAAATGAAAAATCTTCAGTTTTCCGTTATAAAGGAATTCATTATTAACGTAAAACTCTAAGCTTATCCCACTACATATATATATATTTATCTGTCTGTCATCAAGCATTCCTATGTATACGTAAAACTATTATATTTAAATATAGAAAATAGTTTAAATACTAAATACACTAAAAAAGCTGAAAGAATCTGTCTTTACCCCCTTATTAACGCATTCATTAACTAACAGTCGTTGTGTGAATGCGTAGAAAATGAGTGTGTGAACAGATTATTATTTACAAGCATTTCAAATATGATGATAAGAAAGAGAGACAGACATACATACTTACTATTTTACTAACTAATAAACTACTGCATAACTTATTTCATATATTTATTGAAGGTGGGACTCTTTTGTATCACAAAAAACTTTATTCACATGGAAAAATACTTTCACGAAACCTGCAACTTTCAAAATCCCCGAATTAATTGATGAATGAAAAATGAAAAATGAATAAATTATTCATTCATAGGCTCATTCAGACGAGACGATGTAATTAAATGCATTACTAATTAGAATCCGTTTACATTTCCAAATCTTCTAATGAATCTATAAATCGTTCGTATTAAGGTCAACGTTCAACATAATGAATGAAAGAATGCTTTCATCTTTATTTCCGTGAGAAAAAAAAAAACAATAAACTTCGGTATTAACACTAATAATACCATAACGGGTCAAATGACCCATTTTGAACTTTTGCATTCAAAATGCAGGTATCATCTTATTACTTCTACATATTTGACTTTATGACTTTATTCCTTACTAAGAAATCTACGGTTCTTATATTTTCTTTTTGTTTTGTTTATGTTAGGCAATACCTATCGTATACCTGTTGTCTACCACATTTGGTCGTTTGACCTCCGTACGGTAGAATAGGCATCTGTTAAGTGTGGGTATGATTAGTGTTACATTATTATTACTTTGACTAAAATAAGTGCTAAATGCGATCTTCAAAAAAAATTTTATACCGCAGATCAGGCTCAAAAATTTTATGGCGACCTTTACTTCTTATATGAAAACGCCTTCAAATATCTGCATCAAATTTTTCTCTACCTGCTCCAGTGTTCGAGATATCGATGCCGTTTACCTATTTCTATCGAAAGGTATCTTTTGGATGCCTTACAAAGGGTGAAATTGCCAAAAAAAAAATTCTCCAATCAATTAAGAATCCATTGTTAAAAATATGGTTGTGATCTGCATATATACACGCACCCCATTAAGGATAAACTGACTTTACCCCAGAAAAGAACTTTGCGATTTTCATATTTTTATCTATAACTATTGATCCTGTGAAGACATTTCGGAATGTCTGGAAACGATAGGACCTTAATTTCAATTTATTCAAGACGAAAATATGAAAAATTGATCGGCGTTTTTTCGAAATTGCTTCAGTTTCTGTTGCAATGCAGGTGTGCATATGGACAGATCGCTACTACTTTGTAGCTCGCTATTCTTAATCGTTCAATGAATGCTCGTACTTCTGATTTCCATTTTTGCGATTGTGGCAATTTCATCAAAAGAGGGTATCAAAATGATCCCTTTTGGTAGAAATCAACAAATCGCATTTTTCTGGCCCACCAGTGAAGACATTTCTTATTGCGACAAAAAAATGAGACTTCGAGATACACCTTAGAGTTAGTTCCCAGCAAATTAACATATTTTTGGTTACTTCTGAGCCAATTGAATGTCCCTCCATCCGGCGACTGTCTGTTGCCTGAAAATGGACATCAGCTGTCTCAAGTGAAAGACGGAAAGACAGGAAAATCCATAAATAGTGAAAATAAAACTTAGTATACAGTTGATCCTGTTTTTGTGCGGTGTTTGTTTGCACTTTTTCTTTGGGCAGTCAGTTTTATGCGATGCATGATTATGTACCGGGGTAGCGGGAGAGAGGATCATTTGAGTTTTGAACCACGACGGATGGTGTTCGAGTTGTGGGGATTATGAGAATATCTCCGCGTTTAAGATGAGATATTAAACATTTTTAAAACGTTTTCATGTATAAAAAAACTTGAACATATTTTCTTAGGGAGACTTTTTTGGTGCGGCCCTTCTCCACCGCATAAAATCATTTTTCTCTAATATTGTTGTTGTAGCTATTTCTAAGGTTTCTCAATTTTTTTTTTGCATTTTTAGCAACGGAAAGATTCATCTGTAAATATTTTGTGACACTATCAAGAAGTTCCTTTCCAAGGCAATCCTCTCAAGGCGATACACACTCCCGCGTTGAAACTTTACGTTTATCAAGTCTTTTATCTAATCTTCGAGCTAATAACTTGTATTTTCCCTTCCCTTCATTTAAGTCATACATACATTGGTACATATATATATATATATATATAATATAATATAATTTATAATATAATATATAATATATATAATATAATGCGTTTAATTAGTTTAAAACACTTGGAAGCCCGGTTCTTGTCAAGAGGAAATATATATATACTATATACATATATATATATATTATATATATATATATATATAGTATATATTATATATATAATTAAACGCATTCCAAAAACACTATGAAGCATTAACGAGTAAAAATATTAACTATTTGTTAATTGATTATATCAAAAATAATAATAATGGAAATAACACTCATAAACTATATAAACAACAAGCTTGTGCGAAAAATAATATCTGTTTTATATACTATTTAAGTATATTAATTACATAGTTCGAGAAACCTTTCATAGTTCGTAAACCAAAATTTGAGTATAGCGACGGGGGACATATCGACGAAAAATGCCGTTGGTTGAGGACAAATTGAAAGACATGTGTACACATAATTCCATGTATTTTTAGTTGAAATTTACGCAACGACTGTGTGCATACATTTGTGTGTGCCGATAACCGTTAATTTTCACTTTCATTTCGTCCCAAATAACTCTCGGTGTACACTCGCCTTCGAAGGTTGTTGTTACACGAGGAGTGACTAAAATTAAATCCACATAATCTCATGGACCGAGTTAAATATGGCTATGCGAATAGAATGGCTATGCGAATCTAAATTCAAATTATATTCAGAAAAAGGCAGTGCTTTTCAGAATACTGTAACTAAAGTGCTGGCACCATATCGCAATAAGTGATATAATATTTATGTGCTGGCAATTCCTATAATAGTGTAGAGGAAGAATCTGTGGTATCGTCAAAATAAACCGAGGACTACCTGCTGTGCTAAAATAAATAAACCCGAGTGAATATGTATACGTTTAAGTTTTACATAACTCCAAGCACTTCCGGGAAAAGAAAAAGACTTTAGATCAAAAGAGATGGTGTTGAGTGCCTTGTACCACAGCTCTTATCGATTCCATATTCTTCAAGTTTTCCTCCGTCGGAATAAACGCAAATAAGCAAAACTTAGTTCTTGTAGGCGAAAATGCGATTTACATAGATATTTAAAAGTCAAAAACCGACGTTACTTTGCAGCGAAGCGAATATAAAGTAAGATCTCTAATGCGACATATAATAAATGGTAAATTAAGTCGATGTCACTGTCTAAAATCATAAATTAATGAAAGGTTAAATTAATTAAACATTTTAACTACTACGTGTCTTACAATTATTTTTACTTATCGCCATCGTTTGCGTTAAGCAAACTCTTTTCTTTTCTTTCAGTGATCTAAGGCAGTGTTTCCTAAACAATGGTCAGCTAACAATTGTTCGATGTGTTCGTTTACTGCCATTGAACACTTAAGAAGACTTGACCAATCACATACCATGGCTTTAGCCTAAGCGACAATAACATCTACGGCATTGTTTTCAATTTATTTGGATTTTCGGAAGGACATCGCACACAAAATTGAATTCAATATTTTAATTAAGCAATTGGTTGATTTCTAACATATTGCAGTGTGCCGCAGGAATCCCAATAACAACTAAAGAGTTTCCCTAAGAAGATAACATATACTCTAATATTATTCATGATACGAAAAAGATATATTCATAATACACACGCACATATATTAAAGCTTTAAAAAAAAAAAAAACAATGAGAAGCAAAAACACAAACGTTCATCTATAATAATAATGTTTGTGAAAGAGTTCCTAGTAGGGGATAGCTTACGATACACACACTGTTGGCAGAGTTAAGAGATTAAGTTACCAGAAGATTTCCTATAAAGAAGAGACCTTCCTTCTTAAGCAGAATTTAGTGAAAAATGCTTTAGTAAAGCCCCTTGCACTTAATCTCTCTACAAGAGGCAATAAACAAAATCAGTCCAAAATATTGCGCAGGGAAAAATAATGTGTGCAAGAATACTGATCACGAATCGTATTTCTTTAATTAAACATTAAACAGATTTTCCTTTATATCTATATATATATGTATTTGCTATTAATTTGGAGAGCGATGCAGAGTTTGTATGCCATTCCCAAGTCGTTTAAAAGATTTCAGCAGCGATTTGAAAAAAAAAAGAACAGACACCTTCCCAAGTATTAATCAATGATTCAGGACTTTATCGACATGGGCTATCATAAAGGCATATAGCTTGACTTAAGTAAGTCGTATATCTTTTGAGTGCGACCGCCGTAGGCTAACAAGTTGTAAAATAATCCACAATCAATGTACTTTCAACTAACATAAAAGATATCACGCGTACATTTAATTATTAAAGATAAGTGAAATTGTTCCCCTTCGTTCCCCAAGGTGTACTTTCAGCAATTATCTTTTATATAAATTGCGATTGCATATCAAGCGCGATAGAATAGCGATTTCTGAAGCAACTGAAGCATAAGTCATTCGTTCATTCAAGCATTTACTATCAGAGTTTGCCGTCACAGCAAAATTTCGCTTCCAACATTTATAACTTGGACTTTGTTTAAGCAAGTATGCCTTGCGTTCTCGTTAAGGAAAATAAGCCGAGACGTAAGTTGAAATGGGAAGATTATCTGAGCGATATCTTCTCTAATTTCATAAACACAATATCAGAAGAATTTCATTAGAATACCAGACCAGAATGTAAATTCGCTAAGCGAAGTAAGCGAATCTTTGCCACACAGAATGTTCTTTTCGATTTTTAATGGCAAATGGAACAACCGATCGAGAAGCAGCGATTCAGCAGCGATTGAAGATGAACCATTCATGAACCATTCCAATGCGTACACATGCGCATAGATATGTGTGTGTGCATAAATTTCACTTACATAATAAACTTCATTGGTATAAAACGAGATCAATCCGAATAACAACACAAGTATGCACTTACTTTTTGTGCACGCTTTCCAAGTCGATAATACAAGGTTTAGCTCTCCGCGGCAAACCGTAAGCCGATATATATATACACACACCTGCCGCTCTATTAGTAACAACAACGGCAGAGGCTATGGACATTAATAACGTTTATTGACAAATAAGTAGGGTACACGGTATTACATACGCACATAAGCAGCGTACGCTCTCGCACGACAAGGTACAAACGAACCGCCAATCGAAATTTTAAGGGTAACGTGATCGAATCGTTTTAAATAAACACCGCAATCGATTTGATTTTTTGAAAATAATTTTATTACTTATTTTTCTTTTGTATCTAATTTTCATTTATTATTAATTATTATTATTATTATTATTATTATTATGCTGACTTTGTCAAAATGTTGATTATCCAGTCGACAAACAAAGCAGAATTTGCTTTGAGTAAAAGTTTATTGTTTCACAGTATATTTATATTTATATTTATATTTATTTATCGCGTTCCGCTAAAAAAAAAACATTTACGTAAATTACTTTCAGTTCCAAGAAATCAGTTTTCCTATAATTTATTTATTATAGATTCATAATATATATAATTTATTATATGTGGTATATATATATATCTATATATATATATATATACTATAGATATATTTGTTTATTTTTCAAAGGGTTATCTTTTAAGAAAACTTTTTCAACTTTTCTCTTTGCAATAATGCGAAAAATTAAATTTGATATTCGATTAAATTTTACTAATTAATTATACCGTAATTTTTTTTTCGTTACATTTATTTTTTTCATTCACATACATAACATGCTTATGCGCGCAGCTATAATTTCAAACTAAACGCTGTTTGCGCGTGAAATTTGAACTCAACTTGGATTCTCTCAATATCTTAGTGGGAAAGTATCCTATCTATATACATATAGATGCTCACCTACATATATTATGTATATATGTATGTATATAACTTTCTGTAATTTTTTTATTTAATATAATTCATAATAAAAATGTGACGTAACCATTTCACACACACTCTCTCTCTCTCGGCCTCTCTCTTTATCTCTCTATCTCTCTCTTCCATCTCTCCGTCTCTCCTTTTTTTTTATCTGATATTAGGCGCTATGCACAGTTAAACATTTCTCAACGATCTTCACATAGGTGGCATACTCAACTTGTAACTTAAACTGAAAAACAAGAGCTATTTGGCTGGATTTTTTCGCTTTTTTTTTTGTTTTGTGACAACCTAAATAATAAACAGTGATCGCATTATGACCAATTTACGAGGCACTTTCGCTTTCAATTCTTCGATTTTTCTTTCCTTTTGCCCTTCGCTGTCGCTCTTTCTCATTTTAATTTTCTCTCGACTTATTACATGGTTTGCAGCCAACACATGCCTGACCATTAATGTACTTTTACCTTACCAATAATTTCCTGTTTTCATTACCTGATTGTTTTTCAACGCGATGGACAATCGAATATGACTGAATTACTAATTACTGGCTACTGACGGGACGGGCTAACCTTTCTTTACAATGTTTTACATCAATTTCGCATAAGCATAGGGCACTCATATAGGCACTTGTGCCAATCAAAAGAAAACAATAAGCATATGAGATAAGAAAGCAAAGGTGTTAATAATAAAAGAAAAAAAAACCGGGAATCAGTCAGCAAAACATTTCGATACAGATTTGAAATTTATATGAAAAAAAAAAAAAACAAGTAAGAAAATTATATTCGGCGGGATCGAATCTCGCATACCCACCACCATGCTTTTCGCATTCTACTCTCCAAGTTCTTTTATTTGATACCCATATTGCGGGTATTATTAAGCAAAAATTAATCGCGGTATCTACCGCGTATTCATTTTAAAGTTAACCCATTTTTAACCAGATAATATATATCCGCATTTGAGGAATGTAGAAAATAGTTTTGAATATTCGGTCTTGTTTGCCTTAAGCATAAAACCTTAAAAACAGGAAAAAAACAAAATTTAATCAGTTGTAAGTTTGTGTGGGCGTGGCCGATTGTTTCCACATTTGCACGTAAAGAGGGGAGTAGTTTGCAAAACAAACGAGAAAAATTTTAGTCTTCTAACTTTGAGTAACGAGGAAAACTCCACAAATTTTTGTTAAGAAAAACAGAATTGCGTGCAGTTTACGCTCCACTGCGGGGTTCGGCTCTGACACATTTGGCCTATTTTTAATACGAAACTGCATGCAAGAACTTCCAATGTCTCTACCAAATTTGAAGTCGATATCTCCATTTTTGCGACCAAGAGAGTGCCAAAAAAACACCATACAGACGGACAGACACAGCTCAATCAATTCAGAATTTCACATTAATCAAGAATATATGCACTTTATAGGGTTTCTGAAGCTTCCTTTTGGATGTTACATACATTATGAAAAAAAACAAATTTGTATCTCCCCATCTTACAGTGGTGGGTATAACAAAAAAAAAGTAGAAAAAATCTTTAGAAAGCTTATCATATCCAATTCATGCATTTCTATGAAACCGAATGAATATAAATTTTTTATATGAAAACAAAAAAAAATTTGTTTTTTACGGATAATCGACGAAATGATGAATGATTTGACGTCAATTCCATGCAACGATGGGCAGGAACACTGCAAACTTCGGCCAGCAGTAACGCGTCATTGACAACGAGTTTGAGATCAAAGTACATAAAAATATCATCGCAGTGACGAGTACTTGTGTGTCGTACAAAGTCAAAATATAGCACGCACATCAACGTAGCCTTAACCCAAAAGCAAGAAGACCAAAAAAAAAAAAAAAACAGTGAACTAGTTTTCCAAATATTTAACAAACTTTGTTAAACCGGTTCAGGTTCTGGGACTTTTTGATTGCTATTAAAGGTGAACTGGTTGTTGTTGTTTTTTTTGTTGAGATTGCAATCATGCTACGCGTAAAAAACTTTAAAAAGTTTCGCGTAAGAAACCCCTGCAGCATTTTGATGCATGGACATACATATTTATTTATTTCCTATATAGCACTCATATATGTATTATTTATGTATCCTTTGTTTTTCTTTGCTCCAATTTTCTTTTTAATGTGTGACGAGCACAGTTTAATCCATTAACACAGTCGCAATGACGACATTTCCATTTAGTTGTTGCAGACTACATATATACGATTTTCAACGAACACATTACATATTAATACAAAAATATTTAAATTTTGAAACATATTGTTATTATTATTATTATTATTATTATTAAAATTTTAAACTAATGAAATAAATTCTTAGACTAAAAAAAACACATTGAGCACTGGCCACACAGGCTATCGGCTCTAATTTATAAAAATGTACATTAGATATTGAGCCCAGTAGTTTTAATGAAGTAATATATTGAATTGACATTCTGTTCTGAAACTGATTTTCGAATGCCCAACGGGTTAATCGTTCTAAATGCAATACTTCTAGCCAAGGAAAGGTTAAGGCAGTCGCAGAGAATGTGCTTTATAGTAAGAATTTGTTCACAACCGCAGATTGGGGAGGAAGACTTCTTCAAGATCCATTGGCGATCCAAGGCGAATTCTCGAAAATGTTTGAATCTTGATTTTCTCAACATTTGTTGGTTATAAAGGTGGAATTAATTGTGGATTAATCGAAGAGTAGTGTTGACGATGGTATCGTAGATTTCCTTCTGTAATTTTCTCTTTAACTTTTCCTCCAATGTATCTTTGAAGATCCAACTTTTCCATGACATCATCCATAATTAGAGATGCAGAAGCAGCATACTTTGCCGCTCGATCAGCCTGCTCGTTTCCCAGTAAACCGATATGACTAGGAACCCATAACATTGTAATTTTTCCGCCGGGTGTTGTAACTATATTCCTTAATTTGTTGATGGTGTTCCATCTCGAAGTCGAAGGATTCCGAATAGCTTGTAATACAGACAAACTGTTAGTAACAATGACGATTTTAAGTTTCTTCTTTTATGGGCAAGATGCGCAGCGTGAAGGATAGCTCTAGCTTCGGCTGTGAAAGTTCAAGCACTTTCGTGAAATATGTGATTGAGAAGAACCTGTCCTGAAGCATCTACCACGGCACAAGCAGGAGGCAGACCAGAAGATTTGAAACATAATTTGTTTAGCTTTCAAGTAACCTCGAAGTTTAGTCCTTACAATGCTAATCATTAATGTGACAAGACATTAGTAAAAAAGGTTCAGTGGCTTGTAATCTGAAATTCTATTCCATGTTATCCAACAATGTATTTCGATAACACTGTGCAGTGAAGAGCTCGGTGTGAATGAAAGAATTTTCAACTTTTTTCTTACTGGGCGTAGATTTTCAAAAGTGTGTAATAAATGGAGATACAGATTCCACAAATGGGACCAATGGCTACTATCTAAGCAACATCGCAGAGACATTACAGGTCACAAGGCAATGTGTTCTGCGCGATATCCGGGACTTAATAACCAAGGTGTTGTAAAAAAAGATGATTTTCTTATGACTATTCCTCTGTAATACCAAAATTGATATAAAATCCAAACAAGCGTAACAAGAATACGCATTGTTTTCTTCTACGCCTAGCGACCGATGATAACGCCAGAATGACATCAGATCGAGTACATGCATGGATTCCAACTTCCATGCCATTGCAACCGCGAGTAAACGCCTCTGCGTCATAGCTGATGGAGAAATGAGCTTAAAAAAACGGTATAGAAGTAAGAGGAATATTTGTAGGTTTGGTTTGTTCGATTAACTCGGATGAATGTAATTCCTTTCTTGTTCCTCTCATCGATTTTAAAAATTCATTCATTATTGGAAAACTTACTTTATTTTATATAGTGATGAGGAGACATGGAAAGGTTTAGCATAAGCCAAAGATTATATATTCCTTTCGGGTATAAAAGTATTGGTCTTGCCATAATACAGTTATGTTCCTGTAGTCAAAAATATCGAAACATCAATAATTTCATTAACTCAGTACTTCCCATACCGCTTAATATAATAAATTAATTAAATTTTCACACGCTATGTTATTAACACGAAAAAGCATTGCAAAGCTTATATCAGACCAATGGATACCCTAACCTAAACTAAGCTAAAGAAAATGTAAGTTTTATCAAAAATATATGCGACTGACTGTATTAGCGGTATTAGGTTCACTTTTCAAATCTGAAAACAGAATTAAGATGAAATTGGGTCTTGTCTCGTTCGCGTTATAATCATGGATTTTAAGAATTCAATCTTCCACACGCAAAGACAAAGAGAAATACACCGACTCTGAATACACATAACAAGATATATATGGAATATAAGTAAGAAGATATAATAAATGTTTGTATAAATAAATGTGTGTATGTTGCGCCCGAGAAACAGAGCATACTTCCTTTTTGTCTTGAAAGCAACAAAATATGACAGTTTAAGCTACGTGTCGCAATTAAACACAACTGATGATGTATATCAGGGGTGGACACGGGTTACCACGCAATGGAAACCACATTAAAGTTTCACATGTGTTGTGTTTTTATTATTATTACTACTATTATTAATTCACCAAGATTAATAAATTCAGAGACTAAAGTCTTGAAGCGCTAGCATTTAGGCTTTATTGAGAACTCTACCGCACTTGAGATTTGAACCCACGGTCACTGAATTGTCACTTTGTTGTCGAAGTTACAAATTTCGATGAGAATTTTCTTGAAGGCGAAGAATGATCGATTTTTTTCCTTTGTATCACAAATTTCTTCTGAAGAAAATTGAGTTTTGGAAACATTTTTCGAAAACCTTATTCAAGTCAAATCTGACAAGGCGAAGTGTCGCATTTTGACATAACCCTGTGTTCAAAAAGTAAGACCAATTTAAATTTTTCTTTTTTTAAACCTATTCAGTCCTCTCTCTTTGCGAATATGTTCGCGCTCAACTAATATTCATAGTGTACAACAACACGATAGGCGAAGCAAACTGTCAAAGTATTGCCTTGATTTTTGAGCGAATTTTCCGACGTTTTTTTTCGTCTTTGCTCATCTTTTGCACGATACTTGCTTGGGTCGTTCGAGAGAGTAGCATCTCTGGTAATAATGCTTTTCATAACCCATTGATAGTCGGAAATCATTTTCTTACACACGCATTGGGAAAAAAACCTTTTTCGTCGTACGAAACCAAGCGCCCTATTGATTTGAAATTTGATACGGATATCTGTCACAGTGCCACCAATTTCGAAAAAATATATATTTTCGATATTCGAAATATCCTCGCAATTTGACTTGAATGTTGGTCTTACTTTTTGGGCACAGTATTATGTCAAGAGTGAATAGAAGAAACAATCTTTCTTCCCTTTGCTTTGCTTCTTTCCCCAAAAGCTTAATGAGAGCCTACCAAAGGACCGATTCGAAACATGCTTTGCTCGTTCCAGAAAACACTTGTGTCAGGCAATTTTGTATTATATTTCATATTATTGGCATGAGCAAGTTACTTAAAGGTTCACTGAAAAATTTTTCAATTCTTTCCAATTCTTTCATTTATGATTCGAGCCTATGTTTAAACTTGATCTGCAGAATTTGAACTAAAATAATACAAATGTTGAGTATTAAATCCAAATTTGTACGTCTTTGCATATTCCAGCCAAAGACCAACAGCAGGCAGAGAAAAGTGAATTAATTTATGCAAAATATTACGTTGATCAGATTTATCTGCTGATACATTGCCGAAACGTATTTGTATTCGTTGTAATCAAAATAAGCTAATTCGTGTACTCAATGCAGATGCGTGTAAAAAAAGATTATAAACAAGAAAGAAAGTTATATTTGGCTGGGACCGAATCTCGCATACCCACCACCGCCCTAGGCTTTTTTTGGGGCTAAAAAAAGAAAGAAAAAGTTAATCCAACTCGTTGTGGCATCCGCGGAGTTTAATTTAGAACTAGCACACTTACCTTATCGTATGCTACTCTTCAGGTCCTATTATTTGATACCCACATAGTCAATATTACTAAGAAATAATTTATTCATCACATGGTGGTGTCTCCCCATATTTATTTCATGGTAAATGCATTTTTAGAAAATAATTTTCAAAATTCGGTCTTGCTTACCTTACGATGAATTAGCCAAACTCTTTGAAAGAGGAAAACTTAATCACTTATAACTTTGGGCGGGTTCTGGCCCGATTTTTCCCCATAAATAAAACAATGTCAACCTTTTAGGGTGCAGGACGTTTCAGAAATTTCCAATGTTTCCAATGTCGATACCTTCGTTATAGCGACCTTACACACAGACACACAACAGATGGACAGATATGGCTTAGTCGATTCACAATTTCACGCTGATCAAGAATTTATATACACTTTAGAGGATCACTGAAGCGATGGCTATAAAAAGTTAATAGCAATCAAATGAATTGAAATTCAATCTATTTTGTGAATTTTAATTTGCGTTTAATTTCATTTAATTATGTAGACACAATGCAAATAAATAGCAAGAATTATTTACTGAATACATGTTTTTGACGCTTGTGACGCGAATTAGAATATGATAGAAAAACTCAACAAGTAAGTGTGAGCGCGTTAATCGTATGTTTTATCGAAATGGAAAGTAATTTGCATAGTTTTGGAAATAAATTTTTCGTATCGAAAATAACAAAGAAATGTTAATATCATTATACAAGTCTTGATCTTGTGATACCTAATTTTAATTCTTTCATATATAATGATGACATCTAAGTCTAAGGCATACACACACGTGCACACCTAACAAAAAAAAAAGCATACATACAATCACATATGAAGGAATTAGTTCGATATACAATAGCATGTACCTTGGACTTCGGATCCATACCGATTTTGAATATTAGATGGTGCTTAAGATTTGTGCAATCAGATAATATATAGATTATATATAGCGGATATACAATCACATATGAAGGAATTAGTTCGATACACGGGGGCATGTACTTTGGACTTCGGATTCATACCCATTTTAAATATTAGATGGTGCTTAAGATTTGTGCAATCAGATAATATATAGATTATATATAGCGGATATACAATCGCATATGAAGGAATTAGTTTGACATACGGGAACATGTACTTTGGACTTCGGATTCATACCCATTTTGAATATTAGATGGTGCTTAAGATTCGTACAATCGTATATGTATTATATAGATTATATATATAGCGGTGATGTTTGTCGACTTTTTCTCCTTTTCGAATTCATGTTTTAAAAGCAAATAAGATTTTATTATTATTTCAATGAGTTAGGAGTCTTCTGTACAACCGCTCGCTGAAAGCTCATGCAGAAGAAAACGGACACAAAAATTATTGGAATTCCATTGCGTGTTTCTTTCTTTTATATTTTCGCTTGTAAGTCGGTCAACTTTTACATACCTATGTGTATTCGCAGGGGTACACAGGTATTGGTACACATTAGATTGGCTCAAGAATAGCTGTTGGTTGAATTAAAAAATTCAACTACCATTTGAGCGATAAAGTTAGTGAAGAAGAAATACAAAAATCCAAATCTCATTTACGTCATTTTGCTTCCAAGTCATAACATTACGAGTTTGTTGTTATTGTTGTTGACACAATTCTTATATTCACAAAACTCGAACAGAATGCCTTCTCTCCTCTCCCCCTCGCTTTTTTCTCTTGCTCACCGGTAGATCTTTGAATTAGGTTTTCGTTCACAATCTTTAATTAAACAAATTAAATCTATGCCTACCAAATGAAAACATAAACCAGTTTATCTGTTAATGACATTTCTATAAAAAAAAAAAAAATATGTTAACAGCAAAAACAGAGAGAAAATGATTATATAGACTGAACTATCAACCATTACATGTTACATATCTTTTCTTTCATCTGCATTTCAGCAAATCAATAACAGAAGATGCGCTGTGTTGTGCAAGAAAGGTTCAAGATGAGCACGAAATTCCTTATTTGAACCTTAATTAAGTTATTAATTAGTTCATTTTTTCTTAAATGAGTTGAGTTATATGCTGAAACTAGTTGCGTTTGGCCCAACGAAAGCATAAAAACAATGCTTAGAGACGATATCGTAACTAATGGAATTGTGTCGGGGGACGATTTTTGCCAGTCGAAACACCCTCTTACATATATTTATCTTTTCATTTTATATGAACGGGAATACTTCGCGTGGGGAACACATCTATAACCGTCCAAGACATTTTGCTTTACTTGTCCTTTGAATACGTTATTCGGCACCGATTTTCGGTGATCGAAGGATTTCTTATTTCACGCACAGTCTTCATACATTTTACAGTTTGGGAACGTAGAACAACACGCTTAAACATGCCTTAGCAATTTGGTCAAAAAAATGTGACGATTGGTAGTGAACGAATTAATAAGCGAAAGAGTTCCGAGCGTAGCTCGCCTTGATAATTGAAGTGGACGAATATCTATTTTAAAGGAACCATTGACAGACCTTCTTCTTTTTTCTCTTTAGGTTTTATCAAATTGCATCAATTTATTATTTAACCTCAATATTTTTGTTCGCATGAGTAGCCGAATAGGTAAGAATCCAAGTTTGTGTTCGTGGGTTCAAATCTCAACGCGGTACAGTTTACTTTGGTCGTAGTTATAGTGAATGCTTACCGATTACGCACACGACCACTAGGCTACGGCCGCTTCCCAATCTCTTTCCCTTTGTTCACATCTTTCCGAGCTTCACCGTATTATACAAATAGGGAACACCTCCTAGGTGATTGATCAGTTTTCAATTCACGTTATCTTAAACGATCATAAGTATACGTACATGTGTCAAAGTTGTTTTAGATTTTTATTCTATTGTTCCTACGTTTGCACTTCCCGGGCGTTTTCAAAACTCGTTCACGAATTTAAGTCAAACATATCTGGATCAAGCCTCAATTTTCTCGACCAGTGATGACAGCTCGAATAAGAGATGATAATAAAGAGAGAGAGAGAGAGAGAGAGGGGGAGGGGGAGGGGGAGAGAGAGAGATAGAGAGAGAGATAAAGCTAAATCTCGTAATAACGAAATCTTAAACTTTGTGCGGAATAAGTCATAAATGCGATAGCAGGTAAATGATATAATCACTCATTTAGTTAAACCATAAAACCTTTTGTAAGTATTTTTCTAAAGTAAAGTAAACATTAACCTGACGCATATGATCACCTGATCTTTGAATATATTCACAAAGCAATGCATTACTTTAGGTGAACGGTCATCTAAATACACACAAATAGTTATTTCAAATATTTAAAGTGTGAGAAAACAAAATATAAATTGTGCTTAACAATTAACATGCATTTGTTTAAATAATGATATCATTGGTATGGTGTTGAACTTATCAACTCATCCGAAAGTCCAAGAACACACCTAAATAGTGAATGGTCCTCGTTCGACTTGATCAAATTGCAAAACAATCTTTTTGCCGCGAACTCCGGATTCTCAACAATTTTTAATTTAGAACGCTACAGTAAATTATGATAAAATCTACATGAAATTGTTTAAGACAAGAAAAGAAATTTTTCACAAAACGACCTCAAGGTGAAAGGAAACCGGAAGTATGTTAGTATTCCACTCCAAGTACTTGACGATCAGTAGCACCGAGGCGCAAGTCAACATTAATGGGTCGCAAGTCAGAAAAAGCCTGGCAGTTCTTAATTCCACGCCCTATTCGTCAACTACGATACACGACATAGTTAGTTTCACGTGTTGCTAAAGTATGAGGTCGGCAGTGCTCGAAAGACATAGCGTCCTTTTTTTTTATCGATATCGAGACAACAGTTTAATGAGTCGAACACTTTATAGCTTCATCTACATTTACTAAGTTTTACGAGCCGGAAGGTCCTTTGTGGACGGACAGAAACATTACTTGTGGGACTTTAATATAAGAAATGCGAAATAATGACAAAATTTGCCGTATAGGACCAATCACTTAAGGAATGCTCCTGTTCGTGTAAAACGGTGACGGTCGAAAGGAAGTGAGGAAAGAGAAAGAGATAGAGAAGCGGCCACAGCTTAGTAAGCTCGGTAAGTGTTACGTCTTTATCGACTAAGCACTCATTATAACTACGGTCAAAGTAAGCTCTGCCGCGTTTAGATTTGAGCCAACGAACATCAAGCGGCTTTGGGACTTTTTATTATAAAAATCCCCAAAATTGAGCTACGATCTGTTTTAAACATTTAATTAATTAGATCGTGAAACCAAGTCAACGACCATGAGACTTACCATATGATTGGTATATTAAATTTTATTAGTGATATACTGGAAGCAACTGATATAAGGAAAGCAGGAAGAAAGAGCACTTAAGTAGATAGAAATGGTATTACGTTTGCCATAGAGGAAGTTTTGTTGTCCAGCACTTCAAAATAATAAGTAAATATCGCAAAATTCTTAATTGTGAATATACCACATGGCAGTTAAAGGCTATTCTCACAGAAATTTCAATATATATAACATTATCCATGGCTTGCGTTTTAGTTGAAAGAGAGACTTCGAATACTTTTTTCTTTTATCCGATGTAGGACGATTCAAACTAACTATAATTCAATTAACTGAGTACCGAAAATTTTGTGAATATTTCTGGCAAAGCCCCAAAGCGAGCCAGAGCAAAAAAGCTTTCGTAATTTATTTAATATAAGACATGCCCATAGAAACGTAAAAAGTTGAAGAGCCGATGAAAATATCTCCATCGGGTAGATGCGTTGGCATACGCGTTGAAAATGTTTCATAAGTGGCTTAATGACAAAGTCTTAGGGACATGACAATTCAGGAAATTCCGCGACAGACCGAAAGACCTTACGGTAAATATTAATAGAACACCAATGCAAAAATGTCGCCTTAACTACTTGGAGACTATAATTCTATTTATAACCGTTGTCTTCCTATTTGACAAGATGATGTCGAATGTTGAGAAAGAAAACTGGAAGATGAACGCGTAGTATATGGCAGAGTGTATACATACTGCCAACTTGAAAGCAAGTAAACGCATATATAACACCAGCAAGCAAGAAAAAAAGAAGATAATTAGTCCAACTCGTTTTATGCGATGCAAGTTTTTGAAGCTCTGCATTAAGAGAACATCTTATTACTGCGTCAAAGATAGTTGCATTTCACAAGTCTTCAGAAGGCTTCAAAATGTAATAATCGCATTAAATATTCTAAAAAGAGAGATTTTTCAAATGTTTAGAAGAACTTAAGATGACTGGAGGCTAGCATACAATACTAGCGGATGGCTCGATTTGTTTACAATGGCGATGTTCGATGCGGTGCTGCTCGTCCTATTCAAAATTAGATTCGTGTTAAGAAACTACGAAAATCGAAGACTAGAATAATTTTTGGAAACCAAGATCATAACCACATCAGGTTGTAATCATATTCTATTGGTGAAATGAAGAAGATCTGTTCCATTCTCGACGATTATGAAACCCTTCCCTCTGCCGTGACACAGCTGCAATCATCAGACAATTTCTTAACTATTAAAACGAACACTTTCTAGCCGGCTTGTGAACTCAAGGCTTTCACAAATATTTTGTAGCGAAAAGATTTAATCGATTGTAACTCGATCCTTATAATTTCCCCTGTTATTACGCTTGTTTGGATTTCTTTTCTCTTTCTTTCGCAAACAGAATTAATTCTCCGGAAAAATTTCTTTTTAACTAAACCGATCATTGCGAAATTTCATTTATGCGAACTTAATTCTCACGCCAAATAGTTAACTTGTCATACTAACCAGACCGCTTAATAACTTTGTTAGATTTCTCGCATCACTTGTCGCGTGATTATATTAGGAGTTGCAAAACCCCTTGATACAGATGTTCCTTTTTAATCCCAGTGCTGATGGATTGTTTTTTTTTTTTTCATAATGTACGCAACACCCAAAGGGAAGCTTCAGAGACACTACAAAGTATATATACTCTTGATCAGCGGAAAATTCTGAATTTATTAAGCCAGGTCTGTCCATCCGTGTGGTGCTTATTGTTGGCACTCTCCTAGTCGCAAAAGTGAAGACATTGACTTCAAATTTGGTAAAGACTTTGGAACTTTTTGTATGCAGGTTAGTATTGCAAATGGACCAAATTGGTCAAAGCACAAACTGCACGCAAATCCGTTTTTCTTAACAAAAAGAGGGGGTTTTGCTCGTTACTAAAAAACTATAAAAGTTAGAAGGCTGAAATTTTCCCCATTTACTTTACAAAACACTTCCCTCTTTACGTGCAAATATGGAAACAATCGGCCATTATCGGTTAAATTTTATTTTTTTCACTTTTTTGAGGTTTTATGCTTACTTATCATAAGGCAAACAAGACCGAATATTTAAAATTATTTTCTACATTCCTCAAATGAATAAATATTATCTGCTTAAAAATGGTTTAACTCTAAAATGAATACACGGTAGACATTGCGATTAATTTTTGCCAGCGATATGGTGTTGCACACCCACCCAGTGGTAAGCCCCGCCAAATATAACTTTCTTACTTGCTTTATATCAATCGTCCTAAAGTCATTTTCTGAAACGATTTAAGCACCTCTTTCCATCTATTTAACCTTCTTTGTCTAATGTCTGTCAATGATATTTATGTACAACTTCAAGGTCGCAGCGCAAATAAGCTTACAAAGAATGGCAACAAGATCTAATTTGTAGTATTTTACGAGCATTTGTTGCATTTAATGAAAAGTCTCTGTTGGTTTAAGAACATTTTATAACGAAGAGAAATGAAGAATTACGTTAAACAGGTTCAAAGTATTTAATGGCAGGCCTTGGTCAACTATAAAAGCTTAACTTCTTCAACTTAACGTTTTCCACCCAAAGCAATGGCACCATTTTCACCAAATTACGCCCACTTTCACACTTGATGTTTGTTCATCAACTACAAATGTATATGTTTTTATTTGAAGTGAGCTTGCCATCAACAAATGGAAAAAGAGTGGATGGACAGAGAGACATTTGAAAATTTCACATTCATTAATTTTTTCATTCGATAAGAACAATTATGTAAACAAACAACATTTATATTCACTCCCTATAAATTGACAAACTTATTACCAGGTCTTAGGAAAGTATGTAGGCGTCATCGAATCTTTTGGAGCAATTAATTCTTTTTGGTGTTTGCAAGTCTATACTAAAAGTAAAAATACAGAAATGAACAATTTTGCAGTTTTTGAAATTTCCAAACAATTGGGGGCGTGTCAATGTAGTAAAAATAATTGTGTGATTAAATTTTTTATACATCTGTTAAAGTTATTATCAAAATAAAAAGTGGGTAAAAGTGTTTGTCAGGAGCAACAACTGTTTTAGTTTTTCGGTGTTAAAAGATAAAAAGAGCATATTTGTATACATTCTTATAAACGGAAAAATGTGTATGTATTAAGAAGAAATGTGCGATGAGTAATAGTAAAAGAAGAAAAAAAAAATCTCCAATCAAAATGTAGTTTTACTACTCACCTAATTATAAATGCTTTTGCTATTCCGGAGCATTTAAATTATTATTTTTAAATGATTAATCACAATAGTAGAATTCTTAAAATTCTTTTTTACTTTCCAACATTTTTTCCCCAAATATATGTTGCTATTATTTATGGAACATTATATGTATATATATGTATGTATGGTATGCATTGTTAGTAATTTTATGCACAATAAAAATGCTTCACACACACAAACAGCACATCACTACTAAATTAATTGCTTTCTTTTTTATGTTTGTCCAATCAAAATCAATTTTAGTAACTGATAACAAAGAACGTCAAATTTTAAAAATAAGTAAAAAAGAAAACAACGAAAACACCGGTTTACTTTCGATAATATTTTCACCGCATTAGCTTAAGTAAAATTCCGCACTTTTATATTTTTGAACCACGGAAAATAATTTAGACGAGTTCGTGTTATCACATATTACTGAATGACAACAGTGACAGCAACTACACAGTAGTCTGTGTAGTCAAAATTCATATATCTAAATAATTCCATTCCGTTTGTCTCAATAACGCTTTTATTTTGATCATAACTGATGCAAGTTGCCGCTTCTGGATTGTATTTTGATCATAATTCATGCAAGTTGCCGCTTCTGGATTGTATNATGCAAGTTGCCGCTTCTGGATTGTATTTTGATCATAATTCATGCAAGTTGCCGCTTCTGGATTGTATCTTATTATAACTCATGCAAGTTGCCGCTTCTGGATTGTATTTGATTATAACTCATGCAAGGTAACGTTTCTGGATTGTATTTTGATCATAACTCATGCAAGTTGCCACTTCTGAATTGTATTTAATTTTCTTTCTTCAAAGTAAACATTGCCAGACTTTAAGAATAATGAATTATTTTTGGATAATTTTACCTTCAATGGGAATATTACGGAAATATGCCAAAATATACGGAAACATGCAGAAGCAGAAAAGAATAGGGTGGTGATGACCATAGTGATAAAATCTTACACCGAGTTGAACTAGAAGAACTTTACACCAAGTTGAAGTAGGAGAAGAACTGTACACCAAGTTGAAATAGAAGAAGAAATTTACACCAATTTGAACTAGAAGAAGAACTTTACACCAAATGGAACTAGAAGAAGATCTTAACACCAAGAAGGTAGATTTATCGCTTTATCGTTCGGATGGCTATACGTGAATTTGAGAGAGAACACGAGGTTAACGTTTTTTTTCAGCTTCTACAGCTAAGCTAGCAATTCTGAAGCTAAGTTGTACTCTCGGTCGTTCGCGTGCAATTGAGCCAATTGCAACAATTGCGTAGGTGTGTGCCCACTCGATAAGTGTTCCGCGCCTTTACCGACTAAGCACTCACTATATCTATGTCGAAGGAAAGCTCTACTTGAGATTTATACCCGCGGGCACTGACTTGGCAATCGCGGTTCTTACCTGCGCGGCTACTTAGGCGGATGATGAAAATTCATTACGCTTGGTTTGCCTCTTAAATCCCTCTTCTAAACATTAAATGCTCAAATTTCATATTATGTGTATATATATACGCGCATATATGTTACTTAGCATTATTTTTAAGCAGCTGAATTCGTATATATGTAATTTAATGCAAAATATATATTTATTTATATTTCATTAAATATATTTCGTTTATATATTTCATTCAAATGCAATGCTGAGCTTATATGTTTGTTTTTGTTTTTTTTTCCTTATGTTTATCTCCGCTCTAATGAGTTCTTTGGTGAATTCAGTTGCTGTTATTACAACTGAAGAGATTTAAGATTTTGTTTTAATTTGATAGCGAAAGAAATGCGAAAATATCTCCCAAAAAATATTATTCATGTATGTGAGCACATGAAATTTGGAAAATAAATATAATCGAGTTTTTTTTATTCAGCTAACAAACAAATTTGCTGAAGGAAGCAACAGTCCACTGGAAATTACAAAACGAGCTTTTAACGATGCTGAGAAATTCAAAAATTTAAATGCATTTATTAAATTAACAAAAGAGCTGGCCTATGATTCAGCAACGGAATCAACGCATCGTTATTTGCAGAAACAAATGAAAGGCCCTTTAGATGGTGTTACAATTGCTATCAAGGATAATTTTTGCATCAAAGGAATTCATACCACATGTGCATCAAAGTAAGTTTCGCTCTTTATTCCATAAGGTATTAATCAGGAGCGTGCATAGACCGTAAATGTTTGCCCCTCCTAAAACATTTTTATATATATGTTATAATATCGCAACCTAGATTAAAGTAAACAAATGCTTTCGTTTTATTTTAACATTGAGAATGCTAGAAGATTTTGTATCGCCTTACAATGCAACGGTTTATGAACGCTTATTGAACGATGGCGCAATTTTAATTGGTAAAACCAATATGGACGAGTTCGCAATGGGTTCTGGCACTGTCGATTCAATATATGGTCCAACTAAGAACATCTGGAGCAAGAATCTAGAAAACGATGAATGGCGAATTGCTGGTGGCAGCTCAGGCGGTTCCGCTTTAGCAGTGGCCAGTGGCGTTTGTTATGCGTAAGTGAAAAGTACAATTATATGTTAAAGAATATTTGTCCATGTGACTGAATTAAGATACCTTTCGGTTTATGCAGATAGCTTTATAAAGGAAAGAAATTTGAGTTTGTGTGAATAAGTGAATTGATGTTTAATCTTAAAATATTTTCGTTGCTATTGGAATTATTGATTTCGATCTTACTTGATTGTTTATTTAAAAACTAATTCACTTTTTTAAAACTGCTTCCTGTAGCAATTGAAAGAATTCTGCTGCTATTAGTTTATTACATAACATCGGCAATTTGACAATTACTAAAAAACATTTAAATTATAATTTCGGCGTCACCGAGATCGTCATCTGAAGGCAGGATAATGTTGGCAGGGTCTACATAGTTAGGGCTTATCAAATCCGCGCCAGCTTCTTCTCGACGACGTAATTCTAGATATCCCTCACGCTGTGCCCAATCACGCATTAGTGTATCAGGCAAATAAGCCCAAATGAATGTGCCCCATACTATGCATAACGTAAGCCCAAAGAAAAAGGAAGACTTTGTAGCGTTACGATCGTCTGTTTCGCTTTTATAATCGAAACCGTAGCTGACCCAGTTTTTAGGATTTGGATTAGCAAAATCTTCTTTCGTGACTGGTGCTGGTACGGCAACAGTGGTATCGTCCTTTTTCGGTGATGTTTTTATCGTACGGTTCACGCTCCACGATTTTTGGCTGGCTAAGACCAATTGCATCGCCGAACGGTTGCCGAAACGTATAAGAGCGGCCATTATTTGATGTTTTTAATGCACAAAATTAGATGAGTTTCCAATTCGCCCTTAGTAGTTTTCAACTGTTTACATGAGTGCAGCTGACAGCTGTTAAATGTCTCCAGTAGTTGCGTTGCCAAATAACGAATGCTGCCAAGTTTTGCACAAAGACACGATTTAAAATATGTATGAAAAATGCTATTCGTAAATGTAGTAAGCTGTGTCGTCCCAACCTTGTTATGCTTAAATGACTAATATGCCAATTCCGAACTAAGCAAATGTAAACAAAAAAAAACTTTTTTGTTTCGCTTATAATACCGTTTGATTGCAGCTCCATAGGATCCGATACTGGTGGCTCAGTTCGGAACCCGGCGTCTTATTGCGGTGTCGTTGGCTTGAAACCTACTTATGGCTTGGTTTCCAGGCATGGCCTTATCCCATTGGTGAATTCTATGGATGTTCCCGGTATTTTTGCTCGCACGGTTAGCGATTGTACTACTATTTTAAATAGCATTTCCGGACCTGATGTTCGAGATGCGACTACCATAAAAATGCAATATCAGCCAATAGATCTTCCACTACCCGAGCAAATAGACATTAGCAAATTCCGAGTAGGCGTGCCAAAAGAGTACCATTGCGAACAGCTATCAAAAGATGTGTTGGAAACTTGGCAGAAAGTGGCCGGTTTACTGGAAAATGAAGGTGCAATAGTAAAGCAAGTTTCTCTACCTCATACAGCAGCTAGTATATATGTTTATTCAATATTAAACCAGTGCGAAGTAGCCAGCAATATGGCGAAATACGATGGTATTGAATACGGTCATCGGGCCGATTACGATTGCAGTACGGAAGAGTTATATGCCAAAAGCAGAGCCCATGGGTTCAATGAAATCGTAAAAGCAAGAATATTAACTGGGAACTTTTTTTTGCTTAGGAAGAATTATAAGAATTTTTTTGAAAAAGCTTTAAGAGTCAGACGCTTAATAGCTGAAGACTTTACGAAAGTATTTGAAGGTGCGCCGGCGGAACGAATTGATGTGCTCTTAACGCCTACTACTTTAACGGAAGCACCACTGTACAAGGAGTTTATAACAGCCTCTAATCGTGACCAATGTGCGGTACAAGATTTTTGCACCCAACCGTGTAACATGGCTGGAATACCCGCCATCTCACTCCCTATTAGACTCGGCGCTAACGGCTTACCTATTTCTTTGCAGATAATGAGTAATAAGTTAAATGAGAAACCGTTGTTAACATTTGCACGTTGGTTAGAAAATCGATTTGAATTCGATTGTTTGTATAACAGAGAACTTTACGAAATTTAAAAACCAATCGCATCAACAATTTGCTTCTTCAGCTTTCAAGATTTTTAACGTTTAATGGATATATATATTTTTTTTCCTTATTTAATATTTTTAGTACGTTACTAAACCGTTTCGTTCCGGTGAACGTAAAAGGTTTTGTTGTTAAAATTTAACGCTAACTTGACGTACATTTATAGTTTATCTATAGATAAGTAATTAATGAATAAAATCATAATTTAAAAATTTTACAGCGATTTTCAATATCATGTTATTATGTATAACAATTGCTTTGATTTGTTTTCTGCTGGCATTTGCTAGAACAATTGTGAAAGGGGTAAGCAAAATAAATGATTGTCTTAACGTAATTCAATTTCTCATTTTACAGTTAAAAGCGGTTCTATTGTGGTTCGCTAGTAGAAAACCACCGTCCCCTGAATTAACTGCAGCATTGCAGAATGCAATTCTTGAATTGGAAACTTTGCAAGCCAGTCAAAATTTGACTGGAAACCCCGACTTTGCGCAATTAGTTCGGCTGGAGAGAGCTCGACAGAAAGTTAAAGATCTAGAGAAACAAATCTATGATAGGCGCTACATGGGACAAATGCGTAACGCTTATACCGAGTTAATAATAAGTTACGCGCTAAAGTCTGTGTTATGTCTTGTGTTAATTATCATTTCTATTAAATATCGTCACAATCCTGTACTAATATTTGGTGAAGAAATCAATTTGTACCCTTTGAAAGGGGTTTTAAGTTTTCCTACCAACGTACCAAACGCTATATCAGTTCCAGCATGGATATTGTCGTGCAACGTGTGCTGCAATTTATTGAATGAATTTGTTTATGATAATTAGCTTGCATTTGGAAAAAAAATAATTTGTAGTTGATTGACGGGCAAACAATGTACAAAAAATGTTATAAATATTCCAAATTTCAGTCGACACTCGAATTAACATATAAAGTTTATGTTTAAATCCATAACTCAAAAAAAATTTTTTTTTTTCTTGGTAGAAAAATTATTTTACAAAAATAGAACAAACACCAACTGCTTCACCCCAGTGATGTAAAAAACATCTCGGTTTTGCACCTTTGTGTGGCGTACCAAGAGGTCACATCAATAGGCTCAAATCAATGGGCATGGTAAAAATCTGATTGCCATTGGAAGCAATGTGCAAAACAGCGGCAGGCAAAAAGATTCATAAGATCTTCCGGTATGGAACATAAATTACTGGAGCTAAGAAACGACCTACGTTTTAGCCATGAGCTTCTACACGGGTCATAATTCCCTCAGGTACTAACTGAAAAATATGGATAAGCCCGATACCGATTCATGCGGATTGTGCCAAGGGACGAGTGCGACATCCCATCATATTCTTTGTAGATGTGAGGCCATCTGCAGAATAAGATATCATGTCGGTGGCAAGCATTTCATCACAGACACATGGCATGGTGCTCCGATCCAACTAAGGTGCCGGGATTCATAAAAATGGTAGAAATGGTAAAACAATTACATTAAACTGCATGCAAGTCTTTCTCTCGGTATGGCCATATCCCGCCACTATTAAATAATTCCGTCACCTTTTCTTACAATTATCGACGAATTCTTAGTAGAATAGTGAAACAGAGTTCATATTTAACTTACTTCGGCAGAAGAATAAAATGGTGCATATTTTTGCAGTTCAATGGGGCTTATTACGACGGTTTCAGATACTTGATGCACGTCGAGTTTATAAATGAAAAAAAAAGAGAACAGATTTAACCTGGATTTTTTTATTCAATAATAGTATAAAAACATGTATCTCATGTTAAATATTTATATATATGTATTTCAAAACTAAATATGCATTTTAATACATTTAAGAATAGAATATTTATAATTTTATAGTTAAACGTATTAAAGTAAACTTAATTTCAGTTGATATATTTAATCCATTAACGGCATTCAAATGAGATTAAAATTAGCAGTAGTGTAGCTCGGTTTACCAACCTGTGCTGCTCACCTCACTTAAAATTTTTTAATTTTATTTATAAATTTATATTTTTGTTTGCTTTTCTTGTGAATAGTCTTATCGGGATAATAATGCGTAAATAATGATCGGTTGTCTTTCGTCGTCTAATGTCTTACAATTAATAATAACATTATTTAGTCACATCTACACGACATTTTATCTCTTTTTTTTAATCACCATGGTAAAGACGAAACAAAAGGGAAAATTGTAATAGTAAAATAAAGTGAGAGACAAAAATGAGAAATAAAAAAGCTATAACTACTAATGCATACAGTTTTTCTAAGCGTAATTTAAAATTTACACAAAACCAAAATTTTTGGATTTAATAGCCAACAGCAATTTACTACGCAATATTGACTTGCTGGAGTACAATGGTATGTAAAGCCGGGAGATGCAAGTGTTTGCGGTTGGTAAATGTGTGTCATCAGCTGGGCGGATTGTGACCGAGGGAAGAGGTTGAAAACCCTCCTCGGACGCTGGCAATGCTGGTGAACCAGTCCAAAAATACACCTGAAATTATTCATACGGCGCACATATTATTCAAGCAATAACTGTTAAAGCCCAGAATTACTATTTTTCATTACCAAATCTTGACGTTCTAAAGTATTCATCTTTTCGACGATACTCCAAAACCAGCGCTTAAATTTCAGCAGCTTGTCTGACCCCTCATTAGATTCGTCATTAAATGTAGTGTACGATATTAAAGTTGACACGTCAATGTCTCCAACTCCATTCAAAAGTAGTCGTAGGTCTTCCGCTGTCAAATTCTGCATACAATTGTCGGGCAATACATCAAAAACTCCATCCTTCAATGCCTATACAATTTGTTAATCATCATAACCTTATGTTTGCAATATGTATATTAGCAATTGCTTTATTACCTCTAAAGCTTTTTCTTGTGCTTTAATTAATCTATATTCTGTATAGCGTCTAATATATTCGAAGAGATTTTGAGAAGTGACTTGAATTTCTCGGCCACCAGATATCAATTCAACACTGCCACCTCCTTCTTCCCTCATCAAATCAATGCTACGATAGAAAAAGATGACGTTATTATAATCTACACCATCACATGAATGCTGCATGAGCATGCTGCTTGGAATACTCCGAAGATATATATGGGCAAATCAGATGTTACTTTTAATTCATGTTCGATCATATTCGATGGATCAGTTTAAAACCGAGCACTATACAAAACCAATAACTTATAATTCCTATATCACATCTTAACCTACAACTGGCGAAATATATTTAGCCAGAACGTTGAAAACTTTGGAGCAAAATGAGTCTGATCATTTTGCAAATACACACACTACAGATGAGACACTAATTTAGCACCATTACAACGTATATCCAAATATATCCTACATCTGTTCAGATTAGTACAAGAACTTTGAACGAGCAAATGGATTGATGTGACTTTTACTACTTGGTATTTAAGGTTGTATGCAGTGCTTAGAAGAATTCTATAAAAATAGTATTAAGCATGTCTCTTCCCCTGTCCGCCTGATATCTTTCCACGTTCCTGTGTTCATCTTACAAGACGCAATTTTCGACCGAACGCTATTGAAAATCGAATTTCAACACCGTTCCCCGCCATACACGGTTTCAAGTTTGAAAAAGTTCTGATATGAAATATATTTCTGTGATTTTTTATAATAAAAAACAATAGATGAGAAACAATATTTTCCCATAGTAACTATAAATGTGTAAATGAAAGCTATTCAACCTCGTCCCACAGAATAAATCAACAAGATATACCTTTTAGTAATATAAAAGTTGATCTAAAATAGTGATTTGATATAAGTTGTTGTGGTAAGATAGGATTAGTTTTGTAAAGTTGGTCTAAAATTGCGATTTGGCATTTCAAACTTTACTTTAAGTTTGGACTAAATGAGTCTATTTTTCCGACAGATTTTCGTATAAGGTCGTTTTATGAAAAGTAAGGCTTTCTGTGACAACAAATAATTGAAAAATTGTATTAGGTAAGTGGTGGTGGGCATTTGCAAGTTAACCTACCTAGATTGCAGTGTTTTTACTTGTTTGTATATTAATCTTAAACAATGCTCAAAACTTACACAAAAAACAATTCCATACGGCTGATAGCATCTTCACCTTCCACTGTTTGTGAATTTTGAATAAGTTGCCTAAACGATTCATAAATTGTGGGGTCGAAGAAGGCTAGATCATGAAATTTAATTTTGCGGCCAAGTATGTATTTAAGGACATGTCTTTGAAGAAACAGAGGTAAGAGCTCGTTTTGCAGAAGGCAAAGTCCAATTAATCTGAAAACAAATGAAGAACTGTTTATTTATCTATAAAAATTAAAAATCTATATGCAAACTTACCTTCCAATATTCCTAAAAGCATTTATGCGCTCTAATGAGCCGTATCCCTGGCGTGGTGTGTAAAAACCCCTCTTGCCAGGCATGTAGAACAATGGCTCGTTATCTTCAACGTGACACTGCTCTAGCATAACAACTGGGCTCATCTTTTTCGATTGAGACGACGAGGGGCTGCATGCGTCGGTTTTTTGTTTTATAATGTCCAAAGCCTCGTTAACTTTCTGCCTTAGCATATCTTCCGAGGATAGAATTGATAATAGATGTGGAGTCGGAATTTCTAGGAGCATTCCAGTTATTTTCGATGCATGCGGCGGGCTCATTGAATATATCTATTTCATAAACATTAGAAATTAATTACATGCAAGCAATTGAAAGGATTGTTCTTGTGACATACTTTCGAATGTAAACGTTCTCCCAGTTGCTGCAAATGCATTGTTAGATGTTCGTTTGGATTATCATTTGAATTATCTAAAAATTTAAAAAAAATTTTCACACTATATGTATTAAACAATATCGACTACATTACAAATAGGCTTTTTCACGGAAGAAAGTATCAAGTACAAATAATATTATACAGAAGAGATCCCTAAAATGTAGAACAGCCACCTTAAATGAATACGTGAACAAATCAAAGTAACGTTTTCCATCTTAACCTTTCGATGTTATAAAGATTTTGTACTTAGAATCTATAAACATAAGAAGGGCAAGCGTTCAAGCCGACCAAGATTATGAGCATATTGCTTTCATAGTCTATGGAGTTGGAGATGTTAGCGAAATATTTGGATTTATTGAGGAATCCTTAATACTTTTCTTATATTAACAATGGCATTATGTACCTGTGTTTGTTGTAACAGGTATGTACGGCCTCGCGTCGTAGTTTAAAGATTTTCTTTCTCGCGCTGTCCGCCAGAGGATTTTACTGCTTGTTCCACGTCTCTGCAGCGTAGGAGGATCGCGACCAGATGCTCCACGGTTTCTTAAAATACTTGAAAACGGCACACCGTATTTACTATTATTGCTGTTTCCCACTTGCGCCGTTTCTAAGTTTGGCATCTTGGAAGTTGCTAAAAGAGCTTCCGATATCGATGTGTAAAAACTACGAGCAACACCCGAGCCTTCACCAGGTTCATCTTTAAAGGTTACTTTCACTCGATTAAACGTTAACGGCGGATGTACTCGGCGATTTTGGTTCCCAAACTGTGTGTTCAGTTCTTTAAATGTTTGAATTATTAAACAATCGCGATTACGTTCTAGTTTGCAAAGAATCAAATCACGTTGTTGCCCATTGCGCAATTTCTCCATATGGCGTCTGAAGCGCATTTCTTTAACGGGAAATCCACGTAACTCCGGCAAAACAGACCCATGCTCCATTCCCACATCGTCCATAAAAACACGACCAAATAAATCGAGTGTTAATTTCCAACGACCCAGAAGAAAATTCCATGAAGGGGTTGAATCGGAAGAAAATTTTTGGCATAGATGTTGGCCACGAACCGGAAACATAAATGGATTCACTTTGTGTTGCCCACTTACGTTTTTACTCTCGTCAACCGTTGCCGACGGGGTTACGAACTTTTGCGATTCTGGCAGATTTTCGTTTACACTTTTTGCTGCGCAACCGCTTGCTCGTACAATAACACTTCGCACTACTGACGAAGATGTACTTGCTTCCGTCTGCGCCATCATATCTGATTCATTATTTCGAATATTTTTATTCGGTGTTACTATAACGTCTGGTCTAGTCGTCATGACATTAGTTTGATCGCTTCCATTGGAATTAATCAATTTCTCAGAAGCGTCATTCTCCACATCCATCGCCTCGCGATCATCACATTTTTCAGATGATTCGGATGTTTTCGCTTCTTCAGCATACTGCTTTTTTTTTAACTGCACATATACGTTACCGCCTGAGTCACTTTCCGCATTCATATCCATATTCACGCAAATATTCGATGAGGAAGGATTTGGATTCTTAATTAAACGTTCGGATGTTTTCTCATCCACTTTACTTGATGTTGTTGGTTCCTCTGAAGAAGAGAATTTATCTTGGTCTGCCAAAGTAATTGAATAATTAGAGAAACCTAATTTCGTAGGAGGGAAATCCAAAAAACTAGTCGGCAAATTGCTCTCGGCGTTATGTTCTCTAGGCGATACTATCAGAGGGAGATTTGCGAAGAGATCCTGTCGCTTAGAATTCGGTTGCAAAAGATGTGGCTTATCTGCTAAGGGTATAGCAACATCAAGGGGCATGTCGAAACCGTCTGGTGCTAAACACCCCAGGCTAAGAGTGGAATCTGAACGTGTAAAAAAAGAATGACGTCGCGTGGTATTTGAGGATGAAGCGTTCAATGGAATTCCACCTCCGACAAGATCGGTATAAGCATCATCACCGGCTATATTGGAAATTTCATCGTCGGTGTCATCGTTCTCATTTGCATTAAGGGTACTGTTGGAGACGCCGATATTTTTTTCATAAAAATTGGAATCGTTGCGCATGTAATAGATAAAACCATCTAAAACGAACGCAATATGACGTTGAGCTGTAATATCCAAAACGGGTAAAGCATCACGGTGTTCTGAGGTGTGAGCGCGCATTAAAGATAAGCAATAAGTAAAAAAATCTCGCCGAGACGATGAACCTATTTTGATGAAAATACACCAAAGTTAAGTACCAGCTAAGGCTATTGCTAAGTAGAAAAATTATTATTTACCCAGAATATTCATTCCGACTGAGGAACTTCCTCCATTGTTCGTTTGATTTGGATTGTTTTGCGCTGTTAAATTAAGCGGATGTAGCGGATGGGCAGGGTCTGTGTAGTTTGTTAAGTAGGCACCAAATTTTAGTTGAGCTTCAGTACTATCCATTATAGAAAACATCCAATCCCAGGTAGGTTTGAAGCATTTTTCAACGTATGCCTAAACAGCAAAATTATTATGATACCATTTATTTATTATTATTACTACTTATGTGTACATACCTGCAACTCATTAGCAACTTCTGGTTTAATTTTTAGAGATGTCTCAATGTCATTCGTAACATTATAAAACAAATTGCTTAAGAGTTCTGAAATCTGCCGAACAATTATTCCAAAGCCTCGGGCCAAATTACTTGATGTTGTCGCCATGGTGTGATGTTCTTGAGGCGGAGCAGCTACGGTTGTACTTGCTGGCACCGTTGATCGCCGTAACGCCATTGGGTCTATAAATATTAAACTGGAACCAGCCGGCACACGTACAGTCGACCGTGCAGTGTCGCGGCTACGTATGGCCCATTGCATTGACTGAGGCGCTAAATCGCTACGATTATTTGAGTTTGTATTGCGGCGCTCCAACTGATGATCCGCAAAATTAAATTCGTCATCATCGTGATCGTCAGTTTCCCCATCTTCTGAGCCCTCTTCTTCCTGAGGCGAAGAGTCTCCCGATTCATCTTCGAGGAACAAAGCACCGATATCTGCAATGGTAGAATACTTTAACTCTTAAACACCAAAGAGATATCAACATATATATTGTCTTTAATGCATGCAACAACTAAATTGTAGTTAAGTTTCATAAGAAATTTAAACCTGTTTCAGATCCAACTGTTGCCCCAGTTTGCACACTCCTTTGTGCATCCTGATTGCTCTGATTGTCATCGGAATCCGACTCGGTTTCTGGTTCATTAAAAGTGTACTCATTATCGCTTTCATCATCTTGAATACCTTCCTCGTTTCGGCTGGTTTCCAAGAGATCTTCATCCTGATTGTGTGTACCCGTCTCCCGATTTGGCGGCTCCTCACTTTCAGATGCATGTCGCAAGGCTATCAAGGAATAAAATGTTAATAATGTACGCATTACGGACTTTTATAATTTACAATAGTTCCTTTACCTATTCCATCTATTCCATAATTTGACTGGAAGTTAAACGCCGATGTAGAATCATTCACTGCTTCGTTTACTGAAGATGTTTCGATAGCAGCTTCTGTGGCTAAAGATGGCGCTAAGGGCTCTACACTGAATAAATCGTCGGAATTCTAAAACATCAAATAAAATCCAGTATGTAAGTTCAACTCGAATAAAAATAGTTGAGTAATTTACGACCTGTACACTACATCTATCTCTTTTGATACAGATTAAATTAACTTTAGAAACACAATAAACGACTCTCGCGGAATAAGCGACTTGGGTATCCATTTGAGGTATATGGATTAATAAAATTAAGCTACCCCTATTTATCGCTGTTAACCCCGTTGACGGAAATGACGTCTATAGACGTTTATAAAACTTCTATATTTAGTATTATAAAACAAAAAAAAAAAAAGAACTGTGTTTTTAGAAGCACTCGCTGACTTTAAAATAAACGTCAATATGTTAAGATTGCGTAACCTACACCAAAATTTTGTCCACCTTTTGCTGACAGGTACGTTTGTTTGGTTTCACCTCTACCTTTTTTAGGCGGTTTTGAATAATTATTTAGTATTAAAGCCCAAAGAAGCACTTACCTCAATGTTAGATGAAGCCATAAACGGCGCCGTTGGCCGTACAACACCCAATCTCACGGGAGCTATTAAAGCTTCAGTTACTTCACAAAGTTCTTGAATAGCAATTTTGTGTAACGTCTGAAATACTTTTATACAGCTTTGGATGTGCTTATGAGGCATTGTCAGAGATCTACGCCGCTCGGGATTCGGAAACTTTTCCAAATTAAAAATAACAAATACTCTTGCTACTGATCGCACGAACCGACGAGCTACTGCCTCTGCATCCTCCATGCGGCCTGATACAGTATCGTTTTGCATTTCCCGTACCAGAGTTACAAGCAATGTATCTAAATGGTCGGTTGAGCATTTCACAAAAAGATTGTGAGTAAACTTATCAAGTAAAGTCGAGCCGTGCTGATTTCTTAAATAAATGTTATAGTTTTCGGCACCAGAGTTATCCGTGGAGTTCGGTGGTTGTTGTGGAGTACTTTCACATTTATCTGCACCAGTCATTATCATTGAGCGTACAGCATGCCAATCAATTAAGAGGCGCTCCAATGCACGCCGTGCAAACTTTGGCGGTTCTAAATCATGATCGGGCATGTTCACATCCATGTCAATAGAAGATGACTTTCGTGTTGATGCACCACTACCGCCCGAGCCACCAGCACCTCCAGCTACATTGCGCATTCGAGCATTTGCTCTATATTGACGCTGTTCCACCGCCTGTCTTCCGACTGTTTGAATCAGAAACAGCAATATCGATTCGCCTTTGGAGTTAAACTTAGTTACCAAATCCGTGCACGATGCAAGCTTACTTAACAAAGAAAATCGTTTCGTTTGGTTACCGGCGATTAGAGCCTTACATTTGCACTTTTCCCAACAATCACAATAAGCCGTTGGAGAAGTACGTTTTAGTTTGCAATCGTGCCCCTTATGACAAACGCGCGCGCATTCTGTACAACAACATAACGAATCAGTTAAACCGCATGTCTTGCATTCAAATATATTTTGATTTATGTGATCAGCACCGGTCCAAGTAAAGGAACACGTATCATTATAACATATAACGTGCAACGGCGACTGATCTGGAGGCGAACCAACAGGAAATATCATCGTATCTTTCAGTGTGGGGTCTTTGTCCGAAAGTGCTAATATCGTTTTTAACAAAATTAAACCTGCTTCGTAGGCTCGACTATATACAGCCAACATGAACGGAGTTTGTCCCTGGGCATCCTTAGTACTAAGTAACTGATAAAGAAATGGTCGCAATGATAAACTTGAGCACATTTGCTGAAGTATTAAAGTCGCGTGCTCACGGCGTTGAATTGGATCGAATACATAGTTAGGCGCGCAAATTTTTAATGAACTCGGGCAGCTGGTATTTGATTTTGATATTTCATCATCAGTGCTATTACTCATTACAACGTCGCTTAAGTTCGCAGGAGTAGTATTAGCACTTGTGTCCATTGCCCATGGGGCCATATACATACCCTCTTCGGTGTTGTTAGCGCCACTCAAGACGGCATTGTTAGCACCAACTGAATGTTCCAATTCCGAATTCATTAAGCGATTCAATTCACGGAGGCTGACTGTGCGGCCCTCGCGAATTGTTGAAGAACCGGATATAGCCATAGCAGCTGAAACACCCGGAAAAACCGACGAGTTTGTTGCGTTTGTAGTTGCAGATCCTGCCGAAGAGTTTTCAATTACAGCAGGTACACTTCCGCTTGTAGTAAAAACTGATGTGGATGGTGCTGGGAGTATGCGTGATGTAACAGTGGATACAGTGGTAATCTTCTTATCGTCAGCGTCCTTGTTAGTATTAGGAGAACACATTATAACACAAGCATGGAACATGTTTCGTGCCCCATCACAATGCTCTTCCACTACGGCTGATATTTCACTTCGATCGGCTTTCTCCAAACGATTTAAAGTTGCAAATGCATTTTTCACGTCGCACCGGAGAATATGCGGCAAAAGAGTCTGGGTCTCAAATAACAATGCAGTCATGCAAACTTTCGACTTCTGATTGTTGCTGCTTGCCATACCCAAAGAGATTGTTGTCATTGCTACGGCCTTAACAGGAGGCAAGTCGAACCATTGAGGATCCTTAATGGATCCAGCACAATCTTTAGCCATTGGGTAGAGCGCCCGATTTCCATCACGAAGCACTATTGTACTTGTATTACCATTGCAATCATTATTACAAACCATAGAGATGTTATTCGCGCAAGAGCCAATGAAAGAGGCACTATCTGTAGGAAATTGGCAATTTTGCTCTTGCTTGCTGTTATATAGGTTATAAAGGCTATAATGGAGTTTAGGACCAACTTTCTTTATTACATGTATGCCACGTAAATCTACTGCCAATGAAAGTAACTGGAATGCAGATGGATCGCTACCGTGACTGATGTTAATCTTTTTAGGTAATTTTTGCAACCAATCGGGACCGCGTGAAGTCATAGCGGTTTTGTATACTTGGACATCCTCACGACGCAATAACCGACATTGCTGCCAGTCATCCTCTTTTCCCTCTCCACCACTGCCACTTCCTACAGCTGCTGAAGGAACAGTAGAAGACGCAGGAAAACGTACCGCCACAAAATCTCCATCAACTTTAAGAACTCTTCCGATTGGACCTATTTTATCCTCGACGAACACCACATCCTTCAATTGCCATGTCTCTTCATCCTTTTTGTTATCAGTTGGGTCGTCTTTCGTCGCCATGCGCTTAGTTCTTTTATGTGAAGTTACGCTGCCAGTATCGCTGCATGTACTAGATGCTGGCGAAGGCGGCGGGGGCATATCAATTCTATCAGTTGTCTCCTTATTAGATGTGGTTGCTTTAGTATTTGTCGAGTTCTGAAGACTTCCAACATTTGCCACTTTCGTAATTTCCTTATCAACAGCGCAACCTGAATTAACCACAGTTCCACTTGAACCAACTAATTGAACTTTATCTCCAAAACCAGTTGCTGTTACGTTAAGAATCTTAAACCTACAGACGTCATTTGAATCCCAGACGGAATTTAAAAGCTGCCCTACTTTTGGTACACCGTTAGCGCATGTAAATCCTATTGAACCTGTTTGATACTTAGGACATTTCTTCATTATTACTTGTGTACCAACAACGATATCTGTAGTCATTGCCTTTAAAGGCTTTTTCGCTTTCGTCCTATATTTATCCCATAAACAACGGCGCTGATCGAAGGGTAAGACACCCCACCAATACACGTTATTGTTTTCGGTACGAACAGCTGTGTAGAGTGAACAAACGTTTACAGATGCAATTGGGTCCATAATAAATTCGCTAAATAAAATAGACGCATGCTCAAGTTTAGTGCCAATGTATCCCAATTGTTCGTCCATCCAAGTTGCTACACGGTCGCTTTCTGTTACCACAGAGCATCGTATAAAATTGGCCGAAATATCCTCCACTTTTTCTGTTATGTTTAAAGGCAACGTCTTGGGATGGTAAATATTTTCAACCTGCAAAGTCAAATGTTCTTACAGGCATACTTTTAATATATGTGAAAGCGCTCCCCAGATTATTACCTCCGATTTATAAGGTTCCATTTCCGTCCATTTCCATTGATGCAAGTCACCTCCTTCAGAAATAGCTACAAATTCAGAGTAAAGGGCAGCGATCTTTTGAAAACGTAATGAGTTACTTTTATCATGCCACGGCTGCAATTCTTCAGAAATCCAAATTGGGGAACTCATTGTTAAAGGATCCTTTTTCTTTGAATCTTAAAAATAAAAACATATTTCCAAAACATTTTACAATTTTGCGAAATCATATAAAAAAATGTTTTGGATTCTCTATTCTCTTCATCATCATTAGTACTTCTTCAAGATTGAAAAAAATTAGATTAAGTAAGCACAAGTTTCATTATCTAAAATTTTGAATGATTGGAAGAGGTAAATAAAAAAAGGCTCATACCTCCTTCTTTATCCCAAACATAATCGTCTATATTTGGCCAACGTCTAGGCACATAATATTGGCGATCTCTCCATCTGCTAAACGCTTCGCGTTCAGCACTAACTGAAGAGATTTGTGCTGACAAACTATTCGCTCCAGTTAATGTGTTACTTCCGGAAGCAGAAGGTCTTGCCTGATTACTTTCAGACGCACCTGAGTTCGATTGATTACGTTCACTACGTATGCGATCAAACAGTAAACTATGATAAAACAACTTTAATATAATTCTCATTGCCTTCACAATATTGAAAATGATTAATAATGCGACACTTTGCGTGTAAGCTTGTTTTAGTTTCATAATGATACTTACTTTCTTATGCTAGAGTAATTGCTAAAGATTTCTTCTGTAAAAAGACCATCCGAAGGATCAATTATTACACTATTGTTATCTCCATGGAAGCCGTTGTCCAAAAGTGATATTAAATCCTCCGGAACGTAATTATCACCTCCCTCCTCAGTATCCTCAGCATCCTCGTCATCTCGAGAAAGCAGATTATTTACGGCCAAATTAACATCTAAGTTTGTACGCTAGACGCAAGAATAAAATGATCGTATCTTAACCAGAGATATATAAAATATGTCCACACCTGTAATTCTCTTATAATAAGACTTCGACTCTTGCCTTGCAGCACTACCTCAGCTTGTGAAATAAGTTCTTCCGGCACGTAGGTTGCTGGTACTGTAACCAAAGGTCGACTAGATGAACTACCACCTATAATCACACCTGTACTCCTTGAGCCGGAACTCTGGCCCCCTGAACTTGAGCGGCCACTCGTTCGCATCAAACGTGCTCGAGAACGTGCCAATTGGCGGGATGTTGATTGCGCCGTCGTTTTCGAAGGATTGGAAGTATTCGTTGAATTATTCCCACTACTATAAGAAAAAAAACATGGAGGAATTACTTGTCTCTAAAGTTAATTTTCAAAGGATTGTGTTGGTAGTTACGTTTTTGAAGAATCAGATTTGCTTAAATCTAAGCGTTCAGAATTTATCGAGAAGGCAACACGAAAGGCTTTACCATCTTCCAAAAGAACACCAATATGATTAGGCCCTATTACCACTTCTTTAACTGGGATCTTAAGCTGCTCAAATATTCGATGTGTACCAAATCCGAACTTGTTTACTTTGTCGGAGACTTCACGAAGTCTGAAACAAAAGAAGCAAGAAATGAAGTATATTAGCAAAACACATTCTTATTTCACTGCGGCTAAGATAAATAGAAAATCGCAATGTGCTAATCAATAACGGAAAGTATGTTAATTCATTCCCCATAGGGAGTTCTTCTTTAAAACATATTGATCAATCTTTCATTAGTACAAAAAAATGCATTCTTCCTTCTTCACGTCCTCTGAATTTTTTCGTCATATTTTCTGACTTTGATGTTATTAGTTACATACAGGCATGTGTCATGTGCTCGTAAAATTGATGTGGTCGCTTCCAATCTGAACCTCAGACTCTATTTTGGCACGTTCATTCTTCCATTTCATCCTTAAAAAATCTGAAAAAGTAAACGCCACAACGTTTTCAAAATTCTCTAAGTTAGCAACACAACAAATACCATGATTGGATCATAGACGAACTGACTTAGAGCGAAAACACGTGTTTCGCACGAAAGTGGAAGTACCAGTGACCGTTTGAAGGCACTTTACAGACTGTAACTTACATTTTATGTAATCCACACAATTTGCGATGACACAGGTTTAAGGTTTTTTAAGAATCGTACCAGAATAGTTGTATGCGTACATAGATGCGCTTAAGATAAAATAACCTCAACGGAGCCTATCTACTACCAAAATTTGTTTGCAATTTAATGTTATGGTTGTTGTAAAAAAAGAGAAAAGAAAGAAAAGTAGTACCCCAAGGCATTTAAGTGGTAACATATAAGTGCGTATATGAATCAGTATCAGTACATCTTCTTCATATCCTTTTCTGCTTTTTCTTTTTAACCCATACATTTCCGTTCCTCTAATATTAAAGTTAACAATTGAATTAATGAAAACTTTAGTCCAAAAGAATGCACATACAAAGGCTCACATGAACTTTTCCAAGTTACACTAACTTTTCCTCACCTTTCAATAAATTGTTCATCTGATCCAGGGAGTGGTTGTAAGACAAATTGTAAGGAAGCCATAGCTGATTAATTATATTTTACTCAGTTTATTATTAATTAACCGCTTTGCATTCCACTTCGTGTTTGATTTTTTATTAAGAATAGAGATTGTACGCCAGGAAATGTATGAAGAAAATACAATGATTACCGACTCACACTCACTGCACTGCTATTTTAACAGTTGCAAAATTTTGTATCTAAAAGGTCACTCCCAAATTAGTGAAATTTCATTTTCGAAGTTTTCAACATTTAAACTTGATAATTTTTGTGCGCCAAAATTAATTTAAATAAGTTGTATTTACGCTTTGAAATATATACCAATGACCAAGGAAAACGGAAATAGTAAAATGTAGAAGAATTTTTCAAAATTCAAAATTAATTTTCATTATACACATTATATTGTTCTAAGTATTTTGTTTTTTAGGTTTCATTTGTAAGTTTATAAATTTGCCTAATAAAAAACACATAGCCAACCCAAGGTGGTGTTGGAAAGAAGTTGTAACAATAAATTCTAAACCAATGTGAGAAATAAGAACATTTGAATATGTTCATTTATTTAATATGGTTAACGAATAATGGTTAGTCGCATTTGTGCTCTATAATTTTTGCAAAATGAGATTTTCGCGTTTTTGTGAATAACAGCCCTGTTTAATAAAACAATACGTTTTCAGTATTGGAGTTTTACTGCTGTAAAAGTAGTGTCGTGTGCCTCCTTTTGCTGTAAATCTGGGATCGTGGGTGTTTGTTGCTGTAAAAGTAGTACAGCATATGATTAGAACTGCTTAAACATTTCGAGTCAAAAAATAATTTAATCTTTTTGACCAACTAGGCTATAATCCCCATGTAATAATAATAGGAATATGAGTTTAACAATAACACTATCGTCAAAGTCAAGAGGAAGTCAGTTTAGATTAAACTTCTATGGCATATTTTTTTACACATTATGGGGATTTATAGGAATAAATAATATATGTTTCCAAAAAAAATTTGCGATTTGGTTCTAATTTACAAAAAAAACAGCGCTATTTATAAAATTCTTTAAAATCTTGTACGCGCCAACATCCGTAAGCCTGCAATCACGCTACTACATACACAAATCATTTCAATTTTTTCAGAATAGTTATTATTTTAAATGAACTCCAATATCCATTATATAATAAAATTATTTAATAAACTAAATGTCGCAAGCAAAACCTACCTGACGTGTAAATTATGTGAATAGAATTTATTACATAAATTATGATTAATATTAAAAAGAAAAAAGATTATTGAAATGGCAAAGTGTGTCCGAAACATTTTACTTTCACATTCTTTCACAATAAAAAAAGTAGCAAATAAAAGAGGAATACCTAAAAATTTTCAACAAATTTATTGCAATAACCACTAGATCCGAATTATAATTTCCTGAAATTTGAAATATATATTCTAATGTGGACTCGGCACTACCGTAAATGAATTTGACGTTTGTTCTATTCAATTAATTTTTTTGCTTTGAAATATCTACGTAGATAGAGTACTTGCCAAGTGGCTAGTCCCAACAAACAGCACATGCTAAAAATACTAAAGAATAGCACGCGACTGTTTGTCTTTTCTGTAAAAAATGAAGAAATAGTAAGAAAGAATTAGGATTATTGCTTCATTAACATACCGTTAGTGTCCCTCATTTCTTCCTCTCTTACGCGCATCAAAGCAAAATCTCTTACAATGGAATCCGATAGGTCTTCTAATCTTTTCAAATCAACCTCAAGCGGCTTTAACTTGGAAGCCTCTCCAATCTAAAAGTAAAAATTATTTATAGAGATACTTTGTTTACATTACTGCATCGATCATGTACATTAATTTAGAAAAAAAATTTATTTATTGGAACGTGAGGGATTATTCATATCGCATTTTTTTTCTTTTTTTTGGATAAAAA
Organism: Glossina pallidipes; assembly: GCA_000688715.1. Classification (NCBI taxonomy): domain Eukaryota; kingdom Metazoa; phylum Arthropoda; class Insecta; order Diptera; family Glossinidae; genus Glossina; species Glossina pallidipes. The sequence continues at coordinate 243,203 of KK499818.1, read as the reverse complement.
TGGAGTAAGCCAACAAGATATGGCTAACGTCATACGGCTCCGACATATAATCAAATACATTAAAGCACAAATAAAACATTTCCATAAATTTCATTAGACGTTATTCATGTGTTCATAGTTTTGGTTGAGATAGAGTTAGATTGAAACATGTGGATCACACAATCTATTTTCAATTAATAAAAATTTTGTTACACCTTTAATATAGCTGCTTTTTATATGCGTTAAATTAATATATATAATGTAATATAATATATATCGCTATAACCGGACCTACAAGCCATCAATCACATTACATCAATCACAGTACATTAAGCTGGAATTTTTTTTGTATATATATATTTACTACACCGGAAATACCCAAAGTACAAATTGTTGTTGATAGAATATTAATATACTTACACCTTCGTAGCTTTTGGTTTCAACGCCTTTTTTCGTAACCAGAGATACTTCCTGAACAATTCCTCGTTTATCTGTATGTACACAAAACAAAAATATTATTGGACTCAACTTACTTTTATGAAACGAAAAAAGGGTTATTCGTTCTCAATGGCATTTGTTATCGAATACGTTATTGTTCCTTGCATCGTATGTAATAAAACATATCATAGATTTGGTGAAAGGGCGAAAGGATTGACATGCAAATCGTTTGCCCTGCGAACATAAAGTTAACTAAGAACGATATGATTAAAACGAATTGGTAAAGCAATTATCTCCTTTGGAAACCTGGGGCATATGAATATAAGAAAGATAGTCTATATTCTGAAACTCCTATTTTCAGTTTGTTACATTCGGTGCTTCAGTTTGTTTCAAACAAAATCAAAGGAAAAGTTAAAAAAATTTTCACTGTACACAAAAAAAATGTAGCCTAATTTCATTGGAAACCCGTGTCTAGGAAAACCGAAAAAGTTGTATTTAGTGTTGTTATATATAAATACTTACGTGTTGGCACCTTCGATATAAAGCATATTTCATAAGTCTCATAAACTTCTGACATAAAACTGAACTTTCCTTTGGTAATTTGTTCTTTCTGAGATAAAATATGTCCTTTCGTGTCCCGCGCCTACAAAATCAATGAAAATTTCGTGTATAAAAGAGATTTTTTTCTCTCTCAAAGAAAATATACTTACGATATAATCAATTACTTGTCCCGGAACGTCCGAAACTTCATATTCGCCCATCACTAGTTGATTAGCTTGTATATCTTCTTTAAGACATTTTTGTGTATTTGGTGCCAAATGAAACATAATCGCATAAATGCAATTGATTTGACTCAATGCGGAAAAAATCGCGAAAAAAGATACAAAATATAAGTTCATGGCCTCCGCTAAGTTTCCAACCGCAGCTTTATTTTAAAAAAATTTTAAAGATTTACACAGCAGATGAACCAGATGAGTTGGCCTCAAAGATTTTGTCGACGGGTAAAGCGTTGATTTTACAAATTTGTCGCAGCCTACAACTGCTGTCAAATTGTTAGTCAAATCGTATTGTATTAAAGCTTTCGCACAAGTTTTAGATTTTGTGATTGCCGTAAACATTGGATTGTGGGGATGAAAAACATGTTCTATTTCGATACACACGAACTTTACACGAATTGTGTAGCTTAACATCGATACAATCCGATCAAATAGTTATATTTTGTTTTTGCATCAAATAACAGGTTCGTAAGCAAAACGTAAAGTTTGAAAAGCTTTGTTATAAACTAAACTCAACAGCATCTTGGAAATATTAATATTTCATTTAAGGAAGCATATTCTAGCTTATCTACAGAGAAATGGGAAAAATGTATTATAGGAATGATTACATAAAAGAAATTTTTTATCGGAACAATTTGCAGTTCGCGTTGTTATACCTTTAAATATCTTTTCGTTGGCAAGGCTGCAGACTTGCAGAGTTGTCAGCTTTGCATCGAGACGCAATGCGTATGTGAAATAGGCGAACTATTGCGCTCGTATAAACTAACTAGAGTGAAGTGGAAACTTTAAAAATGTTTAATAATTTCTTCCTCTATTTATTTTTGGCGTATTAACGAATTGCAATATAGAGTTAACATATCCTATTTCAACTAGCGCACTTTTACACTTTTTGAACAGTAAATATTCACATGTAAAATTTAAACAGTTGTTTCCTTTAAAATATTAACAGTTTTGTCTACATTTGGTTTTTCGTTTAAAATAACCTTCGTGTCCGCGGTCCCCTGTTCAGTACTGGCAGAGTCCGTAGAATTGTAAATCAATTCTTCACTTTCACCAATAGACTTAATGTGAACATAACGTGTTTTTGCCGAATTGGCGCAGTTATAATCAATCGAATGATCTGTTGCAACATCCACCTGACATTGTTCTTTCCAAAGCACCTCATCCTTAAGTGTTTCATTTATAAATTGCTGAAGTTTTTGAGAGATTTTACAGGAATGTTTTCCTAAAATACATGTAGAGAGATATATAAAAAATCAAATATTCATTTGTTCATGTCACCAAATTTTGTACTCTACAACAAATAAACAGCAGTGTTTAATTTTTTTTTTTTTAAATAAATCAAGCACTACTACATACAAAAATATATATTAAAAATTAAAATAAAAAGCGAATTTGAAATAATTTAACAAATGATAAATGTCACATTTATTTAATATAAACTTCAAAAAAAAAAAAAAACTACTTAAAAAGAGTAAAGAGAAATTATTAAATTATAAAACAAATCATCGAGATAGTTGGACAAATATATAGTTTATGTACATACACACCCACACTTTCACAGAAAGCATTTTCAAAATCATTGTTTCATTCCCTTCAAATAGCTTTCCTAAGCGATTAAAATAATTAAAATGATTTTCTATAGTTACCTCAACAAGTTTCTGAAAATAGTGGACTGATTTCCAATCTGTGCAAAGATTTTATTTTTCCAGCAGTGAACAATTAAAAAAAACCTCTTAAATGTCCAAAACACTAATTGCAGAATACAACATCTTGCGAAAAATTATTAGAAACTGATTTCTTACATACTGACTCCATAGAGATAGAGATAGTCAATTCGGTGAAATTCCTCAATAAAGGATTGCACCAGTATCATCAAAGTAAGTGCCTGCATCTCCATTACCGCAGTAAAAATAAAAAAAAACTTGATTCCATTACCGTTGAAGCTATTTGGAATAATGACTCTCTCGCCAGAGTTTTGAACTGATTCATTATGGTTTTTAAAATACGATGATATGGACATCATAACTAACCTAAAGCAATCGTAATAAGTCTTTCTCGTTTTAAACGCCTTAAGTATCAGAAGCACAATTTGCTATTTGATAAATAGGAGGGATTAGTTTTAAAGTTTGCTCTATAATCTATCTGTCTATCACTATAACCAACGTATTATTTAGATTGTTTATGCTGTGAAAATATTCAATGTGAATCAGGTCCGTATGAATCGATCTTTATTACCGTTTTTCCCGCGCGCATATAGATACACAAATGTTCCTAAAAGTTATTTTGCTTAGCAAAGGAAAGTAATGCAGCGTGATATTCGCGTACCTTTAGCATAACATCTTTAATGCAAGCAAATTGTCATTACTACAAATATCTAAGACAGCCATGATATGGACTCGATCAAGTGTTTGTGAAGGTATACGTTGTGTTCTACTTACGGAATGGCAAATTCTTTACATATCTACTAGTGAATATATGAAATTATTCGTTTTCGAAAACTAATTCACATTCTCCGCGTTAAAACTTTTTGGATATTTGCGTGCTATTTTTTTGGAGTGACCACTTTTCGCTTTCATCTTTGTGTTAAAATTTCAACATAGCAGTAAAACCTATCACAACTGCAATAGCGGTGAATTCTTATTTCTGCGGATGTGCATGCGATGAGACGAAATGATGACAGGATTCAGAGAAGCGTTGAAGAATATTAAGTAACAAAAAATATCAATAAGAAAAAAAGTTTATAAAAACTAATGGAAAACATAATAAAAGCAGCTTATTTTTTGGGGTGTCTTGTAACATGTATACAGGAAGGTGTGTGTAAGTCGGCTATAAACAAATTTTAATGAATATTACAACATCTTGGCAAGCAATTATTTGTGTGATGCGTTTCGATTGCGGCGTTTGCTTGGCAAATTTCGTCAACATCTTCAACATCACCATTCCCAGCAGTGCCACCACTATTACTATTACTACGCATTTCTATATTCTGCTTCAACGTTTTTTTCTGCAAGTCTTCTAGCCTTAACTTAAGCTGTCCCGGCGAGACAACACCACGATGTTGTTTTTCGCTTACTACAGCATTGGATTCATGTACATGTGAAAATTCCACAGGCTTGTGCTTATTTGCAACATTTATTATCGCAGCATTAGGTAGCAGCGAGCTGTTATACGAATGAACCACCTTATCAGCGGGTATTGTTCCATCCACTGTTAAACTGCGACCATTGCTCGACGCAGTAGTTGTACTACTGCTACTCAATTCGTGGACTGGCGAATGGGATTCGGCACTTTCCGGTGTGTACGGATCTTGCCCTCTTGACGGTCTATCAAGGTAAGCATTCAAATGTTGTGTGTCTATGCGATTAACAATGATATTATTAGACAATAATAACCTCTTGGAAATAAGTCGGCAGCGATGTTCTGTTGGCTGCTTTTTAATAATATTTTGGCATTCCGGGCAAATGGTACCATCAACCGTGTCATTGCCTAATATTTGTGAGCACATGCACACATGAATGTTATCGGAGTCGATAACATTAATTGATACTTTTGGCGGCCATTTGGAAGCATTCAATCTGCTGTCGTGAATTAAATTTTGTAGTCGACTAAATTCACCGGCTGTGCTATCAATACCAGAATATAAGTCAAACTGGTTGTCCACTTTGGTCGAAGAACGCATGCTCATTTCGCTTAGTCGATTATATTCAGTCAACTCATCAGTGAAGATTTTACTGTTGTATAAACAGAAGACTACATCATTGTCATATTGTTGGTCGGACTCGGCAGTCGTCACTGCTGGGTTATTATGTGATGTTGATTTGTTGTTATTTGCATTCGATATATTGCAATTACAACATCTATAAGTACCTTGATTTGGTTTTAAGCGTATATTTAAATATATTGGCTAGATTTTGTGAGCAAGAAAAGAAATAAAATATTGCTTAATTCGCTTTATCTTTTATATATAAACTTAAGTTTATCTAACGCTTTTCACGGCCGTTCAATTTGCGATTGAAATGTAATATAAAAAATCGAGTTTACCTTATGATCGCCCATGCAAACATTTTCACCGATAATATTGTATATATTTGGAGAGAATTCCTCGTCAATAATTCGTCTAGCTTGAGGGCTCATAAGAATGCGATCACACCAAGAGGGACATCTTGTCGACATGTAATCCGTGGGCATTTCGGGATCCTCTTCATATGGATACGAAGGCGGAAAATCTATGGGAAACTCTTCAAGAAATTCCCTGAGCGGTTCCAATTCGCGATCGAATTTTTTCAACTGCAACACCAAATTTCAAATACGTATTTATATATATATTATAGATATTTATATTCATGTGTATGTATCTTAAAAATTTCTAAAAAGTTCGCGTGTATTTAGCTCATAAATATTCATTAAATAAAGGTTTTTCTTCTCATTATTCAAACACTTTCGAAATTGAGATACTAATATATATGCATACATTCTTCGCGTTTTTATATCAAACACTGACTCACTGCTCATGGTATAGAGTATATTAGCGAATAGGGTAAGTATAAGCGAATGTATGTAACCACAAGGATTTACGATAGATCTACAGCTTATTATATTGATCGATTCAGAAGCATTCTCTGTATTGGTTTAAGGCTGTGTTTTTGATGGTCGTCTGTGTGTTTTTGTACTTGACCTACAGGTCGTAATTTTTGAGATATGTTGCCGACATTTGGTATACTAACTTGTTTTTGGGCCAATAACGAACACTGTTGAAAATGCATTGAATCATCCCACTCTTCATATGACGCCTTCTCTTGAAAAAGTCAAAAGAAAAGAATCTAGCAATTTGAACAATTATCGGACAACGATCGCTGAGTATCAGCGTTTAAGCATATAAAAGTGATGTAAAAAATTTCTTATAAAGATTCGTACGAAAGGTGAGCCTTTTTTGGGGGTAAATATTTCATTCTGAAAAAATTGATCTACAAAAGGAAATCGACGTAAAAATTTGCTATATCCAATTTGAACCATGTGCATCAAACTTTTGGACTCTATCCTACCTTTCGCATGGAAACAAACCATAATTTTCGTTATTTTATGACAGACCATTAATATCAAATACTGTTTTATCATCATCGACCCATTTAGGCAATTTAATGTTTTTACTAATATTTCACCTACCCAAGCTTCTTTAAATTTTAATTGATGATCCGCATGATTAAATTCCTTCTTTCCAACCGTAAGTATATTATCTCCCAGGGAATTGCGGTAATGGACTTTAGTGCAATCGTTTTGCAACCCATGCACCCGATGTGCTGTTAAATTTCCAGTCAATTCCTAAATAAAAAAATTGATCATAACACAACCCAAAGTTCGCTAAATCGCACATACCTTAATAACACCTTCTGTGTCACATCTGAAATTGAAGTCACCGAAAACAAAGAATGGTGCCAAACCGTTTTTCTCATCTAGGTGGAATCTGCAAACGTATGTGTTCATGTATCTCTCTCTATATGCATATAAAATTCATGGGTACCTTTCTAAGGTATGCACAAGTGCTCGTCGTCTTGTTTTACAATACACTGATGGATACTCCTCACAAGCGGCCAAATTAGACGCATCATGAAATAAATGAATATTGACTAGATCAAAAACTGTATTATTGACTTCCCACCTAGTCCGCATAAACCCTTTTCTGGACCATTTGCACTGAAAAAGTTTTTATATATGGTAGTTAATAAATACTTATGTAAGTAAGCTGCGTATGTAAGTTTTCAAGTTTAAATTCAAAATTCAAAACAAAACAAAATGACAGTTCTGTGCGAACTACATAATTATCTATCTGCTAAATGATTTAATCAATTTCAAATGTACAGTTTGCTTGACGTAGACACCGGATCAATTTCTGCTTGTATATCTTAATGGAAGAGATTGTGAAAAACGACATCAGTATGTCAAAAAGCAACGTAGGCTTTATGTAATGCGATTTTGGAAAAGTTGCGAGCCAAGGGAAAAATTGTAAAAAAAAAAAAAAAAATAAGGAATGCAGTTGTTACGCAATTATGACTTGACTACACATAAAACGTATAATTTTAAATTAACGATATTAATCTGCATATCTAACAGACCTCTGGAAAGAAGTGTTGCGGAAATTTTGCCTTCTCCTTACTTGAGATTGTCTCAATATTACCGGAATAAATACTCTTGCCTTCAGCAGATTCCCAGGCGTGCGTCAAAAAATTCCATATCCTTACGTTTGTCAAGTTTTTGTGTACAAAATACAGATTTCCAAGTGCCTGTTTGAAAATAAAAAAAAATTGATTAATTTGCAATCTGTCAGCAATTAATAATAGTTAGCCCGAATGTTTAAATGGACAGAGGATGCTTTGCATACAGCACACATCATCTTTCCGTTTAAATACATTGCAATTTCTTCATTCGGTATATAATAATAATCACCACGTACTTGTAACTGTGTGGTTAAAAAAAATCTTTGAAATCGAAACCCCTGTATAAGATTTTTCGATTCGATTTTGTATACATTTTTCTTACTATTAATTTTAATTTTTTTCTTTGTTTAACCAATCCTCCTTAAAAATGCTCCTTACATTTAAATATTTTGTATGTTAACCATGGACATACAAAATTAAAGAGATATCTTGGTTGATACAATAGCAAACTTGTGCAATTGACCATCAATCAATCAATTCGTAAGAATATATTTTATTTACCGTAAAATGTTCAGCAGATTTGAAATCTTCATCCATATATATTCGAATGTATTCGAAATCCTCTAGTTCGGGTGCTTCGCATAAGCTCTTAATGAATTCCTGGACGTATTCCATTGATTTTTCATAAGTCTTCCCTCCAACCTCTTGCAAATGAAGGGCCAAAAATTGCATTTGCAAATGCGACACTTTTTTCAAAAATGCAATTAACCATGGACGGAGCAAACGAGATGGCTATTAAAATAAATTTTTCTATTTAAATCTTATGCACATTCAAAAAACAAAAACAAACAAATCTCACATACATCTTCAAAGAGACTTCCGACATTGGCTGTCACTAGCACTAATAGTATACCATCATCGCTATCAGCAGTACAATAGCTTAAAGATGTTTCCATACTTAATGTTTGCGCGAGTTTAATTGAAGTCTAGACGATGTTAAATTTAAAGTGTATTATAAGTGATGCCGTAAAGTTAAACCGAATTAGACAGGTCTTGGTAATTGAAAAATCCAGTCCCGCAATAGGACCTCTTTGTTAATAATAGTGGCCGCTTGAAGTTGTCCAATGCGTTCTTCATTTGGAATAATGAAGAGGTTTTCTCCTTTTTTATGTATTTTGTAAAATTCTAATTTAATTAACTAACTTTTTACTTAAACAATCGACCAGCAAAAAACGGTCCGCAAATTTTGCTCCTTCACCACATCACGAAAAATAATACAGAGTGTCTAATGTGTATCCAATCTCGAATAAAACAAGCCAGTGCTGTTCAACTTGTCGATTTCGCTTCATTTTAACGATTTTTCTACACTTGTCAACGGCCATAGAATGTGCCAAATGACAAAGCGGGAATAAGTGGGATAACAAGTTCAAATTCGCAAGGAAAAAGAAAAACGTTGATACAAATTTTGATACAAAAAAAAGGAAGAAAATTATTTGCATAGAAAAAAATATATCTACGCAAATATTAAAATTTACATTTTCAATACCTTTTCGATATTAAATATCAACCACTGTTGATAAAATCAATATCAGCTATTGTCTACCAGCTACTACTATTGATATTTTTACAGTCAGAAAGATGACATTCAATTATGATCGATCAGTTAACTAAATTTTTAAACTTTCGAGTTCTTTTTTGTGTTTTAATCATTTTTAAACTAATTAAAAAATTGGAATCGATCTTAAACGAATAATTGGATTTATCCGGAATTTGGCAGTACTGCACTGAAATCTTTGTCGCTTAACAAAGGGGATCATCAGGAAAACTTCTACAGGTCTTATCCATTCTTGTTTTACAAATCAAAAAAAGAATAACTGAAAGCACGACTTTTTTATGAGAAGAACAATACTTAAGGAAATGCGAGCATCTTAAAAGCTTTACTTACAAGCCACATCTCCACTCGGTATACTCTGATCTCGATGCACGTAGAATATTATTACTATTCCAGATTTGTGGCTTATATGTCCAGATAATAAAATATCGTAATTTTAGCAAAACATGTTATGTCAAGTTTATCAAATGCTTGCAACGGATAAAATTGCCAGTTGGATAACTATATACAAATGTAGGGAGCATGCGTCACTAGAGAATGAATAGGTTGTAATGTTTCGATGTCTGCCTATTCGTGAGTTACGCCCAATTTCTACGAGTGGGTGCATCAAGTTTCATGTTTAATTAAAGAATTATCATCAAAAAAGTATTGAGCTGCATAAATGAATGCAGAACAAACAGTAAGACAGCACACGAAGAGATTTAAAAAATTCGGCTTAAATAGAGCACAATTTTTTTTTCTTCTTAATTCATTACTTGTATAAACTATCTTCTGTGTGCTTGTGGGGTATGGATGAATTTCTACATAAAGCAAGAGCATACAAAACTCCAATACGCTTCATTGGTAAGTAAGAGAATGCTTTTTATGGATATGTTCGTCACACACGCATACGTACCTTTGGTAGACAGATGTGAAGATGGATGTGTAATACTTTGTTAAATGTTTTATTTCTCTCCGCATAAACCGGTTTGGCTGATGTATAAATTCCGCATTTAGGAACGCAATTCGCTCAGTTAATTTCCAGATTTGTTGCATTGCAGACAGCTTTGGATATTCGTGCGCTTGTGAACTTTTAATTAGAATTGTGTGAAATACCTTTCTACAAAACGCTCATAAATATACTCATTCTCTTACTACTTTCTTACTGCCACATCTAATAAGGATAAACGTCAGAATGGTGAGTTTAGAAATTTAACAAAATTTCTTATTGTTGCACTTAGCTTTACTCATAGGTTCAATGACTTTAGTAAAAAGACAAATAAATCAAAATTAAATTTATGAAATTAAAGCAGAGTAATATGTACGAATGCGTATGTCTTCTCCTTGCGTATGTCGTATGGTCACGGTCTATGCTTGAAATCATGCTTGAGTGGTATTCCAGGAGTGGTACTAATTATTATTATTATTGTATTTTCATTTAGAAAAAGAAATTCTAGTCAATCATACATTCGAACTTGTAGTAGTAAAATTCCAAAATTTGACGCCTAAAATTCATGTTTATTAGCGTAGGTTTGCAATAGCTTCTGGACGATGACCACAAAATATGTATACAAACCAATTAAAATTTAATTTAATTAAGAAGTTTTGTTTGTCCTTCAAATGATTTAAGAACGTTTGAGTTAATATTTAAGATGACAAATTATGAAGTTCTATATTAAAAGGCGATGCATGCACATCTAGTTATATATTTATAAATACAAATACGCAAAGGAGTTCGCCCACCTATAAACTCACGCCATACATACGCACGCACAAAAGCCTGCAGCCTTTTTGACTCATCACGCTAAAAATAAATGTCGTTTCGAGTAATTAAATAGAAAAAAAGGAAAACCAGTAAAAGTCGCCGCCTTAATACGAATAACAGGCGACACTCCTAGATCCATCAAAATGACTATAATAAGATATTCGTCTTCCTTTTTTGTGTTGTTTCCTTTTCCCATAAGAAAAAATGATGATAAGAACAAAATGATCTATAATTTCTCATAAGGTGGGTGTGGTTGTAAACAGCAGTAATTAGGAATGTATATATCTATTTCACATTGTAATCAATGTCAAATTAAATGATAAAATTTCCCTATTCAGAAAAAAAACTTTAGATGATGACTGACTTTAATATAAATCAACCGCGTATAGGGGTGTGTTGCAACGAAATGAAGGAGAAAAAATGGATATGCTCTTGCGTGCATATTCTGTATATAATGTACATCTGTTTTTCTTCGTAGGATTTATTTGGTTATTTCAAGCGGATTTAATACACTGAAATGCAATCGTCTATAGATGGATATATACGCAAGCAAATTCTACTCATCATCACACCATTCTGCTGCATGTAAAGCAAAGAGTGGGGGTAATTTTTTCTGCAAATGTGCATACTTGCAGATGTATATATATACATGTATGCATGCATGTATGCATGTATGCATGCTTACATATATGTATATATAAGTCGTATATAGTACATAGACCATTCCGTTTCTATTTTATTGCATAGAGCACAAATTATTCACACTTTATATGAATATACACACACAAGACACACCCGTGAAACTTCTTATACACCAATTTGGCTTTTAAGTCTGAACGCAGAGAAATAGATAGCTAAGTAAAACTAAATTAAAGCAAAATATAATGCTAGAGAATGGGAGTTGTAAAAATATATATATATTCATTTCGAACAATAAGTATTTCCCATAACTAAATAGAGATTCAAAAGAAACTACGATGAAAATTACTTTTGCGGTTTATATTAAGGTTATAATGAAAAACAAAAATCGGTATAGAACAATGTGAAATCTGTGCTTCAATTATCAATTCCAATTTGCAAAGAAGAGAACGAGGAAAGACCCTATACGCGCGAATAATCTACTGTAAATAGCTCGGTAATTTAATATAAATCCTTTTTCTTACATATTAACTAAATATAATAAGTCGTATACACAGGGTTTGGCTGAATGTAGGGTAAAAGTCGATTACTCCATAAATGATATTAGTGAAATTGCTGTAATTTATATTTAGATTAAGTCCGCTCAAAAGCAATCACTCAAATTATCGAAAGGAAAGATTATAGGATTTACTCTCGGGTCTTTATTCTTAGTCTGACTTGAAAAATCACTTAATTTCCTTAGTTTGAGTAAGTTTTTCAATTTGATTTTTTCTTAACGCGAGATTATTTCTTATTTTTATTAAATGTTAGCCTTCATTTGAACGACCTACACTAGAGTGTGATAAAATATTAACAAAAAAACAAGAAAATTATATTCGGGCGGAAAATTTGAGCCCTGTCAAGAATTTATATACTTTATGGGGTTTTTGAAGCTTCTTTCTGCGTCTTGTAAAGATATTGAAAAAAAAATTAAATTTTGGTACACTATAGTATTGGCTAGGCGTGGTCAATTTGTTGCAATAGAATATATTTTAAAATTTTTGTACATTTATCTGCTGCAGTTAATGAAAATCAATTTTTTATTCCTTTCAAAAAACAGGTGTTTTCGATGTACGTAGCCCTGTAGACGTGCCTTTCGACCGATTTGGACCATTTTCAATACCAAGCCGCGTGTAAGAACTTCCAATGTTTCTGCCAAATTTGAGGTCGACAGCTTCATTTTTGTGGCCAAGAGTGTGTTTATAACAGACATTACACAGGCGGACAGACGGACACGCTTAAAACGAATCAGAATTTAATGCTAATCAAGAATACATTTGTAGGATCTCTGCAGCTTCCTTCTAGGCGTTCCAAAAGTTTTGACAAAATAAACATACCGCTCTAACTTCGATGATGGGTATAAAAAAAAAGAGTGTAAAATAAGTTAAAATTATTTGACTCACCTTTACAAAATTTCAATGCTTTTCTTACTCATCACGCTCGCCCCAAAAAAGGAATTAAACTCTTCTTTGATACGGCGCATACAGCAGGATCCGGATTTCAAACCAATTCAATATACATAATAGGTCAAATCTAATTGAATTTTCGATTCGAATAATTTTATCTTGAAGGTCATTTAGCTTTCTATCAACACAAAAACAAACAAATACGAGTAGAAGAGAAGAGTTCCATTGGCATAATCGTTTTTTTTTCTTTCGTCAAACTTTTACTTAATATTTTCAAACATTTAGTTTTAATGCTACTTACACTATTTTATTGCATCTCCTCCAGAGGGAATGTATATCGGTTCATATTGGTCAAGCTGGCGTCCAAATTGGTAACGCTTGCTGGGAGTTATATTGCCTGGAGCATGGCATACAGCCCGATGGCCAGATGCCATCTGACAAAACTATCGGAGGGGGAGATGACTCGTTTAACACCTTCTTCAGTGAGACGGGCTCGGGTAAACATGTGCCTCGTGCTGTGTTTGTAGATTTGGAGCCTACTGTTGTAGGTAAGTTTCTATGAATATTTGAGCGAACGTTAGCATAATAAAATCAACGCGCCTTGTAGATGAAGTTCGTACCGGAACCTATCGCCAGCTTTTTCATCCGGAGCAATTAATAACCGGTAAAGAAGATGCTGCTAATAACTACGCTCGTGGCCATTACACTATTGGGAAAGAAATAGTCGATTTAGTACTTGATCGTATCCGTAAACTTGCTGTCAGTTTTGGAATTGCGAGGATTTCAGGGCAATTCACAAAATATTTTTTTCCCAACATTATTTCAGGATCAATGTACAGGATTGCAAGGTTTTCTGGTTTTTCATTCTTTCGGTGGAGGCACTGGAAGCGGCTTTACTTCACTTTTAATGGAACGTCTGTCCGTGGACTATGGCAAAAAGTCAAAGTTGGAATTTTCGATTTACCCAGCACCGCAGGTAAATGCGTCTCGATTCTTTATCTATATGTAGCGTTAATTTATTATATTAATGGACTTTAATCGCAAACTGTTTTTACTAATTAGGTTAGCACCGCTGTCGTGGAGCCATATAACTCCATTCTAACCACTCATACAACGCTTGAGCATTCAGATTGCGCTTTCATGGTTGATAATGAAGCCATATATGACATTTGTCGTCGTAACTTGGATATAGAGCGTCCAACCTACACCAACTTGAACCGTTTAATTGGTCAAATTGTGTCCTCAATTACCGCATCGTTACGCTTTGACGGTGCTCTCAATGTTGATTTAACTGAATTTCAAACAAATTTGGTTCCATATCCACGCATTCATTTCCCATTGGCCACTTACGCTCCCGTAATTTCCGCCGAGAAGGCTTACCACGAACAGTTGACTGTTGCCGAAATTACGAATGCTTGCTTCGAACCCGCCAACCAGATGGTCAAATGCGATCCCCGTCATGGCAAATACATGGCTTGCTGCATGCTCTATCGGGGAGACGTTGTACCCAAGGATGTAAATGCAGCGATTGCTACTATTAAAACAAAGCGTTCTATTCAATTCGTTGATTGGTGCCCCACAGGATTTAAGGTGGGCATCAATTATCAACCGCCAACTGTTGTGCCAGGTGGCGATTTGGCGAAGGTACAACGTGCTGTCTGCATGTTATCTAATACTACTGCCATCGCTGAAGCTTGGGCTCGCCTTGATCACAAATTTGACTTAATGTACGCCAAGCGTGCCTTCGTTCATTGGTACGTTGGCGAGGGCATGGAAGAAGGCGAATTCTCCGAAGCCCGCGAAGATTTGGCAGCATTGGAGAAAGATTATGAAGAGGTTGGCATTGATTCAACTGAAGGAGAAGCTGGTGAAGGAGATGAGTACTAAAGCAAACAAAAAATTATCAAAATAACGCAACACTTTCATATATTAATTTATGGGATCGAGTAGAAATTTCATTTCTCCTATCTTTCAACATACTAACCACAAAACTCACCGTTTGCCGTTTCGTTTTCCAATTTTTAATTAATCCAGTATTTGAATGAAAATGACATTTTTTAATATTTGTTCGTTTGTGGCTTTTATATACATATATATATATTAAAAAAAAAAAAGAAAAGGATTTTACATTGCGTCACAAACATTAGCAAATAAACCTTTTTGAATGCAAAAAGAAAATCCCTTTTGTATGTCATTGCCATTGCTTTACTTTTAAAAGGAAAAGTCGTTGTAAAGCAGAGTGACATAATTGCAGAAAATTATGTGGCACTCTCTCTCGAAATTCTTTTTCGCGATCCTTAAGTGCAGATAAACATGAACAGCATCGATTATAAATTCATATCACATCGCTGCGAGATAACACGTCACAATATGATATGTTTCCAAGGTACGCCTTCTTCATACATATCTTTAAAAATGATTTTTCACGATGTGATCGATTTCTTGTTAAAAATTTCTTGTTCTTACTATTAGATATAGATGTATCATCAGTTAGAATGTTTTGGAAACGATTTACAAAAGCAGTTGTTACACCGATCACCGAAGGATGGGTGGTATATTCGTTTTGTCAAAACGTTCGCAACTGAATCGATTTAAGCATGTCTGTCTGACCGTCTGTGTAATGTCTGTTGTAAACATGCTCCTGGCCGCTAAAAATGAAACCATCGATTTCAACGTTGGAATTGGAAGTTGTTGCGCGCAGGTTGGTATTGAAAATAGGCCAAATAAGTCGAAGCACACGTCTACAAGCCTATGCACATTAAAAACACCCTTGTTTTTCAAAAGGAAAAAAAGTGATTCTTCGCTCATTACTTGTAAACCATAGCAAATAAATCTACAAAAATATGTGTATTCTATGGGCGATACTGTAGGACCTCTATAAAAATGGAAAAAATCGACCACGCCTACCTAATTATTTCTTTTCCAAAACCTTTGCAACGTACACAAGCAAAGTTCAAAAATTCCATAAAGTAAGTATGTTCGTCCATTCACCTGTCCATCTGTCAGCCTGCGCAATTGTATGGAATCTATGATAAACATCCTCCCGTTTGCAATAATGAGTATATCGCCTACAAACTTGCAAGAGAATTTGAAAATGATCAAAATCTTTCCAAAGATCCCGCGTGCAACTCCAATGTTACAGTGTATGAAAAATTAGTTCCGTTTCTCTTTTGTAAGGATCACAGTAGTGGGTATAAAAGATTCGGTGATGACCGAAAGTAATTTTCTTACTTACTGGTTACTTTTGTGCTTAGACGACGGTAAGTATGAACGTTTCTTTAACGTTTACAAGTCTTTAATTGACTTATTTTGGTAACAAGCTACGAAATTTAATGTACGAAATGGTACGTAAATTGGGTAAATTAGAAATTGCAAAGTAATAGTGTGTTCATTATCTACGATCGTAATCTCTTATGTGAATTTAGATAAAATTATATTAAAAGTGAAAAAAGCATCTCTTTATCAGTGACGATTTTCCCGTCTTTGTACTCATACTCATCGTTGATGCACCTTTCTCGAAACCTGCTCTTTGTGATTTAACTCAGTTGCAAAATTTGGATTTTATTGTAACTTAACTCTTCCGTATCTTCTGTATCTGCAGTTAATATAATGGCATAATAGGCGCTCTTCCAAACAACGTATTATGTAATGTAAATGATAAGTATATGCAAAAATATAGTTTATAAGTGTTATTGTAAGACGTTACAAAATATTTCTATGCCTTCTATTGCTTATTATCAACCAAGGTGGGTCTTATTCAAACCATCCCTTTTCATCGTACATCCCCACTGTCACGGCATATAGAGGATTTTTGATAGAATATAGCAAAAGCACTGATTTACTTATTATATCACTTAAACTTGAAATTGATATCATATTATAATGCTGTCACCTGAAGATTAGTGCATTGTTGAATGCGTTTAGATAAGCAGCAAAAATCCGAAGTCAAGAGACACGACCAATTTCTTCAATTTTTTTGTTCTCAATTCAAATAAATCAGAAAATAAAAATATGTTGTTCCTTTTGTTCACTTTGTTTGTATTAAAGCATGCTAATGTTTTAAGCTCGTCTTCCAAATTAAGTGTAAGTAAACATTCCGCTATTGTTTAAATTTTGTGTCGTCTTACTACAAATTTGCATATTCGTGCAGATGACATCATATAAAAGCGAATGGTTATACGAGAATGATGGAAAATTGGAGTCGCAAATGTTAATTGATGAGTCCGACTCTGAGGTATCACATCCAGATGCTTCCATTGGCGAGGGTAAATTGCCGCCAGAAATTGGTGATAGAAAAAACCACCAATGCCCCGATGATCTAATTGAATTTGTTTGGAATAAAAGATATGTGTGTTTGAAAGTTTCAAAATTTCCTCAAACTTTTGATGAACGTGTCTGCTACGGTTCAGATTATTTAATAACCCGCAGAGATCTTAACAGTGAACTAAAATGGCAGTTGCTGAACATGAATGTAACACGATTTTGGATGCCGATTAGACGATTGGAAGACAAAAGATTTAAGCCATTCGTAATTCGTTTGCCTGGGAGGCATTGGAATGAATTGTATAATTTCGATGAAGCGTTCGATTTTACCGGAAACGAGTCGAAAAAGCATTGCATTGCTGCTCACTTGCGAGAGGAAATATCGTCTTCAGAATTCAAAATTACTGATTGCAATCAACTGCTATACTCTGTATGCGTATTTCGGGAACATTTTACAACAATGTTCGGATGTCCAGAACAATTTGGGGCACTAAGTCACTTACCGAGTGAATGTTATGGAATAAGTTTGGAAAATCATAATCGTCGAATAGTTTCTCTTGAAGAATACAAAGAAAAGAATAATTCCATTTGGACAATATTTAATGCAAATAGGATAAAAATTGAAAATTTAGTCACTCTAGGGCAACCGATAAATGGCAGTATTTGGGTTTTAGATAAAAAGAAAAGAATCGATTTTTTACCGACACGAAATCAAATGCCAGCTTTGAGTTTCATTCAATTGACTAATAAAAGCACTTTAGAGATGACCTTGAATATTAATACTAATACAAAGGATTTGGTGTTAACGGTTTATAATCGCTTATATATATGGTCTAACGAAAATCGTTTCAAACTAGCCATTCATTGTTTTACGAATGCCGATTACGAAGAAATATCAAATGTCTACATCGATAAAATTTGGGAAAATGACCTAAAGACTAAAACAATGTTTAAATTGAAAATAAGAAGCGATGATCCTGGATTGTATTGGTGTGAAGCGCATACAATTTTCAATTTCACTTTGGTATCCACCGAAAGGATAGAAGCGTCAAAACATAGGCGCGGCTATATCTATGCGCTTATGGTCGATGTTCGCTGTGAAGTTGAAAGTGCTCGTTCAATGTGTCAAAGCAGACGGAAACTGGCTAATGAAATCAAGAGGAACTTGAAAGCGGCTCGCGCGAAAGACAAAAACTTAAAAGTTTTGCGTATACATAAGGTACGCATAATGCAGATTGATTCCGTATCGTCGGATTTAGGCGATTTAAGGGCTTTATGTCATGCTACATTGTCGGTAAAATCAGACGCTTTGCGGAACGATAAAAACGATTTTAACACGAAAGAACTTGATATGCTGTTGCGGATAATGGCACGAGATCTATTGACCGCATTAATGAAAATTTGGCAGCCGCATTTAACTTCTTCGATTCGTAGTACCGAATTTTGCCTTCCCGACGATCAATGGAAGATGGCCCGTCGCGGTCAGTTTGCCACTACTTTTAAATTTTGCTTGCAAAATAACGGTTTACCACTCACACGCAAATGTCTTGGAAATCCTATTCAGGGCGCATATTGGGAGACGTTGTCCGATATTAAATCTATATGCATAACTGATTTAGCCCCGAAATATATCACAAAAAGTCTTTATATGATTGATAAAATGGAGGATTTCAAAGATCAACCGGATGTAATTATCAAAAATATCCGAAAATTATTAGAAGTAAATCTACAAAATCTCATCCCAGCCGATGTACACTATTTAGCTAACATTGTTCGTAGTATAACTACAAATTTTATGATGGAAAGTAACAATTCCTTAGCAAAGCACCAATTCCAAAACATTTCTGAAACTTTTATCGACGTAGTTCATATTTACAATAATCTTCTCGAAGTGGATGAACATATTCTACAAACAACTTTAGTTTTAAATTCCACGAATATATTGTTAGATATTTTCGAAAATCTAATTGAACAAATGTGGGTAGAATTTGAAGACCTCGAAGGATCATCAATAAGCGAGATACAGACAGTTGAAAATAACGATTTGGTAACCATTATAGATTATGAAGACATTGGTGTTGTTGCAAATATTGCTTCAAATTTGATAATATTTGTCATAGATCCGGATGTAGCGAATGTCACTGGTGTAGCACTGTTCCAAGCAGATCCTGAAGAGGTTAATGCAACAAATGAAAATGCATTTCTGCATGGGGCTTTTGAAAATGAATACTATCGCTTCCTTTTGAGTAATCAAAGCGCTAATGAGCTACTAAACGAATGGAATATTTTAATGGGTACCTACGTGCCGGAGCTTATATGGCAAAGGTTGGATGAAATTTCCATTCTTTTAAATCAAACAATTGACGAACGCCCCCATCCAAAGGTAGTCATAAAAATCTATGCGAATGACAAATTTTTCCAGGAGAACAAGACAATTGTTAATCAAATGGTTTCTGGAAAAGGAAAAGTAATATCAATTTCTATACCAGGGCACGACACCGATCTCCCCGATATTATACCATTAGTTCTAAAAATCAACGATGAAATAAACAACAATACTGTGGGCGGAAAAGATGGACGGTTGATAAATGTTGCAGAAAGAGACCAAGCATGCAGCTATTGGAACTACGAGAAATGGGTTAAAGATGGTCTTTTATTTCTGAAATTATCTGATGGTAATGATACGATTCTATGTGGTTGTACACATTTGACACCGTTCGCTTACCTCGTTGGTACTAGGAATAATTTACCAGTTAATTCGGAAGAGGACATCATTGTAGCCAAGATTCACCAAGAAGCCTTAGACGTCATTACTATTTTTGGATGTTCATTGTCCTTGTTCGGAATTTTGGGAATATTTTTAACAGCTTGTGTTTTTCGTACGTGGCGTAAGAAGATCAACTCGAAAGTTCTGCTACAACTTTCAGTGGCTATTGCTCTGCAAATGGTGTTGTTCTGCTTCGTGAATACTGAAAGAAACACCCAACATTTAATTTCTAACAAAATGTTCTCCAGTTGTATCGCTATTGGCGCTTCATTGCATTATTCTGTGCTGGTTCAATTTTGCTGGATGATCATAATAGCGTATCTTCAATTTAAACGATACGTTCAGATTTTCGGTAATACGCGTCCCAAACGATTTCTCGTAAAATCTACGCTCATCGGGTGGGGTCTTCCGTTAGTACCCATAATATTGTGTTTATCTTTAGATAGCGAGTCCTATATTCCAATTGAAACGAGCAATCCGATTTGTTATCCTACCGGTCTATCCTTATATCTTGCCATTGTGCTTCCCGTCGTCCTAGTTATTTTAACCAATTTATCTATTTATCTATTTGTTATTTATAACATTCTGAACAGTCCAGCAGGATCGATTCGTCAATCAGAGAAAGGCCTTGTCTTGTCTCAAATAAGGTTACTTATACTTCTATTCTTTCTTTTAGGTTTTACATGGGTATTTGGATTAATGTCTGCAATGAAAGTAGGTTTAGTGTTCTCCTATTTATTTTCTCTTACAGCAACATTGCAAGGGTTCGTTCTGTTTGTATACTTTATCCTTATGGATCCAGTAACTAGACGGATGTGGTATGGATATTTATGTCGCTTATGTGGTTTGAAAATTAGTCTGGAAAACTCGTCCAATTTTAGAGAAACAACTCAAAGTACATAAACTCCACCTGTGTTTGTACAGAACACATGCGATATTTTGCAAACACATTCGAGGTCAATCCACTCATATTTTATATTTTGTTAAAAACACCTTCTTCATGAAAAATCTTAAATTAATTACGACAAGCGATAGCTTAAAATAGATTTAAATAAATATTCATAAGAAGAGCATAACAATTAAAGTCGCTTCCGTATATCAACTTATTAAAAACATACCCTTATTTTATCTCAGACGCAATAAAGAATAAAAAATGAAAAAGCCTGTGCTAGTTGTTATTGTAAAATTATATTGCATTCATTTTTTCCGCTCTTGTATATGAAATCATGTGGCCACTTGATAGAAAGCGAAAACTTTTTGCTAGCCGCGATTTAATCTATCTTTTAACTCCTTCTCTAACTATCTGTGAATAATTTAGGGAATCAATTTTTTTTGTTGCAACAGTTAGAAAATGCACAATTGCACGGTTTAAGGCTTTTCTTTTTTTTTAAATAAATCTTTTCCCCATATTCACAATCTCTTTTAATGCAATAAAAAATGATCTGTCAATTTTATCTTATATAGATTTATATATACATATATATATACAGAAATAAATCCCAAGACCAAAGTCTTGAAGCACTAGCATCTAGAGCTATCGACATCATCGAATACTGTACCGTACTTGAGATTTGAACCCACGACCATTGAATTGTTAGTCGAGATCCTTTCCCTACTCGGCCCTTCAGACGGATATATATATTTATTTCGCAAATATACAAAGTAAAAAATTAAACCTGTGAATTGAACTTATTGTTTTAGATAACAAACACCTGCCTCGAAAATTCCTGGAACGTGGAATTGCGTAAAATAAAATAAATAATTGTACTATAAAATCTGAAAAGGAGAACATCTGTTCACATGAACTTGGAATTTGCAGTAAGTGTGAGTCATTAAATCGCATTGGTTAGGTCCCTGCTCTTTGTACACACCGCTGGTCTCGCAAAAGTTGAGCAAACTTGATTATTGATATGAAATAAAAGTCGTAACACGTAGGAAATGCAATGTGAAATCATAAAATTGCAAAATATATTCTACCTGCTAACAGATTCTGTAATAATCACAAAATTGTAAATAAATATTCCTACAGTTTTGAGACAAGCTGTGCAAGGATTTTCTTACCAAAAAGAACCTAAGACATTCGCAACATAATTTTAAAATGTATGTATAAATGGAAAATTTATTGAAAATATTTTTCAGTATATATGAATTAAAGTGACGAAATAAACATAAACAAAAATTGATAATCACTCTAAGCGGTGAATCACTCGGCTCATGGGTCGATGAAGAACGCAGCAAACTGTGCGTCATCGTGTGAACTACAGGACACATGAACATTTTGAACGCATGTCGCATATGCTTGAGGGTGGTAAGACTATGCAAATCAAGTCGCTGAAATAATTTTATTATTTTAAAGCAAATGTATATTACTGAATATATAATAATATATTCATAATATGAAGAGAAACATTGATAAACAAAAATTTTTCATCGCTCATTCAGAGCAGGTGGAAGGAATGTCTAGCATATAAAAATAAATATATCTAAAATTGCCTTCATGCTTGACTTTGAAAATGATGAGAAAAAAAGAAAATTACTTATATAAAATACACAACCTCAACTCATATGGGATTACCCCTTGAATTTAAACATATCAATGAGAGGAGAAAAGAAACTAACCAGGATTTTCTTAGTACGGGCGAGCGAAAAGAAAATAGTTCAGTCTCAAGTCACTTTGTCTTTAATGGCAAATGTGAGATGCAGCGTATGGAATTTTCAATTCTAGTATGAGAAATTAGCGATTTAAGTCCTTCTTAATATGCTTTGGGTACCTCATTGTGCAAGCAATGCCGGTGTGTCATCTCGCCGTTGTTATGTTACAGTTGGAGGTGTGTCATCTCGCCGTTGTTATGTTACAGGAAAGCTTTCGCTTAAAATGCGCGCTTCAGTTACGATAACCTCTTAAATTTCTAATGGCATACATTTTTTATTAGTTCCGGATGGATTCCGAAATGATTCTATTACAAAAAATTAATCCGTTCAAATCATATAGAGAACTGCAGGATAATATTAAGTTGCTTGAGAGTAATGAGGATCAATTTTAAAAGGAAATGACTATTATTTTTATAAAATAAAATGGTATCAGCCATCCGCACACCTATGGTTTTTTCTTTCTTCACTTCGCCTCAAACAAAAATTAATCCTCAAAGGACTTTGCAAATGAAAAAAGAATTTACAGGTTTACAACAAATTTTAATTGGTTATTGTCTAGTTGTTGTTCTTGTGTCCTTTTACATATAAAAAAGGTGGCGTAAACATTTTAAGTCGTATATTCACTACAGTTTTTATATAACAATTTTTTTTTTTTATCTATTACTCCTTCTTAGGTTATTTATGTAAACCTAAAGTTAAATTGTATAAAAATGAAAACAATTTTAACGGTATATATGTATATATACATACATACATACATATATATATATATATATATATATATATATATATATATATATATATATATATATATATATATATACATTCCAAATAAAAAGGTAAAGGAAAACAAAAATATATATATAAATCATATGTTTCACCTGCGTTCATATATACATACATATAAAAAATTTTTTTTTTTTTTAGAGAATAAGAGTTTAAAAAGCTTAAAAATATATAACCCGGATCCCATCTGTAAATAAAAAGTAAAGAAGAAAGTCTACATGGATTATGGTCATATATACACGAGGCATTCACATTCCTGTAAATATATAAATATTTATATGAACACTGAGAACTAATTATAATAAAAATGTTCTAATATTATTACCATATAATAAAATTATTCTTACAAATACGCCGACTATTAAACACGTGCCCTAGTGTTAGCCAAATGATGACTCAGACGTGATTCATTATTGGTGTTATCCATAAAACCAGAATTTTGATTGTTATGTGAATGAGAATTTAGCTCATGCACATAACATGATCTGCACACGCGAACAGCTTTAGTTAGCCCATACTTGGGAAGAGGCGCTGAGGTGTTAGAACAAACGCCGCAAAAGACTCCTCCACAATTACGGCAGTGATGACGTCTTCTGAACGCAGTAAATGGAGTATTACAAGACATGCACCGTGGAGCCTTTTGATCCGGTATCCAAGCAGGCGGGGATAAATGTGCAGCAGTTGATTGCGTGGAATTTATAGTATTAATTCTCCTTGGACTACTTGATGAACGCTCATATACGGGTGAACTGTTCTCAGATGACGAAAATGAGGGCGTGTTGCTACCCGTGGAATGATAACGGCTGCGATTAAATTGACGTATTTCTTCTGAACGTTGAGAGGTGGTATCATTAATATTTTGTGCTGACTCGTGATTGTCTAAACTATGACTTCGTTCGATTTGTTGACGTATCATAGCCGAATCTGGGTGTTTTTGCGAGCCAACTGAGGTATTTGTAGTTGCTGTACTGCCTGTTGAGTGTCGATAAGCCGTGACCTCATTGCCGCTGCTACTGCTGCTAACCTGCGAATCATCTTCTGGATTTACTTCTTCAGCCGAGTAAATACTTTGACTGGAACCGGCACTCTCTTGGACAACGTCATTCTCGGAGGCGCGAAATTCAAAGAGCTCATTCTCTTTAGTCTTTTTCGGTATATCAACATCGTCATCCTCCGTAGGTGTCATGTTCATTAAAAACACACTACGTAATATCTGCCTAAGATCGAAAGCGAAATTAGTTTGTAATTGATCGGCTACGCCGGCTATACACACAAACAGTCGGTGCAGTAGATTTTCAGTATGCCTAAAATTCAAAAAAATTTATAAAAAAAAAAAAAGCAAAAATATTAATTAGTCATTAAAAACGAACAATGGAGGAGTAATAAATAAAGAAAGGATTACTGTAAATCTTCATGTAATCTACAGCTTTTCTTCATGCACCGAATCTCGTTTCTCTAAAATCTCGCCAGAATTATAAACTGTTTTTGATGACTCGTCCCTCGCAAACTCACTAATGTTTAACACTTTTTGTTCAATTCCAATAAACATCGATATAATGAATTAAAATAATACGGATGGAATGATAGTCATTATAACAATAATGATGTGTAAAACAAAATACATGTTAACTTGTTTTTCCTACTCAATACGGTCCTTTTTTCAGTATTGAAAGTTCCTGTAGTCAAAACGTAAGAAAACTTACTTGAATTTCAAGCGCCCTACATTCTTTAAACCAACTATTGAGGACTTATTGTTCTCAAGTACACTAGAAGATGTTGTAGGACTATCTATATCCAGTCGCACTGAAGTTGCTGCATGTCCAGTTACCGTAATTTCTTCTTTCGATTTGCTGCCTATACTACAGCAATCGTTACATTCATTATTTCCCCTATTATCCTGTTTACTTCTGCATCGGCGATGATGATGGTGATGGTGATAGTGATGACGACGTTCAAGATTTTCAGAAACATCACCTCCGCTGGCAGCGAAATATTTTTGGTTTCGTTGACTATTCTGTGAATAATGACGATGTTTATGAAGACGATTCTGACGGTAATGGTGGTGATGACGATGAGACCTGAGATGCTCTTTACCGTACGCAGAGTGATGATGAGGTTTGCAGGTATATTGCATCGAATTAACGTTTGGAGCGAGTTTGACGCCTTGAGACGAAGGAGGAACAAGTTCATCAGAGCACTGAGAAGATAAGCTTGCCGTTGTTGTTGCTGTTGTTGTTGTGGTTGAGGATGATGAAGAAGAGGAACCATTGTCATAAATTTGGAGCGCCTTTGCACTAGTAGTGGGCAATTCATCTGAAGGTAGATTATCGTTACTGTCGTTCGCTGATAAAAGTTCTGCATGGGCATCATTGACGATAAAATTGTTTGAAAAACATACTTCATCTGGCTGTAATAAATTAGCTGCTGTACATGTACTAGGAATTTCTAAATTCCTTATTTGTTCCACAACGTTATCTAACTCTTGTATATCCGAGTCTTCCGCGTCCTCAGCATCGACTTCATGATTACCGTCACTTTTATTTGAATCTGTGTCATCATCGTCAGCGTCATGTTCATGATCATCACCTACATAGACATTGTGATGGCACAAAATTTCTGCTTTTTTTAAAAGGTCTTCGCCATCCTCATCATCCGTCCAACTATCTACAGAAGGTGTGGTGCGGCCGATATAGTCATTGAACGAAGAAGTCAAGGAATGATTATCTCGCGGTGAGGTGGATGGAGTAGTCAAAGGCGTTGTGTAACGAGAATGTGAACCTTCTGACGAACTGGATGTAGACGGCGCTGGTGAAGGGCTATTAGCTTTCTTCGTTACCTTCGTGTTACCTATTTTACTGCTTGACTTTTGTAATTTAAATGTAGAGATTTTTTCTCTTTCGATGTCACTCAGCTCCACTGCCAAACCATCAGTCAACCGATCAATCCTATTGCTGTCACCATTATTATTGTCAACTTCTTCATTGGATGCTAAAGTATTCTGTAAAAAAAGAGCTCTTATAACTAGTAATCTAATTTAAACTGAATTTGGATTCATTTGATTTACCTTCAAACTTATATTCTCGTTAGTGCAAAGCAAATGTTCCAGATGATACAATTCTTTTTTATTAAGATTCTTTAAATATTCACGAACTTTGATTAAAATACTACGAAATGGTCTAAACATTTCCGATAATTGTTCAGCAGGCATGTCAAGATTTAGCGGTCCTTCTGGGTAAACAACTAATCCGGTTACAATAGCTAGACGTGGTATAGAAAACATTAGCGCAGGATCAAACGCGTCGACTTGCTCCTGATCCAATAACCCCACTTTTAAAGCTCTTTGCAAAGTCTCGGAACAAAGTACACATATAAGCTCTTGCATTTCGTATTCATCTTTGGACTTCACTTGTACCATAGCGCTGACATACCGCCATTCAAATTCCGCAAAAAGACGATCAAAAATTTTTAAACTCTCGAATAATTGCTCTGTCGCAGCATCATTTTTATCTAAATGCAGCCGTTCACTATTAGGAACATTGTTGCGCAAACACTGATCGCGTAAAAGGTAGCGTACGTTATTGAGACTGCGCGTTACCGCCTCGGCTAACGGACGCATTTCTTTACTTTCCTGTTCTCGATTCATAATTGATGAACCGGCAGCTAGGCAAAAAAAACAAACCATTCATCACATCATAAAAAACTCGTGTTAAATGAAAAACACATCTTGCAAAACACAGCCAGCACTCGTTAGCACCGTTTATTCATATAGAAAAAGTACGGATGTTAACTCTTTTTAGCACCAGCGCTTCGCAGAAGTAAAAAAACTTATTGAAATTATTACCTAAGCATTCGGCTCCAAACCACAATTGGCCAGCTAGATTTTCTTGTAGAACTTCTTCAGGAAATTTAGCACGAAAAGCACGCGATTCACGCTCATCTCCCAATAGCTCCTCAATTATAAGGTCCGTAATGGCCAATACCTTATCCTAATAGATCGTTAGGGAAGCGTAAGGTTAAAGCAAAATGGAATGAAAAGTGAATACTTACTTGCCCTTGACGTAAACGCGTAACTAAACGAGAGCAGCGATCAGGTTCTGTGCGGCCATCAAAACTATCCAACTCGTTTGCCACTTGGGCCAACGCTCTATCAGCATGAAAAAATCGCGCTAGTAAAGATTTATCATCCGCCTATATTATTAATTCAAAGAATTAGTTATTCGAAAAACATTTTCAAATCAGTCTGAAAACCGTCAATGTATTGAGCTTTTGATAAATGCTGATGCATGCGTAATAAACTGCGTTCGGACCGTACATTTCTAATTGTATGAGAAAATCACTTAAAGTAAAACATTTGTTTCTTCAACTTTTTGATATGGATAGAAAACAGACCAAAAGTTTGTGGAATGAATGTTGCTTTCTGTGTCATTATATGATTTTTGACAGTTCCATTCAAACTTATCAGACTGGCAGGCATTACTTTGCCAGTACATCTAAATTTTTTTTGTATCGAACACAAGTAGTATCAAAATCGATTTAAATAAAAATCGAATTGATTAGATTTGAGATTTGTTACATTAGGTGAAGATATTTCTTACTTACTTTTCTTCTAAGAGCTTATAAATTATGAAGTATCTACAGTCTTAACGTCATCCTTACTTTAAATAAACTATAGCAACGTTACACGCAAAACAAATAACTGCTTTAGGAAATGATTAAGTTACTGACGTAGTCTCTGGACAATTAACGAGTTTTAGCGCAGGTTATATTTAAAATGTGACAACAAATTTAAAATTAACCTAAAGGTTACAATAAAAACGATGTTTTATCAAGCATGAAACAACATGCTTAAAAATTAAGAACGGAAATATGACAAAGAGGAAGTTTGGGTTTAATCCTGAGTGGATGGGGCAATTATTTTATTTACGCCTTATGAATATAATGTTTTACTTAAATGATTAGATGAAATGGGAGACTTTATTCTTTATAAGTGCATATGGTTGTATATTCAGTATGCCTTAGCATTTCGAAAGGCGAATTTAAGATTTTGAATAAAAGGAAAACACAAAGAAAAACAAGAAAGATTGATACGTATAATATATATGTACATGTATATATATATACAGAAAGAGATCAAGAAACACATTAAATCATATAATGAACGCTGTCATACGCATATATCTAATTTACAAATGTTTGTAACGTTCACATACACGCAGTTGGAATTTTATTTACCTTGGGCTTATTTAACCATTTGAGTAATGTTTCCATTATTTACAATTGACGAAATTGTTAACGTTAGCTTTTGTTTCCGAAAAGAAATTGGTGGCCCGTTCAACACTTCACTGATCACTTAATAATTTGTTGGCAATATAGGCACGATACTCGCAAAAACCTTGCCCGTTTTTCTTTACAAAATATATATAAAGCATCTAGAGCCAACAAAACAAACAACTGTTCAGCCAATGTCTAACACACCAGCAATGGTTATCAAACTGTTTGCCAACTGTTGTTAAATTGATAATTTTTTCTATTTTCATTTACTTTTGCTATATCTTCTCATTTCCAATTTTTCACATATGCACAGCAAATTATTAAAATTGCTTGTTTCACTTTTCACTTAAGAATATAATAAAGATTTAATGTTTGAATATACTGAGAAGAAAACACCCAACGTAAATTTTTGCTTTAACTTTATTGTAAATACAGTTGAATCAACCAACTTTACTTAAAACTCAATCACCCCGCAGTATTTCCTTCGCAAAAGTCCAATACAGCTTTTCGATGTGCCCGTGTGTGCGTGTATGTATGTGTGTGTGTATAATGATAACAAGCACTCATAAAATACTCTCGGTAACTTTTTTCCTTTTTTTTTTACGTATTGGGCATCCCGTTTCGCGCCGTTAGCAAACAGTTCTTCAAAAATTCCTAATATATATTTTATTTTCTATAAATAAGCACAATTAATTTATTACTTTTGCGAATCTAATAATGAAAAACAAAATAGGCGGAGCCTTGTTTTCTAAGACATTTCTCAGCAGCGAAGAACGATGTAAACAGTATGTTTAACTTTTCTTTAATATCGCCATTTTGCGTTAATCACACTGAATACATCCTATAATGAATGCTAGAATGCCAGATCACATAATCTCATATATCGTAAATGTTAATTTACGAGCTTAAGCAGTATTGCATATTGAGATGTTAAACGTCTTCTTGAAAATAAAATGCGACATTGCAAACCATTGTTTGCTTTTCTTCAGCTTAGCTTTAAGATTTTCTAATTCACTTAGTACTCTTCTTACATTAGCATACAATCGATTTAAGCATCCATGCTGCAAACATTCTCCTGGCCGCAAAAATGATGCTGGTAGTTTCAAATTCGGAAGTTCTTGTACGAAGGTTGGCATTGAAAGTGGGTGAAATCGGCTGGGTTAGCCGCTGTGATATTAATACCTCGCAATAGAGTTACTACTAATCGTCTCAAAACTTATCAAATTCGCAAATGAATGTAAAGATGAACGTGTTAAATTAATGAACGAAGTTGTTGTAGACCGATACGAATACATTGCTGCGAAATCTGAGCCGTTTTATGACAAAAGGCACTAATTTTGAATGTTTTATGATGAAAACCGGCCCATAAAAATAATTTGATAAAAAAAGCAATTGTAGCAAAACTTCAGCAACATAAATCTATTTTTGGAACCCAAAATGATTTTTGATAAAAATTAACCCAAAGTAGCTATTTGGCGTACGAATTAATTGTACTGAGTTTGGACTACATGGGTCTATTTCCGGATCCCATCCCATATGAAGAGCATGCCGTCATAATGTGTAGTTGTTGGTACTTTACCACGGTGTAAAAGTCAAGCCTTGCCTGACCAAGGTTTCACTTGTTTTGCAAAAAAAAAAAAAAATCTGAAATAAACGACGATCTAAGGTGCAAAACAAATCCTTTATCAATAAAATGAAATACAAAAAAAAAAATGCTATTGTTTACAGGCGCCAATCGTTGTCTTAATCATAACGTGCACTTGGCGATAACCTTGCCAACCAACAATTTTAAAATCAAACTTAGATCTTACAAAAGACTTAAAATACATCATACAGTAGATTTCAAGCAAAAACTCACTTTACTTTTATAATCGTTTATTAATTTTGTACGAAATTTGGGATACTAAATTAAGATTAATTATAAAGTTGGTATTTTAAGTGAATGGAAAAAAAAGGAAGAAACATTTAATTTGTAACCATATTTTAAATTTTCACTTTGATATAGTGAAAACAGCAAAATGGAACTAAGTTTTACAAGGTGAAACTTTATCGTTAAAATGAAATATGTTTTTTCCCGTAATATGATAGCAAATATTGGTAAACTGGTACAAAACGAGTACAAAATTGGACTTATAAGACTAACACCTTATAATTTCTTCATTATTATAGAGTTGTTTTTTATTTACCTTTCTAGACTTTGGATTAGGACAAGTTGTGTTGAGCAGTGGTCGCCACTTGCTTACTCAAGCCGCGACCATTAAATATGCCCAATTTCGAATGCGAAAATAGTAAAGTGTCCACGGAAGGCAACGCTTGATTCGATTTCATAATTACTGCGGGACTTGCATTTACCGCCAGTGGCAAATAAACCTGATTGATAATAGTTTGCTTTGGTGAAGAAACAATCGTTTGATCGTTGGAACGTGAGGGTCTATTATCTACTTGAATAATTTGGGGCACTGAAATATTTGTAGCGATAAGTTGAGGCAGTTCGGTGGTTATTGAACTATTTGATGTTTGCTCGATTTTACCGTTATCATTGCTTACAACTTGATTGCTAATGCTGAAAGAGGGCAAATAAAAGTTATTACCGACGAATTCTGCTGTGGTAGTGTTTAAGAGCGTAGAAGAACTTGCAAATTCCATTGAGGCAGGAGAAGAAAACGGCGACGACTCTAAGGAAGAGCACATGCTCTTCTTAAGCAAATCTGAAACAAGTTTTATACTTATTTACTAATTTTTTACTTCGGTCAATTTTTGTTTAATTTACCTAAATCATCCGATTTTAATTTCAATTCGAAATCATTTTCCTGCTTGATTTTGAAATGTAAATCTGCCACAGATTCCGATGAAATAGCATTATCAGTATCCGCAAAATTGTGCACTCCCACTGTTGTGGGAGCTTTATACAGACCACATTCCTCCATTTCTAATGCTTGTTCTATAATCAGTTCCTCAGCTGAGTTAATGCTCAAACAGTGCAAATCAGGAAAATTTGCTTTAGCTTGATGCGGCTGCATTACTGCTTGCGGATGCGATATATTACATATCTTCAAATCGACATTTGGTTCGATAAATTCTTTCTTGATGAGTAATGGTGGCGGAACCTGTTGCACTTGCTTTGGCATTGACTGTTTACGCTCCCGTTTAGCTTTTTCAGGTTTCTTTACTGTCGGAGTAACAATGGTTTTCATAGGTTTGTTTAGGGTGATGGTCGTAGGTGGATTTACGTGTTTTGCATTAAAAACTAGAGTTAAGGGTGGTGGCCCCCCGTTCGTAGTTAAGGTAATATTGCTCTGCGGTGTTGTAGTTCTCGATTTGTAAAGAATTCCATCTTGGTTTCTTTTTAGTTCTACATCCGATGCAGGCGACAGTTTCTTTTTACGCTTTGTGGGCATTTTAGCCAAGGGCGGCGGAGCTGATGTTTCTAACTTGTCAGTGGTTGACGCTGCAATATTAATAGCCTTGTTAACAGCATTTAACGACGTTAATTGCTTAATATTCGATTTTATGAGATCAGAGTTATCTTTTTGATTGAATTTTTGAATTGCCTTGTTGCCGACTGGCGATATCGTCTCTGCCGGTTTTATGTTGGCCGCTGTTGCAGCTGTTGTTATTGCAACGGCGCCTTCGTTACTTTTCTTTTCCTTTGGAGTACGTGTTGACTTTTTTGAGCAATATGAAGGAATATTTTCAAGCATTTCACCCGTCTTATGATCGACCTTATGACGGCGTCTAGTATGCTTTAACCAATTGGGAAAATTTGTAAAATCCCTAGGACAATAATTGCATTTGAATGGTCTTTCCCCCGTATGTATATTAGAATGTTGCTTTAATTTGGAATTCGAAATAAACGATTTGTCGCAAACTGTGCAAGCGAATGGTCTTTGCTCCAAATGCACTAAATTGTGCACCTTCAGACATCGTTCAGTTTTGTACATTTTACCACATTTATCGCAGCGGTACGACCGTGTTTGAGCATGATATTTTTGATGTCTTTGTAAGTGGCTGCGCTCCTGGAAACGCTTTTGACATTCGGAACACTCGTAAGGTTTTTCAGCAGTATGAACTCTAGTGTGATGAGTGAGGTTAATTTTTTGAACAAATTTTTGCCCACAAATATCACAACCGTATTTTTTATTCTCTGCATGAATTTTGCGATGCATCCACATACTACCAAGTTTAAGGCTGCAAAAATAAATATGACTATAAATAGATTGCTCCATTTTAAATGCCAACTACTTACCACTTGCCACAATCTGGACATTTTTTCCATGCATCCTTGCGTGCATCTAGCGGTCGATGGGTTTTCAAGTGTTTTTTTAGGGACGTTTCAAGATCGAATTCTTTTTCACATTCCGAGCACTTATAATTTATTCGATGATTTGTATGTTTGGACAACTCGTTTGCATCTTGAAATACATTCCCTTCACAATCGAGGCACTGATATAGTAATTCGGCTGTTGACTTTGGTATATCTTGACATCCATTGTCCAAAATTACTAAAGGCGGTGGCGTTGAGGGATTCGGAATTATATTTATCTCATTCTTAATGTGTGCCACCTTGTTGGCGGTTTCCATGTTTTTTGTGACATTGCTTTCGATCGTTGTCTTTGGTATTGACTGTATGTATATTGGAGCTAACCAAGGGATTCCTTCTAATTTCATTGAATTTCCCGTAGGAGATTTGTCTCGCAATTGCTGCATATCAAATTTAACGATTTGCTCTGAAGGCATAGGTTTCGCTGCACGCTTAAGGGGACTAAAGCCGATGCCCGTTGAAGATGGTGCTTCTGGCCGCAAGAAAGTACCACTAAAATCGGTTTGTTGCTTTTTTAGTACGTCTTTCAGCTCGCTTTTATAGTCAGTGGTTAAAGCTATAATGCTGGAAGCTGATGGTGACGAAGGCCTATCCCTGTTGCCGCTACTGCAACTGCTGCCGTTATCGAGTTGAGTTGTTTGAGCACTCTCATCTAAGACCCTCCAAAAGTCCAAAGAAGATAGACTGTTTCCTCCTATTATCCCTGATGGATCGCCCGTGATGGTAACACATGCCGATAGATCTATGTCCAGCGATTCATCCTTGATGCTTGATATCGAATCAAAATTGTTCATACGCAAAAGAGCGCTGAGGATTTCATCACTTTGCTGTTTGCTAGGGGTATTTGTAGTCAATGTATTTGCACTACATGTATTTCCACCCATCAATTTAGGCGGCAATTTTCTATTCGTCTCTGCTTCTTCTTTCATTTTCCTTTATTATTTATGTCACTATTTTTAGAGGTTATGCCGTTTAACGATTTATTCCCAATTATACACTTTTTTATAATCAATTTGTGATTTGAGTTCTGTGTATGCCCCAATTATTTGAGGTATTTTATAGTTTTTATGGAACAAGTAAACAATGTTATATGAAAATTTCAGAAGAAAAATTATCACAATCACCTATAAAAAGACGCTTTGTTTTTGACACGCCATTTTTATTTTCCTCTTCGCTTCTTTTTATTTTAGTGTTGCCGCGACTCTTTTTATTTTCCGATACTCACGACGCAATCGACACTGCAAGGCAAACGGGCGAATGCGTTAAAAGAAATAATATACTTTTACACATGCTTCCCAGCTCGCATTGAGCAAACGTCCATAAATAATAATAATAATAGATTCCTATTTGTGATGATTGGAAGGAATTTTTATTATAGATTCACATCAAATGCGTTGTTTTTGGAAATTCGACTTTTCACAAAACAAAAGTTGCAACAAAAGTTGATTTACGATAGCTGGAATTTATCATTTCATAATATTTCTTTTCTCATTATCGTATCAGTTATTATTTTCCTTTTATTTATTTAATTTCAATACGCGTAGTACGCAAAGCCCTCAAAAAAGCATCTGAGAGTAATTAAATGAGCGAGTCTGAATTTGCACTTGCTTGATTACAATGCCGACGCTGAATTTAGAAGCATCTGAGAGTAATTAAATGAGCGAGTCTGAATTTGCACTTGTTTGATTACAATGGCGACTCTGAATTTGGATTACTGGTCGACAACAAAATAATAAAGATCAAGTTAACACACACATAAGCCCTAATTAGCATTGTTCTTTTTGTTTTTTTTTTTTTGTTTTTATACAAACTATGCATTTTTATTGTCATAGTTTAGATTGATCAGATGATTTTTGTTTGCAAGTGTACATAAAGAAGGATTGGAAACAATTCCTCGCATGCACGTTTCACAACAGCTATCCGAGAGCGACGAGGAAGAAATCACAGCTGCAACGATCGAAAAATCCTATGCAAAAGCAGCCCTCTTTTTCAATTTAGAAATCATTTTTTAATTATTTCAAGTCGGCAAAAATTAAGGGAACCAAATGCCCAACAGAATGGCAGCAAATGAAACAACGTTGGGAAAATTAACAGCGGAATCAATTAAACGCAAAGAACGTCTGCGACAATTGAGGGAAAAAGCACAAAAGTCGGATAAAGATGAAAACGGCGAAGCAAAATTACCAAGGTAGACATAAAAAAAAAAATGTATTAAAAGATTGCACTTTTATATTTCAGACCTGTATTCCGGAGTTATAAACCTCAAAATGATATTATCAACGCTGAAATTTTGCCGCAGGAACCAACAGGGGATATAGAAGTAGCGATAGAATCTCAGATGGAGTTATTGGAGCAACCTATGGTTGTTGAGGAAATTGATATCACAGACTTAGCCCCACGTAAACCTGACTGGGATTTAAAGCGCGATGTTTCTAAAAAACTGAAGCGTTTGGAAAGGCGAACGGAAAAGGCAATAACAGAACTGATAAGAGAACGTTTGAAGAAAAATCAAGACAAGGAAGATATATCTAAAATTGTTAATGTTGGCGTCGCTCAGGCCGTCACAGCTTTACCCGAAGACGAATAAAATTTTATTACACAAAATATGTTTAAAAAATTTACAAAACATTGAACGCACAAAAAATCTATTTTATCATTGACGTTGTGTATTTCCTATCTTCGCTGATGGAAGATTTTCTTTGTCTGGTAACTGGAGTTTTATTTTCAACGCTTCGATTTCTGAAAATATAAAAACAGATTTATTTTGTCCAATTTTACTTAATTTTACCAACGTTCTGAATATTTTGTCTCCAAGGATTTAGCAAATTTCCGTAGCGAGTCGAGCTCTTTGGGTATCTCTTTCCTCAAAGTATCCACAGCTTCTTTAAGAAACTCTATTTCTTCTTCTTTATCTTTCAAAATTTCATCTTTCTGTTTAATCGCTTGTTCCTGTTGTACGGCCACTTCGGTTCTCCATGTAATAGTTTTCTTTAATTTTACCGCTTCTTGCGTTTGTTTTATAATAATTTGATTTGCCTTGGATATTTCATCGGACGCTACTTCCAATGCTTGTCGTTTTGTGTACGAAATTTTTCTTTCAGCCTCTAACTCAGCTACGAGCTCAGCTTTCTTCTTATCACATTTTTTTAATCTGTCTTGTAAATCATTTACTTCTTTTCGAAAATCTTGTAAATGCATTTCAGCCTTACGCTCCCCGTTTTTTAAAATTGAAATTTCTTTATGCAACTTTTCATTTTGTTCTTTCAAATTGGCTACGCGCCCTTTGTGTTATACAACGAAATGTACAAGGCATGTAAAGAAAAAAGCAAATGAAACTCTTGCCATGACTTCATCGAAAATTGCTATTACATACCTTTTAACGCTGATATTTCTTCTTTCAAAATTTCATTACATTTTTGTTCATGTCTGAAACGCATTAAAAAAAACTTGACCAATTGTTCGCATTGTTACATTGTTGTTTACTTTCGATATACTTACATCCTCTCTGTTTGTAAAGTACATTTTTCCGTTTTTAATTTATCCAACTGGGCTTGCGTGGAAGCAATAGCTCTACAATGCTTTTCGCTGTCTTCTTGTCTTTGTTCAACTAATTTTTGTATGCTTTCTTGCAGCTGTGAAACCTCTTCCGAATGTTTATGGTTCAATGCTTGCGTTGATTCTAAAAGATTTTCCCTAAGGTTTGCACACTCCTTATCTAATTGATCTATGCGTATTATGTGATTATGATTCTCATGTTGCAGCTGCTGTGCCCTGTCTTCGTGATGAGAACACTTTCTCTAAATAATGTGTATATTAAAATATTCATTAGAAAAAAAGAAAAGACAATTCCCTGACCAACCTGTAACTTCTCCAAAATACTGTTCATATAAAATAAAATCACGTTTAAAGAAGCCAGTTGACAAGGCAGGCTAAGATGGACCAGATTTTTAAATGCTCTTATTTCTACAAATTGCAATTTATAGGCAGGAACCGCCGTTGGTGCATTAGATTCGTTTATTCTACTGTCTTGAACCAAGCAGATCTCCAATTTACCTAATTTGCAATCTTGTAGAATTTGTATCAAATTTTCTTTGAAGCCAGAAAATGTGACATGTAGTGATTGCTCTTGCTTCAGCTCTTGAAATGACGCGCTATCCACAGTCGTAATGTACATCTTACGATGATCCGACTTTTCAGCCACTCTCAATTGCTTTTAAATTTATTAATACACATATACACATATTTAAAATATTATACCGAAATATCCTTACTACTAATCCTTTCAAATCCAACTTTTCCGCATAAATAAAACAAGCCTTTTTCGCCTTCAAACCATTTGAAGAAAAATTTACCATAATTTCTGTGGTGGGTGTCAT
Organism: Glossina pallidipes; assembly: GCA_000688715.1. Taxonomy (NCBI): domain Eukaryota; kingdom Metazoa; phylum Arthropoda; class Insecta; order Diptera; family Glossinidae; genus Glossina; species Glossina pallidipes. Next base: position 205,979 of record KK499818.1, on the reverse strand, counting down.
ATACTCAATGTTTTTACTATAGTTAATATTCGCAAAATAATCCTCTTCTATTAAGCGCAGCGAAGAATTGTTAAACATTTTTAAACATAAAGAGGGCTAAAGAAAAGTAAACAAAAACAAGCTCAATACAAAATTTTTATATTTCAATTTTGACATTTTGGGGAATATTTTCACCAAAGTTTCTCACCCTACAAACATTTTTTTAATAAATCCTTTGTGATTCATAATATTTCCTTCTATCATATATGCGGAATGTACGGAAACCTCATAATTTATATGCTTGCGTATTGTATAAAAAATGTTGGAGCTAAATCATGTCTACTCATTTATTCTATTTGTAAATAATTTTTAATTTAAGACTTACATTCATAAGTAATGAACGCAATATATTTATCTTTAAGATACATAAAAGTTACTTTCAGTTGGTTGTATTTTGTGCAGTTAAACGATGTTGAATAGTACGATTATTTACAAGTCTGTGCAAATTATAAGAAAGCCGCGTCAAGAGGAGAGCTAAAAAAGTATTATTTCCACACATTTAGTGTAAAATTACATGAAAAATACATTTGGGTTTTTAAATAATTAACGCAAAATGGCGGTAAGCAACATGGCGATTAAGTAATTAACAATAATTCTATTTTCTTTTATTTTTTTTCATTTCTATTTCTAGTGCACAAAAGTATTTGTGGGTTCACTTCCTTCTGGAACTAAGCCTTCAGAACTTCGTCATTTGTTTGAAAGCTATGGGATTGTAGTAGAATGCGACATTATGAATCGTTGCGGATTCGTGCACATGAAAAATGCTGCGATGGCGGAAAGTGCAATTATCGCTTTAAATGCTACTGAATTTAAAGGACAAGCTATTGTGGTCGAAGCTGGTAGACCGAAAGAAAAGAAAGATTCTCTTGGTCAATCAATGGTAAGAGGTGCTTTTATAGGTATTAACAGAGGTGGAAGAGTTGGTGCCATGTGCTTTACTAGAAGCGGTGGCAGTGGCAGTCATTCTGGTATGAGCGATAAATTTCTATTAACGAAAAAAATAATTGGAATTGTCGTTTATTGCTAATTCTAGGAAGCGACGACTGTTTTCAAGGAGGAGTGAACTTTCCAGGTAATCGCGGCGGTTCACAATTTCGAGGCAATTATGGTCGCGGTGGCGCCAGAAGAGGCAATTTACAAGGTGGTCGTGGGGGTGGTAATCAGTCCAACACCAGTGGTGCTGGTCCAATGCGCAATCAATCTTTCAAATCAAGTAGACCTGCACCTTATCCGGAACACATGTCTACTGCTTGTCTGGATTCTTATGAAGAAGGTTCCCGTAGCGGTTTTACCTACCCAGGTAATCGAAATGGTCGAGCCACCAGTAACAATTTTGCAAGCAACAAATGGCGTGGAAACAACTACACTACTACTCCCAAAGCCAACGTTCCTTCTCAAAGTGATTACGATAATGCCCCCATTCAAAGTGAGTGGAGAAGCAATAGTCAAAATTATGGGGGTCGTAACTTCAGAAACGACAATAGCTCTTCAAGCGGATTTTCCGGCCATGTGGGAAACTCTTCAAATAACTCCAATTTTAATTCTTACGGTTACAAAGGTACTTTGTCTAGAGGAGGCGGTCAAAAGGATCGACGTGGATTTGCTCTACCTACAAATCAATCTCAACAGCAGTTCTCCAATCAGTCGCAACACGGATCTTATGAAAGAAATGGTGGGAACTCGGCTGATGAAAACGTTATATATCACCATAGAAGCAACGCATCCAATATGTAAGTTTATTTAAATGCATAATTTATAACAGATAAAAAAAGAGACGAGAATTATTTGAACTAAACTTCGTGTTTGAGGAAATTACAAGTGAATTCTTGGATGTCAAATACTTGCACCCGTTTACCTTCCACTAAATCGTTACGGTTCCCGGAGAAAATTTTCAGTAGACTTAGAAACTCTTTCATCGCATACAATTCATTTGATATGAATTTGAAATAAATGCTTATTGACCGTTTTTCTTTTTTTTGAGGACAGATAGCATGCAGGCCTTACGGTAAACGAACATTTTTTTGTGCTGACTTTCATTCATGTTGATGCGACGTAGGTCTATTATTGTCGCTTTTTTTTTTAATTTTTTTTCCTATGCTCTGCAGGAATGTAAATATGAATCGCGGTGGTGTCAACCGTTTTCCTGGTAACCGGGGTGGCTTTTCGAGCAATCGCGGAGGCCTTGGTTATGGCAGCAATAGTTACCAACAGCAATTTCCACCTTTGGGATCGTCACGTAACTACGAGAGAGACAGCCGCGGTGGTGGCTTTCGGTAAGTTTGCAAAAATAAATCTTGCGATAACTGTAATTCCATTTGAGTTATTTTCGCAGCAATACGTCTCATCAAAATGCTCCAAATCGGCGCTTCTAGGACGAATGATGACGTATGAATAAACTCCACAATCATCATTATTAAGGGTACATTAGAAATGAAAACCGTTACAAATTATCATTTCTAAGTAAAGAACGATATCAATCGTAATGCATATTTATACGTATAAACATATGAAAAATTGCAATATTTCTCTTTTGTCAAGACACGCAGCATCGAGGCATCCATTTGCGGAACGGTGGCTTGGAAAATTCCTATTTGTTGTACAAAATATCAATTGGAATTTCGTCATTTGGGAAGTAGTTTACGTTATTAAAAGAATGAAAACTACATTCAAATTATATACCAAATCATGTTTCGTTATTCATTTGGGACGTAGAAATTAGCATTTGAACGAGATATAATTTTTGTTATAGAAGAGAAGAAATAATAAAAGTAAGTTTGTGAATAAATAAAAAGTGGCGGGATCATGACCGTCTGCGTGAACTGGAGAAAAATGGTAGGTAAACGAGAGTGTTTAAAACAAGCAACAAAGGTGTATGCGACATCTCAGAAATGTCGACATTACTTGTACAACCTGATTGGGTTGGTTGATTTACCTACGTTAATTCTATTTCAAATTAACTTTCATTTCACGTGTGACTTCTCAACTTTCCATCTACCTGCCAATCTAGATTTTGGATTTCTTAATTAAATTAGCAAATAGCAAAAAAGTAGGGCCTTTAAATAGCATTATATGCTTATATTATTTGCATGCAAGTTTATTTCAATATCTCTTGCAGATTTTAAATCTAAGAATTTTGGGACTTTGAACTCGTCACGTCCATTCGCCTGTCGAAATTTCAATTAGCGCGGAAAAATGTCCTGTTTTAGTTTTTGTTCATTGCTTGCCGATCACGCACAATTAAATATTTACTGCGTGCTCATCAACTAAAAGTCTTTTTCTCAATTTCTAGCGAACTTGAAATGTTCAAAGTTTAGACAGATGTACAGATTTCTTTATGGAATCATTTTTGGCTCATTTTTGGCTATTGCAAAGGAAAGAAGATGTAGAATACATCGAATTTTTTAAATTGATGACGACGCTACTTACGTTTACAACTTATATAGGGGCTGCATTTTGTGTTCGCATTCAGGTTCGCATTCGAACCTGAATATGTGTGTATTGTTTTTCGGTTTATTTTTTTCGCATCCAAAAACATCATGCAAACCGCTTGCATCGCTGCATCGTTTGAGAAATAAAAATAATACCAACGTTTGCGTAAACATATTTCAGTAAAAATATGAAAATGAACTAATTGTAAAAAACTAATAAAGTAACTACAAGAAAATTAATATGAAAAGAGGCCGATTTTTAATGCTCAATATACCTGGAAATATTTAATATTATTGTATTCAACGCTTTAAAGTGTTTTAATAACCGCGTGTAAGGTTTCTTTGTGTCGACACCTTAGTGAAGAGATGGGAGCTCTGACTTGTTTTTGATTAATCAGACTTAGAGAGAGAGAGAGAGAGAGAGAGAGAGAGAGAGGGAGAGAGCTACGACGACAAATAAAAAAAATGGCATTTTTTCTAAAATGAAATAAGTATTATAAGCAATATATAAATAAAATTTTCAATCGGTTTGGAAATCAGAAGAAAAATTTGTATACAATAAGATTGCAAATATATTCCATTCATTGTGAATGGCAAAAAAAAATTAAAATGCTAATGCATTGCTTAACTTTATCAAGAAATGGAGAGGTCCTTTGCAATTTTTTCCTGTTAGCTTGTTTAATAAGGTCTACAATTATTGGCGCTGCTACTTCAACGCCTGTTGATGATACAACTATAGACGGAGAATTGATATTTGCTCATGTGGTAGAGTTCACTAAAACATATTTTAATCATTTTAGTAAGTTTTTATATCTTCCTTGAAAGCTATACCGACACGGAGATCGAACCCCCATTGAACCTTATCCTACGGATCCTTGGGGGGATTTAAAGTACTGGCCAACCGGTTGGGGACAACTAACAAATGTAAGTTTGTGTAATTCTGATTCACCTTTTTCTTTCTCGAATAAATTATTCATTTGCAAACTTTAATAAAATAAGCAGAACACAAGGTTATAGTGAGCGAAAAAGCATCTTTTGGCTTAAGTAACAATAGAGTCAATGAACTTTCTCAATAAATACCGCATTTACTTTTATATATGAAACTATTGTTTATACAATAATTACATCGTCATAAAGATCAATGGATTACTCCTACACGGGTTGCACTCTATATGCAAATTATCAAGTTTACCTAATAGAAAACAAATTTTGCTTTTCTAGATTCCGATCGAATAGACCATTTTCAACTTGATTTACTTTGCAAGTTCCCAAAACTTGCAGTGAACAGAATTTAAGGCATTCAAACTCAATAGTCTTTTCGATTCTATTAATCAATATTACGTTAACAAATTGTCGTGCATTGGTTTAGATTGGCAAGCAGCAACAGTATGATTTAGGTCGGTGGTTACGCAGACGTTATAATAAACTCTTGAGCGAAATTTACAGTAAAGATGAAATTTTTGTACGTTCAACCGACGTGGATCGCACTCTAATGAGCTCCTTATGTAATCTAGCCGGTCTCTATCAGCCAGAGGCGAGCGATGTTTGGAATCCTGATGTTAATTGGCAACCAATACCAGTGCATACGATGCCCGAGTATATGGATTCAGTAAATTTATGGCTAAAACCCTTAGACAAACAATAAACTTTATTATTTTATAGGTTTTAGCAGGTAAAGCTGCTTGTCCTGCTTATGACCACGCTTTGTCAAATTTAAAGAATTCGGATGTATTTCAAAAACTTAATTCTAGATTTGGTTATCTGTTTAACTACATAACGAAATATGCCGGCCGTTCAATGAACTCATTGGAAGATCTACAACGCTTCAACAATACACTTTATATTGAAGGACTTTATAATAAAACATTGCCTGAATGGACTAAAAAAGTTTATCCGAGCCCAGATTTGCAGTTTATATCAGATTTTACGTTCACCATTGGCACGTATACTCGATACATGGCGCGGCTTAAAACTGGACCTTTAATTAAAGAGATACTGCAGAGGTTCACAGACAAAGTAAAGGGCAAATTAGATCCGGACAGGAAAATATGGATGTACAGTGCTCATGATACTACAATAGCTAATGTTTTAAACACCTTAAAATTATTCAATGTAAGTTGGGAAGACGACTTTTGTATATGTAAATTAAAATTTTTTCAAAATTTTCAGGGACACAGTCCGCCTTATACGGCTTGCGTATTAATTGAATTGCGGTTAGACTATGAAAGCCAACCATTTGTTTCCATTTTCTACAAGAATTCTTCAATTGAACCTCAGCCGTTGTATATTCCAAGTTGCGGTACAGAATGCCCTCTGAGAAAAATGTATACGTTGTATGAAAACATATTACCGGTAGACTGGAATTTTGAGTGTAAACTAACTACACTTATGATGACTTATGAAGAGGCCAATATTGGTGCGGCTATGGGTAAGATAATTTGCTTTCTAATATATATGTAAAACGCATAAGCAAAAGTGATTTAAATTTTGACATCCAGCCGAAGTATGCAATGAATAGAAAATAATTCCGTCCACCTGCTTGTCTGTTACTACTGAATGATCAATGTTTTATGTGGTTATATATAATTGTGTGTTTGTGCTTAAGTTGCAGGTTGGTATCGCTCTCAATTTAATATTTTTCACGCCGCTTAATACGCAGAAATGAGAGGAAATTTTTAAAAAAGAGTTTTTCTTTTTATATCTGCCCCCTCAAAGTATTCTGCTTGAAAGTCACATACACGAATTTTGATCGGTTTGCATACATAATACATACACGATCACGAAAACTAAAAATTCTGATTGTAAATAATTTATAGACCTCGATTCACGTATCATCTTACACCTTTGTCAAAAGTATCCAAAAAATTATCCGTCGTTTTCTTAGGCCAATTTTAAAATCCCATTAACAAGCAATAAAGAAAATATTTAAAATCAAGAAAAAATAAAAAGTAATGAATTATTGAAGAAGTGCAAGCAGAATATTATTATCTTACTTGTTTATTTGTTTGTTCTAGGCATATTGGTAGCTATAATCACTGTTATGCTGCTCCTATCCTATGTGATTATGGTCTATTACCGTCGACGTAGTTACAAAAACTATGTGTCTTATTCGCAGGTGGCTTAAATAAATATTTCGGTGCATTTTAATGAAACTCATTTAAAATAAAAATCTTTTCTTATGACTAGAACTGGCAATATAAGTTATCTGCCTAAATCGACTGCAACCGGCTATAGTCACAAAATGTTTACCTCAACAACTGAAAGAAGGCTTTTACAACACTAAATAATTTTTAGCATTTTTACCGCAGTTTTCTATTTCGCATTTCTACTTTTTTTTTTTTTGTCGTATATTATATTTCATCCATTTTTATTAATATTTAATTAACAAATTAACAAATATATATACAATAATTTATATAAAATGTAATATGCTGTATATACTCCTTGCTCATTTTTCATGTATTTAAACGTTTTTTAAAATACATAGTTCAAAGATACTTGTTCTTGCCTTTCCTACATAGAGGGATCCTCGCTGTTATATTAATTTCTAACAAATAATTTAAGAGTTCTCTGTCCAGGATTATTCGGTGCTACTCTGAGCCATTTATTTCTTAAACATTGTTATGTTTATGTTCCAAGTTAGTAGGAACATATCCATATCTATTATATTAAAGTTTGCAAATTTTTTAAAAATTTGTTTAAAACTAGATAAGTAAAATACCGCAAGGTTTTTTATATAATATAACAAGTTAGAATTATCCGTAAAATGAATATTATTTTTTTAACAAAGAAATCTAGTTTTAATAAATTTGTCTATATCACAGTAATAAGTGTTTAATAAATCCGCGAGGGTCAAAATGAAAAATATTGTATAGAAATCCGTATAAATGGGAAAAATGTAAGTGCTTTTTTTTATCCACTGTACATAAATAGGAAATTAACCATGGAAAGCAAAAAAAGATAAAAATATAATACAATGAATTTGTAAAATAAAAAATATAACCAAGTATTTCTATACGTTTTTTCTTTATTTTTTATAAAAGTCGTTATAATAATATATGTATGTATATAAAATACGTATAATAAATACCACAAAAGTAATGAATTAAACTAATCTAAGCATAAATGCATGTGTACGAAGCATCTTTTCGAAGATCGTTTTGAAATTCCTTTTTTCCTTTTTTTGATAATTTGATCTTAAAAACCTAATAAATGTTCAATACAGCGGCTTGCACCTGTATGCATATTCATTTCGTTTTATCTGAATATCTTGACGTCGACGAATATCTTTATCAAGAAATGAAAGGTCCTTTACAGCATTTTCCTGTTAGCTTGTTTAATAAGTTCTATAATGGTTTTGTAGCTGCTACTTCAACGAGAAATTTCCTTGCTAACTCAGCTTTGATGTGATATTTAACATTGAAGTTCTAGCAATAGGTTGTGATGCAGATCAAATAGAGTTAATATGGCTATTAAATATAAATCCCAATTCGCCTCTATGCTTTCGTCCAAATAAAATATGAATCGATACGGTGACTGAAATGAATTAAACCGTAAAAGTTTTTAAAAATTTAGAAATAAAAAAAAAATGTATTTACTGTTACCTCCTTAATGGCTTCAATCTTAGTTAAAATTTGCAATTTTATTAATACGATCGCTATCGGAATTGGTTTCGGCTGCCAAATCATATAAACGTTTCGTCAAATGCCAATCTTTCTTCATACCTAAGCCTTTCTCATGCATGTAACCTAAATTAAACAACATTTACGATATAAAGCAGCTGCCGTTTCAAAGTCCACATTAGTACCCCAACCGTAGTAATAATAATAATCAAGTTTAACTTGAGTAGCTGAATATCCTTGCGCCGCTGCACGCTTCCAATAATAAAAGGCACGTATTAAGTCTTCGTTGCGATCATGGAAAATGGTCACATCGCCACGATCTAAAAGAGACGCTGCATTACTTTGGGCTACTTCATAATCCAAATCCGCTAGCAAAGCATGTTGAATGTAAACTTTATCGACATGAGAGTTTTTATAATCGTTGTAAGCTTGTATTCAATTGATGCCCCATCGACCGCGTTCGGCTACATCTTTGAAGAACTGTTGAAGATTTTGTAAATTATTATTTCTTATTAAGCATAGCTTTAATATAATACCCACGCCCATGCCATGTGCATGCATTATAGCCAAATTGTAGTAAGCGAAAACATGTCTAGATTGCGAAGCCAAGTTAAAATATTTAAATGCCAGTTTGTAATCAGTTTTCAAACCATTACCCGCTAAATTTTCGTATACATATATATATATATATATATATATATATCTACTTATATATACTTATATATACTATACTATTATATTATACATATATATATATATATATATATATATCTACTTATATATATATAAGTATAAGCTTTGAGAAAACTTACTGGAATACATTTTTTCCAATTGCAATTGACCGCCGACCCAGCCTTGATCGGCAATTTATTGATATGAAGAAAATCCAGTTAAGTACATTTTTTGTTGAAGCAATTGTGAATGCACGTATATATTTATTTTTAGCGTATTTTAGGGTCATTAATCGCGTCATAATCACGTATCAGTAGAAAGGAGAAAGAAAACAAATTAAAATAGTTGGTAAATATACATATAAAGTTTTACAATCAGCTAAGAAAAAATAAATAAGTGAGAGGTAATTTTTTAACTTTAGGTTAAGACGATAGCAATCAAACTGCCCAAATGGCTGCTGCTGAGTACTGACAGCTTGATAAGTTGCCCAAAAATATTTTTGTTTGCTATGAAATATTAATAAATCATCTACATGCATGTCGACCATATATTCATTTTCTTCTAAAGTTTCTACTGCTTTTAAGAAATCATCATATCTCTCAAATGGCGGGCAGTCTTTTTTGCACCTATTCTCAGCTAGAACGGCATGAGAATCTGCGATGCTAACTATATAATAAAAATAAAAAACATTTAAGATTAATCTTTAATATCTCACTCATTGCACTTATTTCAATTACAAAATATTTTATAAGAAACTAAAATCGAAAAGCGGAATAGTTTCGAAATAAAGAAAGAAGGCGCCTTGTTGGAAGGAAAAAAAACAAAAGAATTCGAATTCAAGTTTAAAGGAGAGAAGATCAAATCAATAAAAATTTGCGTTTGATCTCGTTGGTAGCTTTAGCCCAAGACAAAAACGAAACAAGTTTAATTCCTGGAACGCGTTCCTCTTTTTTGCTGAAATTCGATCATGTTATCAGATATGTGTATAAACATCTGATGATACTGAGAATTATCGAGATTATTTACCGACGATGGTGGAGTTAAGCATTCTGGCAATAAAACATCTTCGAATTTAAGAAATAGAGGTGCATAGAAAATAAAATGAATTAATTGATAGATAGCATAACTTGTCCTTTCATTTTTCTCTTACCTTATATCTTGGGAAAAGTTCATTTGTTGGACATCCTCTGTTGTTGGATATCCGCTGAAATTCAGGACGTAATTATTACCAGCATTGTCAGCAATTAGTTGATGATTAATCATCTTGTAACTCTGCAGTGACCTGCAATTACGGAGGATATTTTTGCGACTAAGCCAGCGTTTACACTTTCCTTTTCTTTCAGTGCAATGTGGATTGTGTTGAAATTCGCAAATATAAGCCTGATGTATAAATGAATTTGGAATCATAAATAAATATACAATAAAATACCATTTTTTATCATTCAGTGGTTTTTCATTGATTGCATTATTGCTTGTAAATTATTTTACGATTTTCAGAAAAAATATTCAAAATTTACTTCAAATTGAACAATGAGAAAAATAAACGTTCAAATGCAGAGAATCTTTTAAGCAAAAAAAAAAAAAAAACAACAAATAATTTTAACAGAAACACACTTAAATCAACATTTAACCGCTAAATGCAATAACGCACAAAATACTTCTTCTTATTTACTAACTGATTTGCAATTAATCACGCACGATTAATGCGTTGCCAGATTGCATATACAAGCTAAGATCTTAATTCCTGTTGAAGTGCATTACTTTCAAAACGATGCAACCATGCGAATATTAACAGTTATTTACTTTTTTTAATAAAATATCTTCATTTTTTTCGTTTGAAAATTGATAATGATTATCTTTTATTACAAATTATCGGTAAGACCTGGTTTTGATTACAAATAATTTATCATCCGACTGATTTTAATTATCAGTCTTCGCAGTTGCTATTGTAAGATCAAGATTTCAAGATTTTGCTTCAAAAAGCATACTTGATGTCTAGTTATACCTTCTGGTTTGTAACGCCCAGAAGGAGGCTTCAAAGAAAGTATGTATTCTTGTCCAGCATCGAATTTTGACTCGATTCAAGCGTGTCCGCCTGTTCGTATGTATAATGTCTATGTGGAAGCATTCTCCTTGCCACAAAGTGAAGTTGAAAAGTGAAGCGCTGGAAGTTCTTGCACGCAGATTGATATTAACACTGAGCTAAATCGCTTGAAGAGTACGCTTACAATAACACGTAAACTGAGAACACCTACGTTTTTCAAAAAAAGTAAAACATTGGTTTTTTGCTCGTTATTCATAAACTACAGCCGATAAATCTACAAACGCTTGAACATATATATTCGATGGGCGATGCTATAATACCTGCACAAATTTGAGAAAAATTCCCCGAGCCTGCCCTATATTATAGTGTATTAAAATTTACTTTTTCTTCAACACCTTTATAACGAGCAAAAGTAGACTTCAAAAATATCATAACGTATATAAATTCATGGCCAGTTTCAAAATCTGAATGGACTTAATCCTGTCTGCCTATTCTGCGTAGTATCGGAGGTAAACATTCTCCTCCTTCGCGAAAATAAAAAAATTTGCAAAAAAATGGAAAATTAGCAAAACTGGTTAAAAAACATATCTGAACACGCCTACACAATGAAAACTGTGAACACCATGTGTTTCGTGTTTTTTGCTTGTTACTCACAAAACACAACACGCACGCCATATTAACTTTCATTTTTATTTTGAAAATAGAGAAAAATTAACCGCGCCCACTAAACATTATAGACTATGAAAATTTAATTCTGCCCCTTTTTTTTAATCGGCGATGGATATAAAATAAACGGTCACTTACTTTTTTTTTGCTTTCAGACGAAAGGGGCAAAAATTTGCTATTTTTGCTTTAAGTTACAACTCCAGAAATCAGCGTGTTTCGGTCCACCTGCATAAAAATATGAATTCAAACATTTTCTAACTTACATTATAATTTATTGTACGTTTTATCAGCAATGTATGCATATATTTGTTAATACTGGTTTATGCTATATAACTGATGTCGTCGTCTATTGAAGCATTTTCCACTTCAGGTCCGTAGCGGTATACAATAAAATATCATTCGTTAAATAATAATATTTATGTTTAGTTACGATAAATAAGAAGTATATATATATAATATATATATAATAATATTAATTTATGTTTAGTTACGATAATTAAGAAGAATATATATAATATATATATAATATGTATATATATATACATATATGACTGTGGTTTTAGGTCCTCCATACTATTTTTTCGATCCAATTAAGGAAGTGGGATATTCTTGTGTATATGCTTGGTGCTCCTATAGCGCAGCCCATACCGAATGAAGTCAAACCGACTAAATACGGGACTTGAGTATCATATTTAGATATTTTGATTATTACTGGCCCTCCTGAGTCACCCTGCAAATACAGCCATTATTCAAAGAACTAATATTGATGGTGGAGCTTTATATTTTATACCTGGCATGTGTCCATTTTTCCTCGCGGGTCTCCGGCACAAATTTGTCCCAAGTCAATGCCGTATTTTAATCTTTCCTCATGCTTGTAAAATCGAACACAATTTTCATTAGTCATTGCTTTCACAAACACTTTAAGTAGACTACTAGATCGGGGGCCAGCTACAATTGATAACATGAATTAATTTTTTATAAACATTATTTTTCCGTTGTACAATGTAATTACCAAATTTAGTTTGACCATAACCTGCGGCCGTTAACATTTGTTGTGGTAAATCCGAATAAGGCCATAAGCATACAGGAGACGCTCTATGGAGAAGATGATTTTTACTTTATCAAATTTTGTGTATCAAGAAATTGCTCTTCGGAACGTTTTCATTTTATTGATAGACAAATGTCAACATACTAACTATCGATTGATTCACTCAAACAATTTTTCTCGTTTATATAAAATGTTGTGCAAATGGTTGAAAATCTGTATATTTCCTCGAAGAAGATATGGCTAAAAAAGTTCTAATGGTTTGATCTGATAGATAACAATAAATAAAATAGCTTATGGAATTACATCTGTTTGAGTGTTCCGCATATCTACGGTAACATCGAGTATTCTCGCCTGTCGTTGAAGAGACTACTCTGGCGATTGGCATTTCGATTGTTCCGACAAAAAAGCCTTTAAAGTTTTCAAAAATAACGGTCTGCTTCATTTCTATTTACATTGAGTCAGATAAATCAGATGCGAGAACTTTGATCAGGTCGACTACATTTTTCAAATGAACAAGAAAATCGTAAACGATTTGAAACGTTTGTCTCTCTCCAATACATCGATTATGATGGCATGTCGGGAAATGAAAGCCTAATTGGTGATACTTGTTGTGCATGCGAAAAACCGCTTAAAGCAACTATTCATTTTTATAATTCTTCGACCTAAGGAAAGCGTTAATGAGTGCTTGGAACCGGTCTTTTAGAAATGTGAGACAGCGTATTATGTGATGCCATTTTTTTTGCCTTCCCTTTTAACACAAATGTGAACGCGGATTATATATTTTATTATTTAAAGCTTGATCAATGAAAACTTGATTGTCAAATTTTTGGAAGAGGCAAGGGACGGTCGAGACGAATATCCAAAGGAGCTTATGAGATATGACTCAAAGTCTCAGGCAGATCATTAATGGAAAATATATGAATCAATCGACGATGTACTTTAACGAACATAAAAGCATTCGTAACTTACCTCGATAGCTTTGCTAACTTCGCGACGGCAATATCATTATAAGCCAAAGCCGGGTCGTAGCGCGGATGTGGAATGACTTGTACAATTTTAATTTCTTCTATATCCTGATCGTTCAAATTTTTACCACCCAAACGAACTACCGAAGGAGATTCTCTAAAGCAAATAAATAAATCAAATAATATATCATTTCTCACTAATACTTACAATTTGACATGTAAAGCTAGCTAGTAGTAAATAAATGGCTGTAGAAGCAAGTCTAGTTAATGGTATCAAAAAGCAGCCGATTATTAGGGCGACCAGAACTGTGTTTTAACGAAAACGCAAGAAAGTTACACATCTTTTAAATAGAAATCTTGGTAAGGGAAGTGCGTCTGGTCGGTTTAGTCACTCGATATGTTGTTGGCTTCAATGCTTCGTTGCCGCCGCAAAGAACGAAGATGGGCACTCGTGATGAAACAGGACCTACCTTACCATTCATTGACAAAAAATAAAATTAAACGCCTACTTGTGTAGTACGTAACTAAAATATACGGAATCGCTTTTGATTTTTATTAAGACTACAACTCTTAATGCATGTCGTGGCATTTGTATATCATATCAGGAAATTAAAAACTATTGAGCTTTAATTTTAAGTGCACTGTTGCTTAGGACCCCCAAACGAGTTAACCATTTTTAAAAAAGGCTTGCGTTTGAAATCACAGGTAATTGCAAATGCAATTGGAAAACAGACGTACAGACGGACAGACAAGCGAACGGTATAATAAAAGGCGCGTGTGCGTCTGAAGCCCTTCGGGGCATCACATAAATTTAATGTAATAAAATTTGACTTACCCGCCTAAATCAGAGCAGTGCGCTACTGTCAATACAAATTGACTCGATATTAAGACGCAGCCGCATTTATAATCAACTTCCGTATTATTAATCGTCTTATGCCAGCCAAGAGCACACTATAGAAAAAGAAGAGTAATTTTTTACATCAAGACTTGATCCGCTTACAGTTTCCTTATTGCAATTACCATAAAAGGGAACTCGTCGTGTCGTGTGCTTAATCCAGCGACAACTTCTCTACGTGCAAAGACTTTCTTTTCAATAATTTCCTCTATGACCGGTTTTAAACAGTTCTCATTCGAATTCGTCAATACATTCAAGTCTCTGCGATGACGATTGCTACGATGTTTGAAGTTGTTATTGTAGATAAGGGAACATTCTAAAATTTTCAAATGCAATTTTCAATAATAAAATTTCGAAAAACGTGGACTCTTTTTAATTATCCCTACCTCGCTCACTTAAGTGTTCTTGCGGACTTTGCGTAAAGACGGAGTAAGCCGGCAATGTTGGCGATGTTTTATATGCTTCAGGACAACAAACAAAGTTGCTCGTTTCCAATCTACCATAATAACAGCTAAACGGCAATTGTTGATAGTGTGTCCATGCTTGTACTGCACTCAAACATTCCGGGTAACGTATGCAACGACCCCTTAAATTGACAGATTTCACATAGCAATTGCCTAAACTATCGAATGTCATATAGTCCGACGTGAAGACATTATTCCTCTGCAATTGTTCTAAATTTGAACGAAATTCAAAAATAATTTTTTATGCAAAAGTAAAAAATCGAAAAGTGCTCTTAATAAAGTAACGAATGTTCTGTGTTCTGTGTGTGTGTGTCACATGTTTATCTGTCTCTTTACCTTGACAAAAGGTTAATAAATTCACAAATAAATATAATTGAAATATTTCCTCGTAAAAATGCATTTTTAAAATATGATTTTTGTCGTTGTATTTGCGAAACGTGATCTTTATTGTCTGATATCAAATGATTGAATGATGTTAAGATTTATTACGAGAGAGCTAGTACGCGCGCACGCGTAAATTTACTCTTAATATTCGAATAACAAATGAAGTTTACATTTGAGTTATGAAATCAAGCCTTTCACCACCGGCACTGACATTGCTGGCGGTATGTTAAGGTACTTACTCCTCACCTTCAAAATATGCTTGGCATGATGTTGACATCTATTGTTCGATGAAATTCTTAGCGTTGCTGTATGCTTTCGTATTAGATAATGACGATCCGCGATATATAATTCGCTTCTGGATTGTAAGGTAGTGAGAATTATTTAAAAGAAAATCATCAGTGTAATATGTTTTTATCTTTTTTTAAATCCAGTGCCGAAGGCTTAGCGTATAGTCATTTTGTCATAACGTTTGCAGCAACCAAGAGGTAGCTTCAGAGACTCTATGAAGTAAATATTATGTATTCTTGATCTGCGAGAAATTCTGAATTGGTTAAGCCTTGTCCGTCTGTCTGTGAGGCGTGTGCTCTTGCACTCTCCTGGTCGTAAAAATTAAGATATCGATGTTAAATTTGGTAAAAACATTGGAAGTTCCTGCACCCAAGTCGGCACTGTAAATAGGCCAAATTGGGCAGAGCGTATGGCTGCAGTAAAGCGTAAACCGAACGCAACTCCTTTTTCCCAAGCGAAAATTAGTAGGTTTTTGCTCATTACTCACAAACTGTGGAAGATTAAAGAAATTTTCTACATTTACTTTGCATAAAAATGGAAAAATTCGGCCACGCCCATACAAAGTTACAAGCGATGAAATTTTCTTTTTTGGGGTCTTATGCTTACTTATCACAAAGCAAACAAGATAGAATATTTAAAACTATTTTGCCCGTTCCTCAGATGAAGATATATTATCTGCCTAAAAATGCGTTTATTCTAACATAAATACGCTGTACACCGCAACGTGGTGGATTAATTTGTCCTTAATAATACCTTTGATATGGGTATTAAATAAAAGAACGTCACTGGCGGATTAATTTTTCTCAACAATACTTTTTAGTGAACTGAAAGGCGAAAGATAAACTTTATCGCATTCAATTTTCTATGACCATAAATACAGGTAAGGGGCGCCAAAGATTTTAATGGTGATGGTAGGTACAAGAGATTCGTCCCCGGCCGAATATAACTTTGCTACTTGCTTTTTTCATTTTTCTTTATTTTAACAAGAAGTACAACAGTACAAGACCTTAATCGGCCCAAAAAAAAATTTAATAAAAGAATATTAATTATAATAATTATAATGCTCCTATGTGGCTCGCGAGATAATCAAAGAATTTCAAACGAAAGACATTATCCGGTTGAGTGAAGGTGCGCAGATCTAGGGGTAATCCAATCCAATATCGCGCTACTCTAACTACAAAAGGTCTTTCAGAGGCTAGCCATTCATTTCTAGGTAAATAGATTTGAGGATTACCCGTGAAGCGTAAAAAACTAAATTTATTTCGAAGTAGAAGAAGAAAACCTTGTTTTAACGACACTATGAAAAGTAACTATATTACGATATTTAATGCAATCTCTTGAAGCAACCTCCCAACAAGTGGTTTTAGGAGAGGCAAATGTGACCTCAAGGCAATATAAGATACGTGGCATAAGAAGAGCATGAGATCACTCTCAACATACCATAGATCTTACCATGTATTGGGTCATTATCCACTTGTTCTTTCCATGTTCTTTCTTTGATTATCATTTTTTTTTATTGTCACGAAGAAGAAAAATAATGTTGATAAACACGATCATCAAGCTAAGAAGTTACCATCTCAAGCATGACTTTTGAACCCTTTCTATGTATATATAAAATTCCAGATTGAGATCGTAATCTTTTTTTCAATCTCACTTCTTGATTGTCGCTGTAATTTGTTCTCCTTCGTCGTGCTTGCAAAATGAGCGAGTGATGTTGCTAATGATTGATGTTTTCATAACAAGTAGTGATCAGGAAATTCGAGTACACTGCATTTGATATGTACATGGCTAAGATTGATTCAATATGACTCAATACGCTCGCATTCAATACACGCAGAGCCCTACTATCGCACTTTTCAGGGAATTGAAGAGATTTTCAATGCTCGTCCAATCTAGCGGACTTCTTTAAGATTCTTCTTAAGATTTCGATCACTCGATTTGTAATCGATTTGTTGACCATTTTTAAACCTATTGTCTCACACGATTGTTTTCGATATTGCGATCATTCAATTGTAAAGAAGTTACTCTTCACACATGCGAAAACTATACCCGAGGACTTTTGCTTTCGCACCCCATGTTGCAGTTGATTTCTATTATAAAAATCGTTACATTTTCCGTATATTTCGTCATGGCAATGAAATGTTTTGGTAAATTAATTTATTTTGTCGATAATTTTAAGAATCATTTGTATGAAAGTTTAAGAAGATGGCTCCTAAAGGTCGTAAGAAACGTAACAGTAAAGACTCCACTTCGAGTGTTACTGGCAGTGGGGATGGTGGGGAAGAGAAAAAACCTAAAGATATCGCAGGAAAAAAGAAAAGCTCAAATACCAAATCATTCGGTTGCGACATATTCAACGACGCAGCTATGGAAAATGCTTACTATGTGTGTCACAATGTGCAGGTACCGTAGTACGGTTAAAAGATATGCAAATAAAGTATAGAAATTAAAAATTATTTATTTGCTTAATGTTTGATGCTTAGGATGTGTTGAAATCTCGCGGCTTTGCTTGGCCGGATGGTCAGAAGAAGAAGAAAAAAGGCAAGCGTTAAAACCATTCTTTTTTTTTGTGATTTTGCAAGAATACGAGTGTGTAAGCATTGTAATGTAATATTAAAATAAATCATTGCATGGCTGAAATGAATTTGAAGTAAGAGAAGAGAACGTTGCACCCTTTGATATTAAATGGGAAAGGTCATGTTAATCCTGCGATGGAACTCGTCATCGGAAGTGTGTGAACAATTTAAATACGTTAAGATTTTATGTTTTGAAGAGGACGAGTCCGTACACTACAACCTTTACATACTTGATACTAGCATTTACTTAGATGAAGGGAATGTATTCGGTTTCGCCTCAGTATTATTTTGGAACTATTTTAGACCGTTTAAGCACCATTTCTCTGGCTAGCAGTAACAATGACAATAAAAATGGCAAGAAAAAGAAAATTTAGATATTTGGAGCAATTTTTAAATACTTTTCATAAACCTTAGTGCGCTACTTGGAACAATCGAAAGAACTGCATATGCCTTTGAATGCAAAGTGATAGATATGCTACCCTTAACTTTGGAGGAATCTTTTCAAAGTCCATGTTCTTTATAGCAGAAAGTAATATTTCTTACGGACCTCAAGTTGGGCTCTACTTTCGTGTAACGCAACAATATAGTATACCAATACAGGCAAAAGCTCAGACGGTCGAAGCTTACAACGCATCAACGCACGTGTGATTTTAAAACCGGCTAGCTTGGCAGTAATGCGATGTATGGAGGGGGGTGAGGTTTGGGTTACACCTTTTTTTTCCAACAAACGCCCCACGGGCGGTTACACTCAAGGAATACACGCACAGAAATCTTTGTGGAGTCAACTGGACAATCGAAACTTTCTTATCGGACGGGCTGATGTTATGCTCTGTGCTATTCTACACCTTGTCCTATCTACGGTATTTTAGTTTAATCGAAAAAAATGTTTTTCTTATCTCCTAATGCTAATGTGTATCCACCATTCAACAAAGAAATATTTTACTTACAAACCCACTCGTTTGATTGTTTTAAAACAAACTTTGAATTGCAACCCGGCATAGAAATTAGAGTTGCATTTGCCTTAGAGCATACATAGGATACATATCATCTTATTTAATAACAAATTTATCAAATCCGGTTGCTTTTTTTCCGTTGAAGGCGAGTTCATGTGATTTTCTAACAATCAATTAATTGTAGAGCATAACGGTGATGTTTCGTTTTAATTCACTTATCGTATCCATAACATTTTTTCACTTTGCCGGTCTCCGGAGCTACTGTTTTAAAAATTCCCCCTTAAATGTGTTTGTTCTTCAGCCAGAGGCTTATTATAGACTGTAGAGTATAACTTGAATTTTCTCGAAACAGGTATCTAAAGTTGCTTTGATTGAATCCGAATTTTCATAAATTTTTATATAAATTGCAAATGTTTTTTGTTGTGCATATCATAGATTCTGATAAAGCGAAACGAGAAATGTCATAACATAACTTCAAAAGAAGTAAATAAGAGAATTAGGTCTCAATGGAAACGAAAAAGTAACGTTCTTTTTGGACGACGGCAGATCTTGTATCCGTTTAAGTCAACTAAATATCACAATGTGCATATAAAACATACATACATACATACATACATACATACATACATACATGCATACGCATATACTTAGATATATATATAAATAATTTTGGCTGGAACTGGCCCTGTCTCTATGTTCCTCAATGTACTCAATTTCTTCAAAATGAGATTTCGGTGTTTGGGCTCACACTACTACGTCATATTCGAAATTGGAGTGAACTGAGAATCATAATTAAAATCACAAATACAGCGTAGAGGTGAGAAGATTTTTAGGGTTTAGCTAACAACATATATTAGTACACAATAATATGATCAAATGCCAAAAAAAGAAGAAAAAATATGATCACTTATATCCAATAACAGATGGGTGATAAAAGAGACATCTATACATATATATATATATATATATATATATATATATTAATATTATTATAATTTATTTAAACCAAAGAAATAAATTCTAGTTTTAAAAGTGGGATGAGCAGTAGCACCTAAGACTATAAACATATATAAATGTGTGTGTGTGTGTGCGGGCCTGTGTATAAATTCTGTATTAATCGCCATTTTTTTTAACGATGAGGTATACGTCAAGAATGCCTTAAGAAATTGATTCCTTGAGGGGATCCAGTTATTGTGTTTACTTCACTATGAACAAAGTTTGAGCATAGGCCTTATACCTGACGTTTAATGCCTTCGATGACAAGAAGAAAAAAAAATATTGGAAACAATAAAAATTTACAAAAGTTTTCTTTTCTGAGAATCAAAAAAAAAAAAAGCAAAATAAAAATCATTCTTTGTACAAAAGCAAAAAAAAAAAAAATTAATATTTCACTAAATTATTTGTGAATCTTTAAAGCAAACAAAATTCATTTTTCCAAAAACAAACATATATTTGCCAAAAAAAATTTGTCGAGAGTCAGAATCAGTAGAGAGAGAACGGAAAACTAAGAAAAGTTATGTGCATGAAAAGCACAAACAAAAATTATATGTGAAAAATAATAAAATCTTGTGAATCGTTTTGAAAATTCATTAGTCGCGCATAAAACGCCGCTCGCCATTGAAAGCGGAAAATAAATCAACAAACGCGCAAAACAGAATTAAATTAATTAATAATAAGAACGTAAAAGCAAGCAAACAAAAAACATGGGCAAGGGACCAGCCATCGGTATTGACTTGGGCACCACATACTCATGTGTTGGCGTTTGGCAAAATAATAAGGTCGAAATCATCGCCAACGATCAAGGAAATCGGACGACGCCCAGTTATGTGGCTTTCACCGATACCGAGCGTTTAATAGGTGATGCTGCTAAAAATCAGGTAAAGCGCTTTGCAATCTAATCTGATGTGTTGATATATACGAGGGTAAACAAAACTTGACCAATTTTGGAAACTCTTCCATGCATGAATGCACAAAATAAGAGGAAAATCGCTTTCAGCTTTTACTGTTGCACATGAGAATCTGATATAAAATTAGCAAATGATGTAAGTGTTTGAGTATTGTATGTACATGTATGTGTACATATGTGTACATCTATATAGAGACAGCAATATATTTATATTTTGAAATATATATAAATAAGGAATTTTTTTGGGTTAATAAAATTTAAAACGGAACTGTGTGAACTAAAGCGAGCCAAGGATAATTACTTTTCAAAGCCAATCACTCAGAATTATGGTTTTCTGTTTGCTTAATGTTGACTTAGTTACAGTGTAACTGGGGTCACAATTATAACCTGTTTCCTTGTGCACTTAAACTTTATCCATCCCTCTTCTGAATTGAGGTGACGGCGAGGGGGTGATGGTCTGGGTTAATGTAGATGCCTCACGGATAGAAAATTCGAATGTGAGGCCATTGTCCATCCATCTGTAAAAACAAGGCATGCAGATATACATATTAATATACGTATATATATATATCTACATATATAAACAAATACATAACATGCACACATTCATTATCATAAGTGAGGCTAAACAGGCTGGGCAATAGCATCTAAAGCTTAAGCAGGAGTTGTACAGATCGGCTAATTACCTACAGTCCAGAAGGCGCATTGCAGTTAAGTCTATATATGAAAATGGATTCATCCTACCATTCGTAGCTGGGTTAACCACATCTTGTCTGTTTACACTCTCAGGAAAGCGATATGTGTGTGTGTGTGTTCAAAAGTTTGTAATAACTAACAGTAAGCATGAGATTAGTATGGAAAATGTAAGCGGTCAAGCGGCCTTACCCTATTTAACTACATGTTTAATTGTCTGTCTATCTGTCGCATATCTTTACTAAAGTAGCAAACATGATCATGTGTTTAATTATAAGTTAATCTTCAACGAGATTTGTTTGCTTTCTTATCCTCGCCTGGAACTTTGTTGTCTAAGGTATCGCATTTCGGAGAAGTTCGGGTGTGTTACCTTGAAATGTATATATGTGTGTGTGTTTATGTACGCATGATCATAGTTACCTGGGACCTTGATTACCATAAATGTTAAAGGTTTTTTTTATATTGCAATTTTGATTATTGAGGAACGACATGCACCATAAGCGAATGTGTGATATAAACAAAGACTTTATGTATATTATTTCTGGACATGTCTAAGCCTTAATAACCTTTGCAATGTACAGCACCTTGTAGAGAAGGGAAATCGAAAATCATTAAAATTTTATGATGATGATCTAAGCAAAACTAAAACGCATGAGAAAGCCTGTGTGTCTGTGTGTCTGTGCTTACATATGTCATCTCAATATTTTCTCAAAGCCTTTAAAAGTCAACAAGAGGCTTTACTTGACTTCCCTTCTTACTGCCTCTTAACTACGATTGTGCGTATACTGAGTCTGTTGTCTGCCATAAATGGATTCTAAATTTCATTACAAATAACTTCATATATGCACTGAGAAAAACGAAGCATAATTTTTCTCCAACATGTTGTTGTTATTGAATACAACAAGCACTCGAATAAAATTATTTTTTTTTATTCCTGCTTTCTTAGCACAAATCGAAACCTATGACATTAGCTTTTTTTCCAAGTGTTGGTTGTCTGTCATTCGTCATCATTCATATATAACACGCGTAAATTTATGGCGAACATGTTTTAACAAGAAATCAATCTAAAATTCAGATCAATTTGTTATGAGGTGTGTTAACTACTTTCGTGGGGTGCACATTCACAAAAGCGAATTGAAAATAAAATTGTAAAACGATATTTTACAATGAGTTGTTTATGAAATCCACGTTGAAATGGTAAGCAATGTTTTCAGCTTAGCCGTGACAGAAGAGTTTATTTAGTGGGTATCAGGATTGCAGTGTAGAAGCGCTGCGCAGATTGACCATGAGATGATGACAGAAGCAAATGGTAATCGGAAGGATCACATTGGCGCACTGCCTCTGTGTTCCGGTTCATTTGCATCATTTGTTTTCAACACGCGCCGGTTCATGGTTTCCGTTATCGAAAGCCGTGACAGAAGAGTTTATTTAGTGGGTATCAGGATTGCAGCGTAGAAGCGCTGCGCAGATTGGCCATGAGATGATGACTGAAGCAAATGGTAATCGAAAGGATCACATTGGCGCACTGCCTCTGTTTTCCGGTTCATTTGCATCATTTGTTTTCAACAGGCGCCGGTTTATGGTTTTCGTTATCGAGCTATCGTCCGGTATGAAAGACAAATACTATAGGATTGCATTTTGGGCTGATGTTACTCGATTCCCTTTGTATCGAGTTGAGCTCATCGTTCGTTTTGCTCATATTTACAGCGGAATATTTGCGATATCATCGGCGTGTGTATAGCAAAAAAAACGCTATCGAATGTCGTCAACTCTTAACGAGTCCACGTTAACGAGAACGATCAAGCAAAACTAAAACGCAAAAGTCTGTGTGTCTGTGTGTCCGTGTTTACATATGTCATCACAATATTTTTTCAAAGCCTTTAAAAGCCAACAAGAGGCCTTACTTGACTTCCCTTCTGCGATTGTGCGTAGACTGAATCTGTTGTCGGTCATAAATGGATTCTGAATTTCATTACAAATAACTTTATATATGCACTGAGAAAATCTAAATCCCAACTTCGATATCTTGATTAGTGGTAGTTACGGTGGGTTGGAGGGGATGGTCTCACATATATCGATGGCTCACCTGGTCCGCCTCATACCACAGTAGTAAGTCAATTTTTCATCTCTCGTCATTGTTAGTAGTATTTTCATGGCAACTAGAGAGGAAGAGAAATGCTTTCCTTTTTTTGCCAAGTAACTCGATTTCTTCAAAACATAACGGTTTTACAGTTACAAAGAGGACAACCGGCACTAGAGTGTAAAGGTCGTGCCTCGACGTGGATAAGCCTCGCTTTGTTCCACGTAATGTAGTACTTTTTACCATCCATCGTCTTGAGAATGAAACGAAACTAGCTTTCACATCAAATAGCTTGACTTGACCTACAGTCAAGAATCTGATGCTTACTAGAGAAAATTTAAAATTTGCGTCAACAACGTGAACATCTCTTTAACTAAACCGAATTCTAATTGATTCTGTCATCAGTTCTGCTTGTGCTCGCGGTAGTCTACATATTTTAGGATTAAAAGGTCAATTTGCATAAAGAAATGCCTTATATTTCCCGACGTTAAACGTTTCTATTGGTCATTTTCAGGTTGCTATGAACGCACAAAATACTGTGTTTGATGCTAAGCGTTTGATTGGTCGCAAGTATAATGATCCGAAAATTCAACAGGACATGAAGCATTGGCCATTTAAAGTGATAAACGAAAGCGGTAAACCGAAAATTGAAGTCGAATTTAAAGGCGAAAGCAAGCGTTTTGCTCCGGAAGAGATCAGTTCTATGGTTTTAACTAAAATGCGTGAAATCGCCGAACTTTATTTAGGCGAAAAAATTACAGATGCAGTTGTTACTGTTCCGGCTTATTTCAATGATTCTCAACGTCAAGCTACTAAGGACGCGGGTTCCATTGCCGGCTTGAATGTGTTGCGTATTATTAACGAACCGACTGCTGCTGCCTTGGCCTATGGATTGGATAAGAATTTGCGCGGTGAGAAAAATGTTCTGATTTTCGATTTAGGTGGTGGCACTTTTGATGTATCCATTCTTGCCATTGACGAGGGCTCATTGTTCGAAGTTAAATCGACAGCCGGTGATACTCATTTAGGTGGCGAGGACTTTGATAATCGTTTGGTTAATTTCTTTGTTGATGAATTTAAGCGTAAACATAAACGTGACATGAGTAAAAATATCAGAGCTTTGAGACGACTACGCACTGCCTGCGAAAGAGCCAAACGTACTCTATCATCAAGTAGTGAAGCGTCCGTAGAGATTGATGCCTTGCATGAGGGCATTGACTTTTATTCGAAAATCACAAGGGCTCGTTTCGAGGAACTTAACATGGACTTGTTTCGTTCAACGTTAGCGCCTGTAGAAAGGGCTTTAACCGATGCTAAAATGGATAAATCTTCAATAAACGATGTAGTCTTAGTGGGCGGTTCAACTCGCATACCTAAAATACAGAAAATGTTACAGGATTTTTTCGGTGGCAAAAAATTAAATCTGTCAATTAATCCAGATGAGGCCGTTGCTTATGGCGCTGCCGTCCAGGCGGCTATTTTGACTGGAGTAGGCAGCTCTCAAATACAGGATGTATTGCTGGTTGATGTTACACCGCTATCGCTTGGTATCGAAACTGCCGGTGGCGTCATGACCAAGTTAATTGAACGCAATGCTCGTATTCCTTGCAAGCAACAGCAAACCTTTACTACGTATAGTGACAATCAAAATGCGGTCACTATTCAGGTATACGAAGGTGAACGTGCCATGACCAAGGATAACAACCTACTGGGCACTTTCAATTTATCGGGTATCCCTCCAGCTCCCCGCGGCATACCGAAAATTGATGTGGCATTTGATTTAAACGCTGACGGTATACTTCACGTATCGGCCAAAGATAACAGCACTGGCAAGTCGGAAAAAATCACAATTACCAACGATAAAGGACGTCTGTCTAAAGATGAAATTGATCGCATGTTGGCCGAGGCTGAACGCTATAAGGATGAAGACGAGAAACAAAGACAACGTATTCAGTCACGCAACGCCCTGGAGACTTATATTTTCAACTGCAAGCAAGTGAGTTTCTGGTTAAGTTTCTGGTGTGCGATTAGGATTTAATTTAATCTCATAAGCAAGAAGCAGCAACGCGATATCATAAACATTTTGGTACATGAAGATACAAGAATAGAGCTACAGGGAATTATTTCTGAGAAGAGTATTCGTATAAAATTATGAAAATTTACTTTTGAGGGGGTTTCGCTAAGTCATCCATATACTTCCGTCATTATTATTTACTCTAACTAATCGTAAAGATATCCATTCAAACTTTAAAATCAGATCAACTTTTTCTGTTAATGTGATCTTCTTCTTCTTTTTGCACAAATTTTTAACTTGTGAACAAAATAATTTAGGTAATTAGCAGCTCTTATGTGGACACAATCGATCCGTACTTTCCCTTTCTTCCTATTCGAGAAAGTCTTCCAATTTGATTAAATGTTTGTAATGATCGCAAGCGCTTAAGTGGAAATCGCGTTAGTCATAAAACCATTTGTCTAACGTTGATCAAGAAGATAAAACCTCAGGGCATTAGCTTTAGCTTGACATACTTTGTTATTTCTAGAGCGAACGCAGACTAAAAAGTAATTCTGTTCTTGTGATTGGTATTAGAAAGCTTGAGATGCAGAGAACTGTTTTTTTTCTTGATTCGCTTGGTATATATATATATATAATACGGTCATTACAGGCGATCGAGGATGTTGCGCAGGGAAAACTTAAAGAGGCGGACAAAGCCATTGTTAATGAGAAATGTTCCGCCGAAATGAAATGGTTGGACAATAATACGTTAGCTGAAAAGGAGGAATTTGACGATCACCTAAAGGAATGTCAACGCGTTTGTTCCCCAATTATGGCCAAATTGCATAAGGGTGGTGAGGGTGATGACAGATCTGGTTGTGGTCCTACCGTCGAAGAAGTCGATTAAACCTGTAAATAAATAATTTTGATAATCTATTCACTTTTATGAAATTCTTATTATTTTTCTTCATTTTATATATAAATTTTTTGGAAATATGTTCAGAAATAAATTGAAAATTAAAAAAAAAAAAAAACAAATAGGAAAATTATAGTCGGGCAAAGTCCGACCACTCGCATTGTTCCATTATTCGTTCTCTTATGGTAATAGTGCACACAAAAATTACACATTATTTTCATAAGCCCGCACATTATTTATGAAAGCCCGGATATTGGAAGACGCGCAAAGTATCACGTGAACCAAATTTAATTTACGTGCTAAAAATTTTATTATTATTCGTCATAACGAACTGCAAAATAGATGTAAACGTTTGCTTTTCATGATAATCCCTATGAATGCTAGGGTCTAAAGAACAGACCTATGTGATCCAATTTGCTACATTGCCGCTATGGACCGATTAACATCATAAAATATTAAAAGTTAAATTTTATAATGCATCAAGGGGTCCAAGAAGAACAATGATCCGATTCAAAGTTCACCTATTTATTTTTTTTTACGTCGAATTACTATCGTAAACAAATTTTCATCATAAAGCATTAACAGTTACGCCTTCTTGGCATACAAGGGTTTTCATTTCAGAATTCAATCCTTAAGTGCATTGGCCTCCAAAGCACAGACCACATTGTCAAAATTCGGTAAGCTTCACTTCACTGTCAACTTGCTATTGTCGACCAATGAGGCTTCAGTTTTCGTAGGAATGGTAATATGAGGTGGAGTTCGAAAAGTTAACCAATCCGAAACTTTTTCATATCAATTTGGAATGACGGCGAATTTTGACAATTGCAATATTTTTCCATATGACGACGTTTCAAAAAAGTCGACTGATCCGAGCAATTTTCAATAGCATTCGTCCATGGGACAAAGCACGTCAATGGACAAAATTTCATCAAAATATATCAGAAATTGGGAGCAGTAGGTTCAACACAAAATTAAATGGACAAACGGATAGACAAAATGTTTCTGAATCGATAAGTATAATGAAAGTTGGGTCCATCTGAAGCCCTTCTCAGCATTGCATATGTACGCACGATCTTAATGTACTTGTACCACAAGTGGTGTACGACAATTAAAAAATTAATAAATTATCGTCTGTCAAGAGGGACTATTAAATAAAGTACGTTACACTTCTTTGCCTCTAATACAATTTTCCATCTACTTTTTTTTTTGCAACTGTTACCAACTATGCCTCGCTCTCATCTAAGGCCCTATATTTTTGTGGCAGATTAAGGCGATCCAGGAACGTAAACCGACGTGGTTCAGAGAAGTCAAGAAGGGGTCTGGAAACATTGTTGCACCCTTGGCTGCAAACTCCAAGTGTTATAAGCAATAGCATCCGAGGAAACTTCTGCTCTTTGGTCAGATCATTACAGTTAATCTTTAGTTGCTCATCTTTCAGATCGAATTTCAAAATTGATATTAACGCGTCTTAACAGTGCAAGTGTCTAATAAGCTTTCTATTATGATATGTTTTAGATTTAGCATTACACACAAATGTAAATGAATATGTTTTTAACACGAAACGCACATGAGGCCTTTAAATTAAATGCAACTTTAAAATGCCATTAATTATATATCAAATGAAGCAATTTTTAACCTCAAGTAGTCAACAAACGCAAGAAATTACGTACACATATAAAAAATATGTATTAATCCCTTGCCTTTCTAGTACCTAGCGATGGTGAAAAAAAAGGCCGAATTAGTTTGTATTCAAATATTTATACATTTAGTTTTACATGCTGTGCTCTCCGTCGTTTCAATTCCCCTTCGAGCGCTGGCTTTTAAAATACTATGTCACTTTGTATTCGCGAAAACATTTTGTGTAATATTGCAGTCGAAATAAAATCGCATTCGCGTTTCGGAAGGAGCGGAAGTCTTACGACGCAATGGCAAGCTTTAGTAAAATTTTTAATGAACATATATCGACTCTGACTTGTCGAGATTTTCATGAAGGCCTCTCATGCAAAAGGCATATATTGAATAGTTGTCTTTATTGTCCTTTGTCAATTTTGAAATTTTTCTCACCGATCTATTTGGTAAGTTGATTGTGAAGTGACTTGAAAAATAGCGCCTTTTAATTTTTCTTTTATGTTAAACAACAGTTCGCGATTATAAGGAAAAATCGTAATTTGACAAAAAATGACTTGAAGGAAATTCTATTAAACTACAGAAGTTGCATAGTGGGCTGTTCAGTAACAGGCATTACCTGTAACTGCGTTCTATGTTTGTATCGGTAAGTTAAATGGAAGAAAATGTCCATCCAGATATCCATCTTTGGCGATAGATGATAAACATTAGCAACTTAGAGAAGGCTTTTTACGTATATTTTTATTTTACATCATTCGCTTTATGTCTAATGCCACACGATTGAAACGGAATATTTTTGTGTAATAGTAATAGTGGGCGCGACTGTTCTTTTCAGAATAAAAGTGAAAATTTATGTGGATAACAAGCAAATATTATGGGAAACAAAGATGTTTACAGCCGTTTCATAGGCGTGTTGGGCGTAGTAGGCGTATCCTTCGACCAGCTTGAATCATTCTCAAATTCTTTTGCAAATTTGTAGGCGATATCTTCATTTTTGTGAACGGGAGAATGTTGGCCAGAGACACTACACAATTGAACAGATGGACAGACGGACAGACGGACATGCTTAAATGCATTCCGAATTTGAGACTGGCCAAGAATGTATATACATTATGGGGTTTTTGGAAGTTAATTTTCCGCGTTACGCAGGTAGAGGTACTACAGCACTACCCATAGAAACTAAGTTCAAATTTTTGGAAATCTATCTGTTGTAGTTTATGAGCAATTAGCAAAAAACCAATTCTTTATTCCTTTCGAAAAACATTGGTGTTCTTAGTTTACGTGGTACTGTAGGCGCGTCCTTTGACCGACTTGGCCCATTTTCAATACTAACCTGTGTGCGAGAACTTTCAATTTTTCTCCCAACTTTGAAGTTGAGAACATTAGACATTACACGATGGACAGATCTCATGCTGGCCAAGAATATGAATACTTTGTGGGGTCTCTAAAGTGTCGTTCTTGGCGCTACAAAAATTTTGACAAAATAACTGTACACCTCATCCTTCGCTTCGATGGGTATAAAGATAAGTTCATTATTACTCAATAACTCGGAAGAAAGTAAAAGATTTTTCTAAACGTCTGGTGTTTTAAATGCATAGCGAAAAAATTTAACTCATTCACGAGAAACCGTCGCAAATATATGTGACTTTGTCATTTCGGGCCACAGTCTAACTTCAGGTACTTTCGAAGTGTGCTCTTGCACAATTTACTAAGGCATGTCTAAAATGTACGAGGACTGGAGTGGGATTGTAGCTGTCGATTATCGAGTCGATGTGTCAATGGGGTATACGATTTTTCGATGCTACATCGAATGAAGAATTGTTTGATCGTAAAATCTTGGCCTGGGTGATGGATGTTATCCCCAGCAGGAGATCTTGGTAGTGAATTGGTCAAATTATGGGGACAAAATCACAACAAGAGACATTTGCAAGAGCCCTTGCTACATTCAAAACGTAATATGTTTTGTGAATAGCTCTAATAATTTCCGCCAATATCGTATAATATTTGTAGACACATTCAACCATTCACATTTATTGATTTGTATTTATTTGTATTTTTTATATAGAGTTTTGGTCCGAAAACACTTTCTGTATACATTCATCTTTATACCGGCTTGGTTCTCAGCGCATTTTATCTTCCTGTGCTCGAAGCCTGTTATTGAAATGGCCAGTACAACTGCTTATCAATTAGTATGTTATGTTAATTTGGATAGTAATGATATTTGATTTTGTTATCATGTATATAGCATAGAGCACTTCATTAATTTCGTCAAATCATTTCACTTAAAATTACGCAAAGACGACTCTATTCAGCGCCTTACATGACTTCATAATACATTCTTCAGAACGATAAATACAAGTAAATTCACCTTTAATTGCGCTGATGAAATTAGAATCATTTTCTCAATCGATCTGACCTTTCCTGTCCGTCCGTCCGTCTGATGTCTGTTGATATGTTTTTGCGTTCAGTCTACAGGTTGTAATGTTTCGAGATATTGAGATGAAATTTGTTACACTAGGTTTTTTAGCCCAAGGGTGAACGCTATTGAAAATGGTTCGGATCGGTTCACTTGTTAGACCACTCACCAGAAAACGTCTTATTACATAAGAAGAAATATTATAATTTGCAGAAAATGCCAACAAAAATCGCTTACTTATAGTGATCGTGTGAAAACTTTGGATCCGATGGAGTAATTTTTTGAACGCCGTTGCCATATAACCGTTCCTATGGAAACTGAATCTTCATATGGTAAAAGGGACTAATTTTGAATTTCTTGATGAAAATTCTTTCATGTTAACAATTTGGCATAAAAATTAACGGTACCGATTTTGAGCCAAGTATATCTATTTTCTGAACCAAGCAACCCACAAAAAGTCCTTAGTAAATCAACCGTGTGGAGCTTGGATCACATAGATCTATTTTTTAGACCGTACAATATATAATATGTAGGCGCTCTCACGAAGGGAAATCCTTGTTTTGACGGAAGTTAGTGGAAGATAATAAAATGTTCGACAAGTGAATTAAGTTTGCTAAATTTAGATCACGTTGGCGTTTGGCGAAATTTATGTATTCACATACCACAAACATAATGTATATAATTTTTGGTGTATAGTGGCGGAGGGCATCTAATGGTCGGGACTTTTTCGTTAATTTCATGTGAGATCGAAATGTCAATAATCAAGGAAATGACTGTTCGTTTAAAGGCCATATTATGTATATCTTAATTTCAACATGCGTTTCCTGTATTGCGCACGAATAAAATTTCTTTATTTTCTATTTATTCATTTAGTTCGTGGAGTCATTACTGAGACGTGATAATGTCTTCAGCAAAACAATATCTGGATCTAAAACTATTCAGACGGCGATATTTATGTTATGCAGCGCTTTAATTTTGCATGGGAAACGTGCATATGATATGAAAGGCTTTTGGCTGACTAAACCGAGTCGTTCAACAATAAGCGAAAAAAGTGAGGATTTCAAAATTGGTTGCAACATGCATCCAAATTTAACTTGTGGCAATTATCTATGGGAAGGAGTGCGCAACCATTTTCTGATGGGCTTAGCAATCGATTGCCTACGCGCTCTAAAACGAGTATCAACACAACCACTTTCAACTAAGAGATGGACCAAGACGATGAATTTTCGAATGTATTGCGGACCGTTGTTTTCTCTATACATCGTTTTGTATAGGGTAAAAATGTTTTTTTATATTTTTTTTTTTTAATTTAAAATTGAAAACTTCGCCATTCTTCGACGGACTTTTAGAAATTACACAAGCTTTCATGTGCACAGATGAACTTGGTCTCAAAATATACAAAAATAGTTTCGGACGTCTTTTAAGAAACGCACTGTAAAAATTATAACAAAATGTGGCGACGCTGTCCTATCTTTTCGGTAGATCTTGCAAATATCTATTCTTGATGCACTATACGCGATGATCAGGTGGAATCTTCTTCACAATGCAATCATCCTTATATGCTCGGTAGAAGTTTCCTCTCCTTTCGATGTTCGTTTGCGTAATTGTTTCCATTCGCGAGACAATCGTCTCCGGATATTTCATATTCCAAAAGTTTTATTAAACACTTTTGCGAGGACTGGTCACAAAAGGGGTCCATTTAAATCGAGCAGTCCTAGGTGTTACTCACATCCACAAAAATTTCACTTGTCAGTTTTTTCAAAAGATCCATTTTTTCTAGAAAATACGATGCTACGCTTGTCGTTCCTTTCACAGATAGTGTGCTATATTTACAAACGATAACGTGAACCTTATCCTTAAGATAAACCTAAAAAAATAAAGTAAAAACATTATAGGGCAGGGCCGACCATTACATTCTCCACCACTTAACCTAATGCAATTCCTGGTTTATTTTTGTGACAAAATATCTGAAAATTATACCGGTTTTTGTCGTAAAGTCATACTTTTTATGAGAACTATTATACGGGACCTGGCCTATAACGTGAACTGACGTGGTCGAGATTAAGCAAAGTTTATTGTTTTGTCACAAATCTTATTCTTCTTCACCTTTTTCGTCTTAAAGTGTTAGACTGTTGCCCCATAAAGGCATGGCTTCCTAGAGGTGGAGTCCAAAAAAAGGGAGGTCTATCTAGTCCGAATTTAATAGAGTTAATTTTGATACCAATTTGCTATTATGGACTAATTTTCACCATAAAAATGCCCTATATAAGGACATTGCGTAAGATCCGTTCTTTGGTAGAGATTTCAAAAAATTGGCCCATGAAATCCAATTTTTTTTATCTCGTGTTGTACGGAGTGGTGTACTAAAGATAATCCGGATCAGTCTATCTCAAATAAGGGTCGTCCTAGGGCCAAAACAAGTCATTGCATCAAATTTCGTCAAAATATCTTAAAAATTGCGATCTGAAGGTTAAACACAAAAATACATGAACAGTCATCGGACACACGGGTGGAGAGATAAGCTTAAATTGGTGTAGAAAATGATTCTGGCTATAAATAAATGTCCGTGCGGTCCGTGTACCGCGCCCAAATTGTAGGGTAATATCCTACATCACAAGTTGTGTCGAGTATAAATGTCTTCCGCTAAGGTATTAAAATACGTTTGAATAAATGATCAATGGACTATCTTTTGCAAAAATTCGAATTTGAGGAGGACGAAGCTTCAGGCATTTGCAGAAATCGAATCATTTCTGGATTTTTATTTCCTATTTGATGTTAAACAAAAAAGTTGTTTTTTTATCTTTTGTTGTCTCTATTACAGTTAACACATTGCCTGTTAAATCGCTTGCAAGTGGCTCCTGATAAACTCAATCACGCCTTAGCTGCCTATTGCGCTGGTCTAAGTCATTTTTTGTATCCCGAAATGACTCTATTCCATTTTGCTGTAGTTCAAGCTGTTTTCGTGCTATGGCGTATGTTCCAAATATACGGGGCACGAACTGAAAATACAATTTCAAGAGCATTACTGGATTTCCCCTATACCTATGTTTTATATCCTTTGATCCAAGCGCACTGCGTACATGTACATTTAATGCGACCGCAGCTTTGCGGTAAATTACACCTTGCCATGGATAATACTTTTACAAATAATTAGTAAGTATCTTATTTAAGAAATGTACACAGGGCAAGGACGAGTCGTTTCCATTTACTTTTATTGAGTTTGCAGATAGTTACTCCTAAGTTTCAACTCAAATTCAATCCGTGATTAGCATAAGTTTCAATAACAATTTGTCGCAATTTATCAAAATTAGCTTAGACTCACCTTAGAGCAACTGACTATAAGGCGAATCTTGTTTGAAAGCCCATGTCTTTTTAGTGTTTTTGTCTTGTTGATGTGTAGAGTCTTTAGGAGTAAAAAGGAACTTTTATTGTATTTTCTTTTCACTTGCGATATGATTAGTTGAAATTTGCTTTTACTTTCTAATTCTAGCGCTACAACCATAATGAACAAAGTTCAAGAAACTATCAAACGTGGCAAAGGGCTTCAATAGACTTCCATGCTTTAATGGTAAATTCTGTATGATTTTTATAGATTGTAAGAGAAAAACATCTAAGTTAAGAAAAAAATATAAAAGGAAATAAATAGAAAATGAAACGTGAATGAGACGATGCCAGATAGAAAGCATAAATGCATTGGATTGATTGATTAGCTAACAGCACTGGGGACGTCCG
This sequence comes from Glossina pallidipes, assembly GCA_000688715.1. Lineage (NCBI taxonomy): Eukaryota > Metazoa > Arthropoda > Insecta > Diptera > Glossinidae > Glossina > Glossina pallidipes. The sequence continues at coordinate 171,573 of KK499818.1, read as the reverse complement.
TCCACTCACAACAAGATATTTTTAACACAGGAGTGCTTCTTAAGGATCTCAAAAAAATTGAAATTTGGATTTCTTGTTAGAAAACTTTTTTTTTACACTTCAGGGGTGAATTAAGGTTACCCTGTATATTTTTTTTCTTGCAATTGTTTTTCCCCTTAAATATAAGATGGCGAATAGAAGTTCACTACTTAAGACTACCAAAACTTGAAATTTTTTTTTTTTCGTGTGTTGCGTTAAGATGGATTTAGTCAAGAAACTTTAATTATGTTTTTTTTGAATGAATATTTTTTCGAATTAGCCATAGCTTTAGCGTATCATAATTCTTAAGAGCTTGAATTCAAATTTCCGATTTATGTTCACACGTAATAATAATCTAAAGTGAAGGCCGAGTCCCTTCATTAAATTTTCTACCAATTTTTGAAATAAAAAAAAAAATTTTTCCCTAAAACGAACCCAATTTTTTTAAATCGACATTTTTAAAAAAGCCTACGTGTTCCACTAGCGGATGTTAGCATAAACATCACGGTAGAAACTCGTCAATCGCTTCGAGATTTGTGTATGATATGCGAGTGGTAGGACTGAGAAAGTTTCGTAAGGAAATGGATTCTTTTCTCAATCTGGCTGCTGTGCCTGCAGTTAGTCTTAAATAATTTTTAAGAATTTCTTTCAACAAATTTCGGAGGTAAAAAATCGAGAAAATCACTTATAGTTTCTGATTCACTCAAGTAGTGGAATTGCATTTTTCGGAAAAGCAATTTTTTACTATTTAGTGAAGCGTAGTTAGAAAGCTATATAACTGATTATATATATCCAACCAATAAACGCCTCAACTTCAACTGCACTTCAACTTCTGCCATTACCTTCCAAAATTTATATTGAATATCTACAATCATTGTACACTATACTATATCGCTCTGTAAAATCTTCATTTAGTTGCGTGATAAAATACTAAAAACTATATCTTCTTTTCATATAAAGTCGTGCTCTTAATTGTGAGTTAAGGTAAGGTAAAATTTGGCAAATTTCTCTTTCTTGTCAAAGATGCCATTACTAAGCCTGATTTATTTTCGTTATCGAGTAGTAACAGTGCAGAGTTTGCTCCCGCATAAAGACTAACATTTAATGAGAACTTTTATGCGGGATAGGATGAAAAATACTGACCTACGCGGATCCAAATTTGCTCCTAGTTCCTAGCAAGTAAGAATCGCGAATGCGAAGTCAGTGTTCGCGGGTGCAAATCGCAATGCTGTTACGTTTATTTCGGTCGTAGCTATAGTGAGTACTCAGTCGCTAAAGACATGACATTTGTTTTGTTGTGCACACATCCACTAGAGGGCGGAACTCACTTTGCTATTTCTTTCTTTCTTTCCCTTTCCTCACTTTTTCCTGACCGTCACTACGTTACGCGATATCTCCTGAGTGATTGGCCATAACAAAAACAAGTAAGTAAATCAATTCAGAAAACAACGAAAAAACTAAATTTCCATAACAACTCCCTAATATTGGGTGAATTTGGCCGACTTTTTCTGTTTTCTAGAATAAACGTGGAACTTGATATCGTGTATCTGTTGTACTTTTTGAGTAACGAGCAAAAAACACCGAACGCAAAGGTGTTCCTAGTTTTTGTCGTACCAGTTTGTGGATGTTGTACGCGCGTCCTTTGACCGTTTTTTTCTTTTCTTCTTTTCTTTTGCAAATCCTTTGGCACACATACTCCGCAGTTGGGAGGACGGACAAACGCACATACTTAGATGTATTCCGAGATTGAAAGTGGCCAAGAATATGTATACTTTATGGGGGGGTTTTTGAAGCTTGTTGTCATTGGTATCATAAAATATTAAAAAGTTCACCTTTTCAACTTATGAAATCTTGCTTAATTTTCGTAGGAATAGGGAGGGTCCCAAAAAATTGGATCACTTACTCGATATTCAGTAGATTTATGATCCTTTACAAAATGATTTCTTTATAGATTTATACCTAATTCTCTTTTCCTATCTATCGTGATACGTTTCCAACAAATACGTGAAAAGAAAAAATTCGTGTAAAAAGAGAATTAGGTGTATATTTGTAATAATCATAACTCACATATGTTAGACATTAGAATCGCACCAAGCGGTAGAAACAATTAGCTGAACATATATAGAAAGGGAAAGAGAGTAACGTTTAACGAACTCTGACAATAAGAAATTAGTTACCGTTGAATAGTTCTTCTATGCTTTTTAATCAAATCGAATAAATGAATATAAAAAAGAATTTGTTAATAATGCATTAAGTATGAAAGACAAAAAGTTCATGACATCAAAAATCTATTGTAATATATTCGCAACGGAGCGCGATAACAAATTTCGACAAATACACACCTATGCGCTCCTAGGGAGTTAAATATGCAGAGACATGCTGAAGCAAGAGAAAGTAATTAGAAATTAAATTTCAATTACTTTTTATGTCATTTCTTCAACTTCCACTTGTACGAATGAAAAAATATCGGTAGATATAAAAAGCGGTAAAGTTACCTTCCAAGTCGGCTGAAATTCGAAATTTAACTCTTAAGTTGTCATCATTATTATTGCAATTTTTTCACTAGTGAAATAAATTCTTAGACTAAAAAAAGCACTGAGCTTTCGCAATATACGCTATCAGCTCTATAGTAGGAAAGAAAATTAGATGTTGAGGGTAGTAGTTTTCTCAGAATGTCCACGGGATTAGTAGTTCCGAATGCAATTGTTCTGATAAAGGAAAAGTTATGGTAGTCATAAAGAATGTGTTTTATTGTGAGAATTTGTCCACAGTTTCAGATGGGGGAAGAAGACTTCTTCAAGATGCACTGGTGTGTTGCAATTGTATGGTCAATTAAGGGTTAACAGAGGAGTATTGTAGGCTGTGGATGATAGTATTGTAGACTTCCTTCTGTAATTTTCTCTTTAACTTTTCTTCCAATGAATCTTTGAAGGCCTAACTTAGAGGTGCGGAAGGAGAAGACTTCCCCACTCGATCAGGTTACTCATTTCCCAACAAGCTGAGATGACTTGGTACCCAAAGCATTTTAATTTTATCGCCGTATGTTATCACGATATCCCTTAAATTGTCGATGGTGCTCGAAGTCAAAGGATTTCAGACAGCTTTTAATACCGACAGATCGTCAGTGACCCAGGGAATCTTGAATTTGTCGTTATTAGCAAGGTTCGTGGCGTGAAGGGTAGCTCGGTTTTGCAAGTTGAAGCACTTCCATGAAGGACGTGATTAAGTTTCAAGTTAACATTCGATGATGATGCGTAATATGACGAAATGATTCGATTAATTCATATTCTTGAATGTTCGATTAATTCATATTCATATTTCATTCGACGCATTCACAATAATATACATATTTTTGTCACTTATTGCCAATAAGGCTTTTGCATGCTAAAATATTTCAAAATAAAATATACTCGCCCTGGGTAGAATCTTGAGTACCCTAACCTTTTTTGTGTATGTACCTATAGTTTGCTCTCATTCTCATTTTCATTCAAGCTTGATTCGGATCTTGCGGATTTCATTTCTGAGTTTCAGTAAATTTCACATTTTGACTTATGGACATTTGTAGGCGTTACAAAAGTAGTGACTGAATTAGCTTGCAGTCGTTTGAAGGGAAAACTAAAAACTTTAATATTTAATTTTGAATATCAAATTATTTGCAAATGCATTAAATCAAGTTTGAATATTATATTTCGATACTTAATGGAAGGCTATATAAGAGCAAATTTTAGTAAGGTTTTTAGTAAACGCTTATCATCACTGCCACAATGGCGGAAATTTGGCAAAAGATAATTCTAAAAAGTACGGTTACCAAGCAAGTAAATTGATTGTTCGTTTTCGTCATCTACACTATTGGGACGAAACCTGTCGATGGATTATAGAAAATACTTTGATCAAACGTTATTACTAACTAAGCAGTTTGTCATCTTACGCTTGCCACTTTTAACCTAACTTTAGATGGTACACTCACATCCGATTGGTGAGTAATATATGCGTTTTAATAATCAATGATTTTAGTCTCAACTAAGCCGTTTATTTCGTTAGCAATTTGTTGACCCATGTAAAGTGCCCTGGTCAGGATTCTGGTCCCGGTAAATGCTTTTCCGTCTTGCTATGCTCCTAAGCAGAACAGAGATATTTGGCTTACTGTCCGTGAATGAATAAAGTCTTTTGATCGAGATTTCTTACGGTAAGGGTATAAATCTTGCGAAAAGTGTATAAATTTGTTCAGGCTTATTGAGGCACTTTCCATTCACTTAATGGTATTCCTTTTGGTAAGTTGTTTGGAAAAAGAGCCTAGTTGTACTTCTCTTGCGTCTAACTAGTGTAATAACTAAGAAAAGGCAGCAAAGTTCTTTTAATCCTCACTGTAAGTTATTCTTATGTGGATCAAAAATAATGAACTGAGGGCGTTCTGCATAGGACTTCGTTGTCAATAGCATCACTCTTTCACTGACCAGCCATCTCTCGAGCACCTTCACTGCTTTGAATAAGTAATATTGAAAACAGGTGACTAGCAATGAAGAGATGTCGCACAGCAACAAAGTACAGTTTCGTGCTAGTTTGACAGAACGCTGTTACTTCGCTCCTCAACAATGTCATGCAGGCAAAAAAGCATTCTGCGCTAAGAAAGATTTTGCAAAGAAAATCGTCATCTTCGTTGTTGCTTAAGTCACACTTCAATTTCTGATTGATCGCCATTTTCTACGTAAATAAATTCGAATATTTGCAGAAAATATACAATGGCCGGGCAGGAAAGTTGATGAGAAAAGCGAAACATCGGTGTCCTTGTTTCCTTTTTTAATGATTTGTTTAAATGTAGGAATCCAGCCTATTGTGGTTATGTCTTTTCCTAGGTGGGTGTCAACTTTGCCAGTAATGCATTTTTTTTTTCTATAATCTTCGAAGTCATTTTTTCTAAATCATAACTACCCCTTATGTTATCGTTTATTGCTTGGTCTCGATTTCTTTTCTCTTTTGGTTGAATCTCTTGCTTCTCGAGATCTGCTTTTAAAGTTTGCAAACTTCATGGCAAGGAGTGATAAGCGGTTTTCTTGCGATGACATCGTCTAAATTTCCATAGTCCGCGCAAGATCTTATTATCTGGTAAGACAATTAAAGTCTCTAGCACAACTGAAAGTTATATACTTCAACGCCCAACAGATGTTAGAATCGCAAGAAAATTGACAAAAGGTTAACTCGGAAAAGATAAGCAAAAGTTGATAAGAATACTCTAAAAGGGTATGCCGTGAATAGGCGAAGATAAATATCGAGCATTATATATATTCTGGTGTGCTACGATTATTTAATAAAATTCTGAAAACTGTGACCCATATAGGTTTGAAGCGTATTGACTATTTATGTGGAATTTAGTAATAATAAGAACAATTCAGCAAGAAAGATGGCATGGAGCACGGATCACAAATACACTTTGATTTCCATACAAAATATGCAAATGGATAGCTGTAATGCTCAGGCAGTGCTTAGTAATATTTCTTTGTGTAAAGTACTACCACTGCTAGAGCAAACTCAGGTAGAAACATTTAAACCATAGCGTTACCTCACTCTGAATTAACAAGAGCCCACTCATAGCCAGCTGAGGATATCTCTTTTTTAACTGTATTCCAACAAAATCTACGTTAACCAAAGTAATCGCTAGCGGCAAGGGCTTTTAAATTTGCGGGCTAGCGCAACAGTTGATAAACTCACGCACGCTAGGAAGACTTTGGGACAAACTTAAGGATAGTTCTGCACGAATCAAAACAATTGAGGATTCAATCAAATATACTCGTATTTGAAGGTAAGGCGTCGTTGAAACTTACGATGTTGACGGAGGTAATTGAAAGATTCCTACGTGAATAACAAACAATTCTTGGTGAGAAAAATGGCAAGTGGTGAGTATCAACTTATCAACTTATAAGTTGAATAAGGAACTTCTCTTATCTTTTATTTTTACCTTCAGATCTTCGTCAAAATAACTTTGTTCATCCGCCTGGTTTTTATCCAGCATATTAGCTGCTTTCATCATTTTAAAGGACACTAAAGAAATAAGCATAACTTCTCACATAGTAATTTATTAAATGTATGCATATGTATATATAAATATATCATCTTTTACTTCATAAACCATTAAATTGAAATGTTCGTTACTGTCTATTATCTATAATCTACTTTTCGTGCAAAATTTACTTTCAGTAGTAGTAGTAGTAGTAGTAGTAGTTCGTCGCTCTGTTCGTCCGAAACGAAATCCTTAACATAACAGTGTGCTCTTTCATCATTATTTTATAGACTCTCGGTCTGAAAGGATACCTCAGCCTTGCAGAACCTGTTAGTCCATTGCTTTCGGAACGGGGTCCTTAAGGACCGAATAAATTTCTTGGAATAAATTTCTTGGATGTTTAAATTCCCTACACCACATTGTCTAACACAATTCTAATTTTTGTATGAAATTACTATTCTGGGTCAATTTCCATCACCACACATTCAAATTTAGACTTTTCTGCTCTACAAAGAATCAATTTTCGTGAAAATCCTTATTAGGGTAGGATCCAAAAAATAATCCGACACGATCCAAATTTGGCACAGTTAATTTTTTCTGTGTTAAATTACTATTGTGTCGTATGAACTTCAGTTTTCGTTGTATGAGAGGGGGTTCAAAAATTGTCAAATAGTCGAAAGTTTTCATACCATTTTGGAATGCCGAAATACTACTACTTAGCCACTTTTGCCGAGAAATTTTGAAAATTACAATTATTTTCCATATAAAACCTTTTCGAAATAGATTGGACCGATCCAAACCGTTTTCAATAGCGTTCATCCTTGGGTCAAAACATGGCACCGTGCCAAATTTCATCTAAATATCTCAAAAGTTGCAACCTATGGCTTGCACACAAATACACATGGGTAGATGGACAGACAGATTTAGATCGATTCAGATTACGGTTCTGAATCGAGTGATATTATAAGCGATGGGTCCATCTTCAGTCCTTCTGCGCGTTACATACGACCGCACTAACTTGATAAATTAATAAGAAAAATCGTTAAATTAGAAATAAAATTACTGTAAGCAATCAAACATTTAAAACAATGCATTGATGCTATAAGAAAATTTTTAATATTTTAAAAATATTTAGAAAAATTACAATACAAAGCAAAAATATGTATATAAAAAAATGAATTGAAAAGAATTTTAATCATCCTTTATATCTACTTCCCGTAAGAGGAAGATATCTTAAGGGTTGTTGGACCCAACCTCGGTGTTCTCCATAGACATCATGGGCCGAAGGAGACCACAGTGTAACGTGAGGTTTTAGCTTAGCAGTGTTGTTTATTTATTTTCTTTTTCTTTTACAGAAAATGCAACCATGCATTGACAGGATTGTTAAGTTGTCGTACGAGAAAGATTTTACCGGCGGCAGATGTTTTGACGCCATTTTTACCGGTGTTGGGCATTGTTTCCGTGACGGGGGAAAGAGGACAACGATTGGGAACAAAAAAAAGTTGTTTGGTTTTTATGACGGACAAAAGAAAAAGAAATTTTGTTTTAAGGAAAAGAAACAAAAAGTTTTGGTTGAAAGAAAAGAACACTGAAAGTTTGTTGGCTTCAATATCTGTCAGCAAAAGAAAATAATTAATTTCAAAACAGAAAGGAAACAAAAATTGGAAAAAAAAGAAAACAGCAAATGGAGTGAGTGTTAAGTTAGTGCCATTATTCTTTTTAATGTAATGTCTGTGGATATGCATTTATATAATTGAAGGTACATTAAGCGCAAAGGATGCCTAATAAAATGAAAATATTTTGAAAAATGATAACTAAAGTTATGAATTTAAACAACATGCAAATAAAACTACTCAGAACAAATATTGTTAATTAATGCAAAAAAAAGCAAAAAATGCTGAGTGTGCCTAAGGTCAATAGAAGATCAAGACTTTAGGAGTTGGGAATGCTTAAAAACACATCCTTTGAAGAAGTGGCCATTTTATTAGTACAATTGTATGTGTGAGTAATAAGAAGATTAATATACCAGAATAATTATCGAAGAAAAACAGCAAGCAGCTATCGATTTGTGACATAAGCAATCAAACAAGATGCGCAGCCGGTTAACAACCGATCGCCGATTATGTCTTTGCCATCAAAAACTAGATGTGAAAAATTTTCTTTTTGTTTTTCGCTATTGATTGAAGAAGAAGCTGGCGGTATTTAGAAAGAGAAAGATAATTGAAATTTGGCCTACACTGAAAAATAAATATAATCTGAAAATTGCGCTTCATTTGATATCAAGAGGCACTATACTATTATAGGAAAACAGTGCCGATATTTCCACCGAGCCTGAGCTTTACTTAAGTACAATTCAGTCATTGTTTGTAGTTGCGTGTTAGTTAAATGACTTTGTTCAGGTTTTTCTAAGTCGTGGTGTCCTAATACAAAGTTGAACGTACTTATGGAAACCGAAAAATAAAAGGATTAGAACAAGAAAATCCTTTTAGAGCGAATCAAAAGAAAGACAGAAGGTCAACCAGAGAAATTGTGTAATGTTTTAAAAAGAAAGAGGAAAACAAATTTGTTTTAATAATTAATTCGTAAGCAAACATGTATGAATTCAGTTTATGTAAAGAACAGTTTGAAAGAAAATAAATAAACTAATCGCTGAAAACTGAAAAATGTTGTTCAAACTTCTTTTTTTTTTGTTACTTTATGCGATATTGAGAGAAATGCAAAAAGACAATGTTAATTATGAAAACTCACTTTACAAAATGCACCGCAAAAATGTCGCAATGTATGAGACCTACATAGGGCCTTAGAATTAATTTTTGGTTGCTTTAAATATATATTTGTACTTCAAATAGTTTATATTATAAAAAATAAATAAAAAATTTAAAATCTTAAATATTTGTTAAGTTCTTTTTTTTATAATGAGAGAGAAGCAGATTGAAAGGTGTCTTGGGACCCAACTTCGGGGTCCCTCGCAAACTTTTTGGGGCAGAGGAGAGACCACCAGACAAGGGCAGTATTGAAAGACTCTGGGCGCACATGGGATCCCTGTTCGATAAGTTAAAGTTTTTTCTGTGCCCATTTTCGATAAAGGCAAGTACGTGCAATTTCTTTTGGTCGTTACCTTTCTAGGAGTGTCCATGAGCAAACATATAGCAACCCTCCCATATCTCAAGAAATGGCTAGCTCAACTAAGGAGCGTACGCATGACTCATCGGCCTTCACTCTACAAGGGGACGTAGATGGACTTACCACTATATTGATCAAATACAATAGGTGTAATGATGTGGTCTGCTAGACGCACACACGCCTGGTTACACTAAAGTCACTAGGTCCACAACACCAACGTAGGGGCACATACAGTGGTTACAATAGGCAGGGCAAGGTAAAGAATGGCCCAGCTTTCATGAGATGCCCATTGGATAAGGTATGTTTCGTCCGTTCGTTCATTTTGAGTAAAGGTAAAGTACTTGCAATTATTTTAGATGCAAGCATCTGTGCAGTGTCCGTGAGACAACATTTCATTCATTCCGGGCATTGAAAACGTTTTGACAAAATAAATATACCCCTCATCCGATGATGGGTATATGTCCTCCCAGTCGCAAAAATTAAGATAGGAATTAAAATTTTGCCGTTAATTGTTAACAATCGAGACCATTATTGCACCGAATGTGCAGATCGGGATCAAAATTTATACAAAAATTTGAAAAAATCGTCGTCGGTCTTCGATGATGTTTTACTCCTTTCTACATCTACTTCTGCAAATCCAGTGTTAATGTTCGCCTCCAAAAAGAAGAAACTCACTTTTTGTGGGGAGGAGTTTCGTTCTAAAAGGGCAGAGGGGTACTCACTTTCCGACTACAAACAAAAGCGGTTCTTTTTGCTATTAAGAGAAGAGAAGATTTCCTTCTTGTGCTTTCCACAAAAAATCTGAAATACTAATACAACTTTCTTTCATTTAATTTGGAGAGAATTTTTTTATCTATCATCCCAAATCAATGCATTAGATCAGTATAATAAATAACAAAATATGTTTTTTACTCTGGGCGTGCCAGTTGATCATTTGAGGTCTTTTTTAGCTGGGGCTACCAAGTATTTACACCAAACCCACATCCCATATCTTTTACGCACAAGTACATTGTCTGTTGTGATAATGATTTTGGTCAATGTTTTTAGCAAATTTCAGATCAGCACAATTGCTTTTGATTCCATATTTTATTTTCTTCTCTGCTGTCGAGCGGATCACAGACAGATGGACAAGACTAAATTATCTAAAAATTTCAAGAGTAGGTATCTTATATCGTGCGTTTTTTTGATAAACCTTTGGACGAACTAACTTACTTTCATGTTTCGATCGTGGGTATTGTAATGAAAGCAAAGATTAAAACCGAAGCAATTTGTTATGCAAACATTCAAATATGAAAGAACTGAATATGAATATATTCATACGATTCATTCACTACACATAACTGTGTATGCACTTTTAATAGTGTAGTGTATGAAACTACAACGGTGATGATAGGCTTTGAATTAGGTTTTCGCCTCTGACCTACGTAATGATATATCTTGTTCACAGACCTTTTTCGCTGGTCCTAAAAGGATTTGCACCATGTTTTGCATAAGCAATATTTGCATTTTCTCTTCTTATAGGCGTGTTCCTAAGTAATTTCTAAGTAGTCTGCATCTATCCCGAATTTGGCCTTTAGCCAGGTGAGAATATAACCTTTTTCGGATCTTAACGTCCTATTACGTTCTACGACATTCTAATACAACGAAGGCAAACCAGAGGGTAGGGCCTAGGGATTTTGACAGACAGACTGAAGGAAAATTGAATTAATTCGAAAAAAGAGATTCCGATCGATCAGAATACTAAAATGACTGGAAACACAATTCTAGCGTAATTTAATATAAATCTGTGGTGTTGAGCCGCTACAATCTTCACTTGTACATCAATTTTTGCAGTTAAGTTATGTGCGTCTATTATAATTTAATAAATATGAATTTTAACACTCAATGACATCGCATTTTCATTAAACCGAAATTTTGAATAAAATTAAAGTGCCATCAAAATTCGAATCCAACATTTAGTTAGTTAGTTAGGGGGTTCGAAACGCGATTTTTTGGTTTGCAAAGACTGGAAGATGCGCTGAAAGCATAACTGCTTGAAGTGCTAGGAAGTGTTGAAAATCCTCCAATAAACGTATCTCGAGATCGTCTTCAAGAACTTAGTACTACCTACAAGGATTTGGATTCTCATTCATTTAATATTCCATAGTGAGAAATTGACGAGAGTTCTTCCAATTAGCCTCAGTAACATTGAGTATTATATAGACTGGCCACGATTCACTGGTAATTTCAAATAAAATAAATAGGGATCACGCTTCAAAATGTTTTGACATTTGCTGATAATATTACCCAGCAATATTTGTATTCAAATTTTTAATCGAAAATATGCAGTCTATTAAAATTGTAATCAGATTAGATTGTTCTTAAAGCATTCCAAACTTTTAATTCTGCAGGATTCTTATGAAAGGTAAGTAGTTACGACAACAAGATTTAATTTTTGTTATCAAACGGCGTACGTAGGTAAGGGATTATATTAGACAAGATATACGCTGTAAGGCATTTATGAAAATCGTGTTTACGGAACTATAACGTTTTCGTTCTTATGTTTGAAAAAAAGCGTTCTCTCTTTCATGATCAATTTCTGAACATTTAAATAAAAGCTTTCAGGTAATCAAAACATTAAAGAATTAAGCTTTATTTAATAATATTAAATTTTTGACTACCTTTTGCAATATCGTTCGTATCAGTTGTTTCAAACGCGTTCTTTGGTGCGTTGCAAACAGAAAAGAAAAAAAAAAGGAAAAGAAAATGGGAGGTTTTAGTAAATTTTTCAATGAACACTTAACTACACTTACTTGTCGAGAAATTCACAAAGGAATATCTTGTAAACAGCAAGCGTTAAACACATTCATAGGTAGTCCAATAAAATCGTTGAAATTTTCGGCACCGATCGCTCTCGTAAGTTCTGTTTATGTTCAAAAACAAGTGTGTTAGGAAATATAATACATCATCATCAGGTATACGATAACAGCAACAAAGTCACATCATCCTTGACTTATGTCGGCCCTTTATCGGAAGAAGCTTTGCAAAATTGTACGAAAATTATATTCGGCCTCGAACGAATCTTTTATAACCGTCATCGCTATCTTATAAAAGATTGAAAAAAGGCAAAAATATAAATTTGCATATTCCATAATATTGGGTGGGCGTGGTTGCTTTTTTTTATTTTTCTAGATTAATTTTGTGGAAATTTATATCAAGGAAAAGACACGAAAACCTAAGCTGTTCTCAGCGTTGGTCACATGGACGTGTAAGCGTTGAAGGCGTGTTCTTTGACCTACTTGGGCCATCTTCATACCTTGTTGCAAATTTGTATCTTACTTATGATACTTTCATTTTTGCAAACGTGTGAACAATAGACAACCAGACGAACATGCTTCCGATTCTGCAACTGACCAAAACTTTATGTACTTTGAAGCATATTTCTGCGCGTTATGAAAGTATCAAAACAAAATTAAATTTTGAACAGGCGTGATCAAGTTTTCGCATTTTCGCATATGTACTACAGCACGGCCCACAGAATATACGTTGAAATTTTTGTACATTCACAGGCAGTAGTTTATGGGTAATGAAGAAAAAAGCATTTTTGCATTCCTTTTGAAAAACAGATGTGTTCTCGGTCTACGTTATGTGCTTCGAACGGCTTGTCCGCACGCAAGAATTTCCAATGCTTCTGTCCAATTTGAAGCCGATAGCTTAATTGTTGCGACCAGGAAGGTATTTAGCATAAGCAGACAAAGAGACGGTCATGTTTAAATCGGCTTAGAATTTGCTGAATGCTGATCAAGAAAAAATGTACTTTGTGGGTTCTCTGAAACTCAATATAGATCCGAATAGAATCTACGCAACAAATTAAAACAACCAACATTGTTTTAAAGCACACATTCTTCCCCTTTTTGTCATCAGATTAAGTTCATTGTTTTGTTTTCTTGTTTTCTTGGGGTAGAATTAAAGTTTTTGATAATCTTTTATGTAAACCCAGCTCACAGGTCATTTCCCCTGCTTCTAAAGATACAAGTAAAAGTTAAAATTATGTTTAACAGGTGGGTAAGTCTGAACTAATCCGGTGTCGCATACCCATCAAAGGGTTTATATTTTAAAAGGACATCAAGTTGTGTCCACCACTTTGTGTCGTTACTCATTTCAAAATGCGCTTTACGTAGTAGTACAATATTTGCTTATAATTTGAACAACTATCGAATCGCTAATCTATGCATACTATATATATATATATATATTAGAAATTTTTGCGCACATATACATTATATTAGTGCAGTCAAAGCTATAAGCGAATTGAAAAGGAAAACTTTCCAGAAGTAAATGCAATTGAATTTTTACGTTAGCCCTGGATTCTAATGTACATAAGTGTTTTTCTTTACGTCTTCTTGTTTTTCAAGTTATCACTGTTGCCTAAAATTCGTACGCTGAACCAAGCCGATTTGCAAGAGACTGTAAGGAATTATCTCATCGCGTCGTTGGCTTTCTCAATGAATGGTGCCACCGCTGTATGTCTAGTATGTTTGTTGGGGTAAGTTAAAAACAAAGACATCTAGAGGGTTGATCGTTTTGGACGGATGGTTCAACCTTTTCAATGTTATATGAAAGCATAATGCAAATCATTTTTGAAATTGTGATCGTTGACCTGCTGAATTAACACCTTGAGGGTACGCAAATTCAAGCGCTTGCCCAAAACGGTTCATTATTAACTTGTTGCGACGTCGTCAGTCTAACATGTCTTTGATCTGGTACTGAGGCTTTAACCAAGCGGCAGGTAACTTTCCATATGTGGAATTGGATCAGTACAGCAGATATTTACTCAAACTACCGGCAAGTGAACCTACAGAGAAAATATGTCAAAAGGGTGACGTTCATATGGAAAGGCTCTTATGTTCGAACCATTTTAACAGATTTAAGCATTATCTTTCCAACTATTTGTATCTACACTATTATCTTAACATAACATTTTTCTTTTATTTTATTTTTCTTTTTAGAAATCTGCTCGGAAAACTTACTCTATATACAACAGGTTTTGTACCATGTCTGCTGTCTTCTTATTGTGTATTTTTGATCGATATGAATGCAGGAAAAGTAGCAGCCAATGCCTTTTATCAATGTGTATGTTAAACAGCAAATACTATCCATGTTATTATTATTTAATTCGCGACTTATTTATCGAAGACTTTGATTTGAATATCAAAGTATTTTTTAACAAAACGCCGTTTAGTTCAAGTTGACCTACGATCTCTTCTCTCTTTCTTATTGTATAAAAAATGTATATAATTCTCTTAGGTTTTTGTTGTATGTATATGCGGACATTAGTCGAGCTAAATAAGCTCAACGCCGTATAATATCGCTTTGAATTATTTAAAGGCATTTTTCCAAATTGGAGTAGATACACTTGTTGACATCGTTTAAGCGCGTCAAGCGTGCATCTTAGCCAGCCCGAATACGCTCTCAAGTCTGTGCCATATAATGTTTTAAACGATATTGAAATAAGTCCGGGCCTCGATTATGTTATCTTAAATAATCTGCGCCAAATAGTAGGCTAGCGTAGGAATTATGAGACTTAACAGAAAATTGAGTGGAGTAGCCTAAGGACTAAGGCTAAGACCTGCGCTAGGGATGCCCTAGGAAGTAATCCAAATGGTAAGGAAAAGACTAGACTATGTGGAGGTTGGACGATCAAAAGCTGTGAAAAGGTAAGGCAATCAATATAACGAAAAGGGGAACAGAACATAACGAAAAGGGGATCGTTGCTTTTTTACTTTTTATTGCGGGGTATGATCGCCGTACAAATAAGTACTGTGATGGTAAGGAAAGATTACAGATACAGAAGAGAGAAAAAGAGAGTAGTTCTAATGTACATCCGATTTAATTGGTGGAAATATCTGGAACGGGCAAAGGGACTAGTTTGGCAAGTTTGCACTAAAGGCGAATGTAGTTAAAAAACGAAGGGGACAGGGGTAGGGATAGCTTGTTGTGTGACACAGGAGCAAGTCGCAGGCGGCTGAGTAAGAGCCCTGAGAAAGTCGAGTAAAAGGGCCTAGTAAGTGGGTATAGAGTTTTTGTTTCCGAAGAATATCTGCAGTAGAGGTATATGTATGTAAATACAGTATGTCCTCCGTCGCGAAGATGCTAAATAGTCTTGAGGATGTCTTATCACCCTTTAACGTTTACTGCATGCTGTCGCCAGCCATGAGGCAACACCTTAAACGTCGCGCCCACACATGACAGCTGCGTTTTAATTTTGGAGGAATATAGGTAGCGAACTTCGACTGTAATGAAGCACATTGATCTGCTTCAGACTGTTCCTTTCGACACTCTGACTAAATATGCCGTCGTCATATGCTCAAGTGCATAAAGGCAAGAGCTGACGATCCTTTATTATAACAGCCTAAAGAAGGAGAATGTTCTTCTTTCTCCTGTCCGATAAGCAGCAGCACAAAATAGTCCTAATTATCGGAACTCGTCCGAATGTCATGATGATGTCTCGATTAAGTGTTTCACTCATGCTGCAATAGTAGTGTTAGAAATAGTTACTAAAGACCTTTTATTGACGGAGAATGAGTCTCGCAAGAAGCCTTCGTCCGCAACTCAGTACTCATATGATCTAAAAGATGGCCGAGTTGAGGCATCAACTATGAAAGGTAACCTGATCAGTAGAGGATTTGATAAAAAAAGGGATAGATTAGATTGATTGAAGAGTAGCTAAACTTGTTAAAGCGGGCACATGCCGGGTGAAAAGTGAATATGCCTTTTAGGTAGGCGCGATCGTGAAATCTTTATCGGGGGTTTGCTTTTAATCATTAAAAGGAATTTCTTTACTTAGTATTCCTCTGAACGATTTGTCTGTCTATCCGAGATTTCCTTCATTCATATACTTTATAGAGCCCCTGACACATTATGAAGCATTAAGCATTTGCAACAGGAATGAGGTGATGATAGAGATAAAGCCCTTAGATCAAATCTCGAGCTTTAAAACTTATACTTATTTAAACAGTTTATAGAATCACTTCTGAGACGCAAAAATGTGATAAGTAGAACAGTTTCCGGGTCTAAACTTATACAGACGATAATATTTATGGTGTGTAGTGGTGTGATTTTACATGGAAAACGCGAATACAATGTGAAAGAAGTTTGGATAGCTACGCCAAACAGGTTAGCTGTATATAATGAAGAAGAGAAACCCAAAATCCACTGTCATCTACATAAGGACATGACTTGTCGCAATCATTTGTGGATTGGTGTTCGCAACTATTTTTTGACGGGCTTGGTGTTGGATTGCGCGAGCATCTTTAAAGCGGCAGCCAGTCAACCGACTTCACGAGAGCGGTGGAACACATTAAAACATTTTCAATTGTTTTCAGCTCCGTTAGCTTGCCTGTATATTGCTCTATACCGGGTAAATAGCTTTAAGTAATCAGAAAACTTATTTATTCCATTCTCTATGTCATTCCATCTCTACCGCGTTTCATATCAAAGCAAAGGTAGTTGCCAGAAGATTTCTTTTTTAAAAGATCGTATATTTTATTGCAATGTGATCTATAATGTGGCTATGTATTCTTGAAATGATAAAAGACGGAACTCTGAGATGAAAAGCAAAATTTTGAATTCTCGCACCGCTTGAAAACTTACCATGCATGTCAAGATGCAAGCCCAAAAGGGATGACAAACTATGAAGAGCCAGAAGAAAGAGTTGCATCTAGAGCGGAGGTATAGGATAATTCCGAACTCTCAGCAGTAAGATAGTACAACATCAATATTACACATCTCTGAATCTTGCAAACATTACTTACATTCTCATCCTTCATGCTGTCATTCATTAATCAACTGACTAATCGTAAAGAGAAAGCTTACTAATGATAACGACAATATGTTACTTCAGCTTCAACACAATGGTTGCAAACATTTAATTATTTTTTCGTTTTCTTACAGTCAACCCATTGCTTTTTGAATCATTTCAATAATTTTTCGGATCACATCAATCATGCTTTAGCTTCATGTTGCGCTGGTCTATGTTATTTTCTCTATCCTCAGCAGAGCCTATTTTGTTTCGCTGTTTTACAAGCAGTTCAAACGTTATGGCAACTCTTCAAAATTGCAAATGCAAAAACCACAAATAAATGCTTCAAATTTTTCCTAAATTTTTCCTACCGATTAATTATGTATCCTTTAATTCAAGCCTACCTGTCGCATATATATGTTATGAAGCCACAGCTTTGCAGCCGGTTTACTGTTCAAATTTTAGATAACACTACTAATGATCAGTAAGTATAAACACCTTATTTGATTTGATATCAGAGCAAACTTAACCATATATTCAAAATTCATACATTTTGACAAATTACTACACTTACGTCATTTTTCTTTTAAGGTTTTTTGCTTAACTTATAAAACCAATTTTTTTTTTCACAAGTAAGCAATTTTTCTTATACCGATCGATTTAAGCCCGTTTGGCCGTCGGTCCTTATGACATTTGTCCAGGTACTTTTGTTTTCCACCAAAAGATCGCAATTTCCGTGTTACACATATAAGTAAAATTTTTTCTACTTACATGTGTTGACACAAAGTTTAACGTAGTGTGTACGGAATCATTTCTACGATCATTCCAAGTTCGATACGTAAAGCCTTATTTCGAAACAGTTCTTGTATGTAAAAAGATTTTACATTTTAAATACTTTTCAACAAAAATCGTTAAAATACAAGTAAGAAAGTTATATATACAAAAAGAATTTTAATAATATAAGAATACATAAAGAATTTCGCATAACCACCGCTATTAAAATCTTCATCGCATTCCACACTCCAAGTCATTTCATTTAATACTGGTATCGGAGTTATTTCTAAGAAAACATTTATCTACTAAGTCGTGACGGCTGCCACAATTGATTTAGAATTAACACACTTAGCTTGTCTTGTGGTACCCATATAGTTGGTATTATTAAGAAAAAACTAATCCTCCCATTTCGCGTTGTTCATCGTATTTACTTTAGAATTAATCCATTTTTCGGCAGATAATTTATGTTTGTTTGAGGAATATAGTGAGAAAAAGAAAATTTAATCACTTGCAACTTTGTGTGGGCATGGACATGGGATTTTCCCATTTTTGCACGTAACGAACAGAGTGTTTCGTAAACTAACTGTGATTTGTGTTCAGAAAAACAGAGTTGCGTTCAATTTACGCTCCACTGTAGTCTTCCGTTCTAACCAATTTTGCCCATTTGCAATACCAACCTGCGTGCAAAAACTTACAATTTTTCTACCAAATTTGGAGTCGATGTCTTCACTTTTGCGACCAAGAGATTGCCAACAACACAGACCACGTAGACGGACAGACATGGCTTAACAAATTGAGAATTTCATGTTGATCAAGAATACACCATATAGAGTATAGCGTCTCTGAACCTTCCTCTTGAGTGTTACATACATTATGAAAAAAAACAAAATGAGTATACCCCCTCCTAGAGTGGTGGATACAATAAAAGTAGTAGTGGAGTAACAGCTGTAGATGACATAGGTCTCCATCCCCCGGCTTTAAGTCATAACGTAATAACATTCAAGGATAAGTTTCTATGGTTTATAACGAAAATTGATGCAAAATAATTATTTAACTTATAAATTTGAAGTAAGTAGGTATATTTTTCAGACTACTTTCCTTATCCGACGTTTCAACGAAAGTTATTGAAAAATATTAATGAAAAATAAGGCAAAAAGAAATTTACTTTACTTCCTTTTTCTTAGACGAGCCCGGTGGTCGTAGGTTCAAACCTCAAAATCACTAGAGTTTTCAACAAAGCTGATAGCCTTGGGTGCTCAATTAATCGTAATAATAATAATAAAGTAAATAACTTTACTTTAAATCCGGAGTCAATCGGTTAGTTAACGATTTGGGTTTTTACGTCAAATAGCAAGAAGATCTAATTTTCGTCTCTTTGATGACTAAGCTGATGACTTTGGTGACCTAGCGCGATATATCTAAGGAGCGCTATAAGGTTATATTGAATTTTTTTGACGTTCCTTCTTAACACACACTCGCTCGAGTTTCTACTGCCTTAAAATTTTTAACCATGTCTCTGCTTAACACTGTTTCCAACTTTCTTAAAGTTTTCTTTTCTATAAAGTTTTCTTATAAGTTAAGATATGGTTTCGAAAGTACAAACTAATATTCCACACGGTACGTAAAAAAGAAAGGGCTAGGTCAAGTTCGAGAACGAACATCATTAATCACAAACCCCATATCATCTAATCTAAGGTGCACAAGATTCTAAATTCTTAAAGGATACGCATCTAAAATTATATGAATTTTTTCTCATTTTAGAGCCACAGCTGTTATGAACTATATTCAAAAATCTCTACAGCGAGCTAAGAACTACACGTCGTGATATAAAGGCAACAATAAATTATAATAACATTTTTGTACGCAATAATTAGTGGCTTTACTTTAAGTAAAATTTTACAAATTATTAAAAATTGTACATAAAAGAGGCAGAGATGGCTTCTCCCTCTCTCTCTCTCTCTATCTTTGTTTTGTTAAAATAAAATATATATGTATATTTAAATATCTTCACCTTCACTTGACTACCACTTGTCCGCCTGAGTAGCCGGGTAGGTAAGAATCGCAAATGACTTTCACCTCAATGAGGTCGAGCTATAGTGAGCGCTTAGTCGCTAAGGGCCGCAGTCGTTTCCCTAAGCAGTCGGTTAGGCTACTGCATAAGAGTTTAAAGACTCGATATTTTAAGACCTGCAACTTATTGTCTATTCTGCCAACTAACTTATTTATTTTCTATTTCTATTCCATCTATAGCGTACCAACAAAGACATTAATCGGACCTGTCTGCTTTACAACAACACCAATACCTCACTGATTTACGCCTTTGAATTTGACTTTTGCGCGTAATTTAACGTAATTGCAATTAAAGAACAAATTTTCCATTCATTTAATTCAAAAAATTGAATTCAATTTCCGCTAAGCTCCGCTATCGAATTACAAAACCTTACCTTCTTCTTCAATGAATTTCAAGTAATGTTTACGTATACCCACATATCTCATTGTGGTTAAAGCCTTGAAATTACCACACCCCGCTTATTAATGACTTTTGACAATGAATCTCTTGAAATTAAATGTCGTAAGGTAGATTTTAAAAAGGAAATAACAACCATTTTCCATTTCTCTTTATTTTGATTATTTTTTCACTCACAAAAAGCATTGGCACAATACTTATTAATCGAAATACTTTCCATTATTTTCTACAACCTTTTCCCATCTACTACCACCCAGCCACTCGATAAATGAATACATTGTCAGCAATCTTAATGCGATGAATGGCGCAGCATAATTCTCCATGAAAACGCCACTCTTTTCATTCTGCACCAAGCACTTCGTCGTAAGCTCGAAAGTTAACAGAAAGCCGTTGGCTGGTTTTTTCTTTGCAGCGTTGAAAAAAAATATCGTCTCATACGATATCGTCTGCATAGAATGGAAAGATAACAGAGTTGCTTTCAATACGTCTGAAAAATGGTGGAGAGAAAATCTCGCCGCATTTTGCATGAATTTCGTTTAATTTCTTCACTGAAACATCTCCCGCTACATCAACTTCAATATAAAAATGTGTATATGTGAAAATTTTATTAACCAAAAATATGTTTAGAATAAAAAATTTAATAAAATATGAATCTATAACGTATTTAAAAAACTACTTTTTTGTTTTTTTACTACTTTTATTTACATCTCATATGTAGAGCAAGTATAGAGGCGCCATTTGAAATTTGTTAAAGAAAATGTTTTTAACAAAATTAAATGAATATTTTATATAAACATTCTTTGTGATTTGTGGTGTCTCTGTGATGCTACTCACACGGCCGTTAGAGGAAACAATACATAGATATCATCTGCAACCCGGTAGGGGCGCTGGATGAGCGCATTCGTTCTTGCACTGCCCTCGTTAAACCATCCATGGATAAACTTAAAAAGAGTAATAATTCTCCTAAATCTGCATCGGCGGTCAGTGTAGCATTTGCTTTACTTTCTTTATACATAAACAGCACAACTCCGAGAACGATAGTGAAAACGCAAGCATATAACGTATCCATGAATAAGATTTTCGACCGATTAAAACACCCAATATCATCACGGGTATAGGTTTTGCAGATTTACCAACAACCTGACTTAGATATGAAACGACGTCATATCAACTATCGAATCCGCGCATCGAATAATGTAAGTATTAATAATGAATATTAAGATTATTGCTTACAAATACAACAAGTGCGAAAGTTTAGTTGTTAAAAAAGAACAAATTCTTAAATCACTTTTTATTTACATACATCATGTACTCAATAACACATTCTTTTATTTCATTTTACGATGTATTTACCGGAGATGATAGATCCGGGCACGCGGCTGCATATGATTTCGAATCACGTTGAGACCTCTTCCGCGTACGTTTCGGCGACTTTTCGTAATCCATTTCATTATAAGCCTGTTCCGAAGCACGCCAAACCAAATCTTGGCGTTGTACTACAACGGGATAACGCTGCTCGAATTGTGTATCCGGCGGCAACAGAAGCTGCCATTTTTTGTCGGAATTTAAGTACGCTACCGATTTCAAGATCTCAGTAGCTTCCTCCGGTGGTAGCTGGGTATCAAATATGATTTTTTGACGATCGAGAAAATTTGCACGGGAAAAACGAAACAGCTAAAGATGAAAATGAGAGCTTTTTGGAAGATGTTGTTTATTATTCGAAGATAAATTTTCCTCTTACCACGTAATCTCGTGCCCTTACCATCAGCTCAGATTTAACACCATTAACGTTTGAAAACGTATCACTAGGATACAAATCTTCGGATTGAGGAACCCAATTCCCATGTATTGGAATGCCAACTTGTGGTAAAGTTTTCACCAATTTTTCACTAGTGACTTTCGGATCTACACTATCTTGGAAAATTTGCATGATTTCGTCAAAAGACAGCATCCGCCCATCTTTTAGTATTATTTTCAATTGCTCCAACAAAGGTAGCGACTTTAAGCGAACTTTGCTGAACACACGGGCTGGTAATACTGCATCTATGCTTTGATTTCGCACTTCATTCGGTAATAATTTCGTAAGATAAGCTTTTGGGTCTAATGCGAAAGCTAGACTACTTTGGCGATTGGTAGTAAATAGTTTCTGACGTTCCAATTCGGACGTAGAAGAGCTGCGTGGATGCCAGTACGTTTCACACCATGGTTCTTCATCACTTTTTTTCATTAAATTATGAAAACCCTGTCGCTCTTTGGCCTTTTTCGCACTAGTTCTTGCAAACTTGACTGTTACTTGCTGCAATTCTTCGTCATCATCCTCCTCGTTCAAAGCCTTTTGTTCGGCTTTATTGCGTTTGTCTTCTTTATCGAAATACGAAAAGGATGGTCTTAATTGTACGATACCCGTCAAAGGCGACAAATGTATTTCTTTGTCGGCATATACACCCACCACATATTTAGTGACATCATCTAAAGGACGAGAGCTAAGAAATGCCTGCTTATCCATAATACCACGTTTAAAAGAAGGCCTCTCGCCTTTGGCTTGATTTTTCCCATCGGCAGCTAAAGCTAATTGCTCACCTTTAAATTGATCATAAAAACGCGATTCCGTATCAAGAGAAAAATCAACTTTTACTTCTTGATTGATAGGCTTAATACAACAATTGGACACAGAAACATTCTCAAAATTATACGTTTGGGACTTTGTAGGATATTGAAAGATGTATAAGTTATCTTGTAAATTTTTGGACAAAAAAACCGGAATCTAAAATAGAAGCAAACGTTAGTATTAAACAAATATAAACATCCAACTGAGAATGCACTTATTACCTCCTCCAAAATGGTGTCTTCGTCGTCATCAAAACAAGCCATCGTTTGTACACACCTTTTCTCTTTTTTTTGTTTCTAAAAGGGCATAGACTTGCTTTCAATAAGTTGCAACGCTTAGAATGAAAATTTCGATAAATTTGGGTCCCGTTCCGTTAGTGTGAAAAGTTTGCTTGCAATTCTGATAGCGTGAAAAGAAATTGCATCAAGAAGTTTTCCAGAGAGCCGAGAAAATGTTTCAATCACAAATAAATAAAGTTAATTGGAACATTTATTACATGGATGGCTTGAATGATAACAATACGGGTAAACTCCCAATCATAATATATTTTAAACATACCAACGGTCTGCAAACTATGTTATAATCTTTTATTTATTTGTTGTCAATAAACAATTAATTTAATCCAGTTTTGCCTATCTCCTGGTTTTTAAGGAAAAATCGTGGAGGAAATTCGGAAACAGTCACGTTAGCAAAGATATCGCGAGCAAACACGCATCCAAATCGTTAACAAGAAGGACTCCACGATGTTTTAAACCAACACCTGCTAAAGTTATACATAAGGTGAAGAAAGAAGCACAGAGTTATTTTTAATAAATATTAAATTTATTATTTAGGCCTCTTGTCGAATGAGAGTGATGAGCTTTTATTATTTATTGCAGACTTCTTACTTTAGCCCTCTTCCTCTTCGTTTATAGTTCCACTAAGCAAATGCAACAATGCAACGCAATCATATGTTAATAGTAGAAAGAGAATAGAGTTTCTTTGTATTTTTTAAGCTCCCGTATTCACTGTTAAATATAAAAAGCAACTTGGAATCTCTGTTCACAGTATAAAAAGTAATTGGAATCTCTGTTAAATATAAAAACCAACATGGAATTTCCGTTAAACATAAAAATCTATAGTTAAACAAAACCATCCAAATCCGTTATTTTTATGGTACAGTACCGTGTAATAAAGCCAATGTGCAGAAGTAAATTTTCTAATAATCTTCAAGTACTCAATAAATAATCTTTGCAAAATTCTGTTGGAACAGCTGTATTTAATCCGTTTATTAGTCAAATACCTATGGACTTGTGTCATGTTTTAATTTTTACATAATTTTTTTTTCTTGATTCAAATGGAAAGCTCTTTTTCAGTCATCTTTTTACGCGTTTCACCAAGTATGCCTTTAAAAATTGTACACTCTCCAATTTCCATTAACGCTATAAATGTCCAGTGTTCTTCAAGTTAAAAAAAAAAATGAAAAAATCAAAAATCAAAAAATACTTGAAAATTACCGAATGCATTATTTTTCATCTATTATTTAAATAACCATAGGAGATACGTCGTATATTAGCTTTCACAATTGCATATATAAAGCATATCCAGCTGCTACTTTTTTTGACCAAATTCAGTACAGTAATTGTAATGCAACAAGTGCTAATTCAGACTCGCTCATTTAATTACTCTCAGATGCGTCCAAATTTAGAGTCGCTATTCTAATGCAACAAGTGTTCGGATAACACGAAATCCATCAAATAAAAACTTAACATAAATACTCTCAACACCAGCCCAAAATTTGAGCTAATTGCAATCTTTCTGCCGTTACATTTTTGACCAGGTTTTTATACGTTAATACAGTTAAATCTCCTCGGAATTTTTTACCATATAGTATATTGTTTTCTAAAACCTTAAAAGAAATCCAAGAAGAAAATAACAACTGAGTGACTTAATGAGAGCAGAAGAAAGCTACAAACTTTTTTTTAGCCAGGTGGAAACGTCTTTTGAATTATATTATATTATATTATATTTTTCTTCGGGCTGCATGTAAAAGCGGTGGTCTGCGATAGGAGCACCCATAATCGCAAGGCACTACACAATTGCGCAAGCGGCGAATATAATTTCGAACGTGTGGATGCCAGCAAGTCGTATAAATGTACGACTATATATACATCTTGGATGCATTCCGCCAAAAAACGAATTCATTAAACCGACTATACGACGCCGCACTTGTAACGAACGTACCTGCGCGGAAGGCGGCCGTCTGGAAACACTGGAAGAGGGGAGGCGCCAGCTTGTTGATCACCGCACCTAGATGTTTAGCTGACTGTGTTTTAACTCCAGCAATGCCAGCAATGTTGGAAATTGCATCTGAAGGTAAAATTATAGGTAGTGCCAAAGAAATTCGGATCTATGAACTCCTCGCCGCTGACGAAATTTAACACAATATTCCACAGCGGCAAAATCAGCAGCACCAAATGGCAGGCCCAGAAAACGGTGCTAGAAGAAGTCATAAACTACCTCAATACCATCTTTGAAGCGGACCTGTTACCGGGCGAAACCGTGCAGACAATTCATCGATTCATGAAATTGACGGATGAGCTGCTGGAGACTTACCGTAGCATAACTATCCAGGCCTACAGATATTATTACAATTATTATTAGTTGTTATTATTGTTATTTTTTTTTCATTTACAGGGTAAGCCAAGATCCGCTGGAACGATTTTTCTGCAGGATAGCGCCAACCAAGAGAAAACGTACCAGGCAGGCGACACATATATTACAGCTCATCAACCGCTTAATAAAATTGCAAACCGAATTTTGGAGCAGCGGACAATGTACCACTAATAGAGATGATAGATTGCACGATGGAAGACCAGTCCGAAGAAGACTTCCTGCCGTACGTCCTGGATGGGGTCGTATTCGACAACGTAACTACAAATGAGGAGGGCTACATCTGGCTTCTCGCGGGCTACGCCAAAGCTCAGTGTATACGTGGTGCGTTGTCAAATATGTGTAGAAGACCTCACCCGAAAAAAAGAAGATGCCAATGACCCGAGAGACGTTCCCATCGCAACCCACAAATTGGAACCCGAATTTGCAAAGCCTGAAGTCTATGACGCATTTTATGGCGCCTGCGACATATAGAAGTTGGTTATGCAGAACCGTATGGTCGAGGCAAACATCGCCGAACGCCTGCAGGCAACAATATTAGCACGACTTGCCTTTTTCAGGGAAGCAGGCTCTTGTCCCAACGGAAGAAGCCACCGAACAAATCTTGTAGGCTTCATCATCTATTCGTTGCTGTTTGGAAACAACTGGATACAAGAAACTGTGACCAATCTGTCATCATTTTGAAAAGTACAGGCAAAAACAATATTATATAAATATATATATAAATCACTAATTTCTTTCTTCTATTTCAGAGTAAATAGCCGCCTACCATACTTTCCCCTCAATGACGTAGGCCTACTGGAGAACCGGCCATTTAAAACAATCGCAACTCGCCTAAAGCGGTACTTCAGAGGTGGCGTGGAAAACCGCAAATTCTTTGTTTTCATTGTAAGCTTTTAAAATTTATTTATTTTTACTTGTTATTATTACAATTTATTCATTTCTTTTCACTAGGTTTGGTTTAACTGATTAACTAATAATAATAATTGTTAATGTTTGGTACAATTCTTAATTTAAAAAAAAGAAAAACAAGCCAACATTCTATAAATGTCACATAAAAGTTCATTCTTGCTGCTGACGCCAAATTAAAGACAACAGATTTAGCAGAACCATCAGCTGATTATTTTGTTAAAGTCCAAAGAAAGGAAAAAAAACAAAATAGCACATCGTCGCAAATAGTGTTTTATAAAATTATTTTCTACTAAGTTTTTTCAAAAATTAACAAACGAAAAATGTCGAAAAAGACACCTGGTTTCTTGTCGCGTTATTTGGTGACCATTGTAATGGTTCCTGCTATTGTCGGTCTTCACTTTGGGTGGAGTTTAATGCAGAAAAATCGTTCGTTGGTTCGTGAAGATGAAGAGATTGAATTGCCGGTCATAATAGTAAAGATATTTAATAAAATTTTCAATATTTTAATGTGTAAATTAATTAATAATTTATTTAGTTTACCAAATATATCTGGGGAAAATTGAGTGGTAGTGCTAGCACTTCACCGTTACCACAGGCACAGCCGAGCGCTAAAACTGCAGTTGTGGGAAAACCTTAAAAAATAAACGATCGTTAATTTACGTTTGGGCTTTCTTCCGAAATGAATAAAAATAAAACATTTCACATAATCGAAATCGACCTTCTCTGCAACTCGTATTTCCAAAAAAAAAGCTTAAAAAAATATTCGGAAAATAATTTTAGTAATGACGATATTAATTTATTTATTATAATTTAATTTACAGTTTCGAATAGATAGATTCTAAAATATAATGTTGAAGATAATAATTAAAAATAATTTTAGTTCTGGTACATAAAGAATTAAGCGACAGATCGGACTGTAAATAAAAAAATACTCGAAATCACTCCGCGTCCATAATTATTGAAGTTCAAATGAAAAGCGGTTTACCTTCGCTTTCAATTCAAGTGTACAAAGACATTCTTATATAATTTTTAATGTGATTTTGGTTTATAATCTATTAATCTCTCTCTGAAGCTCATTAGTGCGTACAGAGTTTTTATGAAGTTACAGATGGAATCGATTATTTACAAAAGTCTCTTAAATATATTTTCTACTGAGCTAGATGAGAGTTTACACTAAGATTATCTAACTGCGCGTTGAAGAGTACATCATTAATTAATTTTTCCGCTATTATACGTTGATGCGCGCTCATTATGCGTAATTTACTGGCCACATTAATTCCAATCCCATCATATTCATCGTTGGGACGCTGGGTAGTTGGTGCAGTTGTCGCAGTGTAAGTAGTAGTAGCCGTTCCACCAAACAATGGTTGCAGGTGTTCCCTTGCTATTTGTATAGTTGGCACGTGTTGTTGGATTTGCGCTGCAAGTTGAGCTGCAGCGGATTGATTAGCGTTCTGTTGTTGTTGTTGCTGTTGGAGTTGTTGCATTTGATGTTGTTGCTCGAGTGAGTTTACAGCCTGTTGGATTTCGCGCTGTGAATTCGAGTCTAGTGAAGTGATTTCCAGGACCTTAACCGCGGTTGTGTGTTGTGGTTGGGTTTGAGAGTGCAAGTGTTGTTGGTGATGGTGGTGATGGTGCAGTGTTGCGGTTTCGTTTGCATTTTGTGCCTGAGATAAATCTTGTTGATGTCCATCTTGCCCAGGTTTGTGATTTTCACTCTTAACAATTGTCACGACATCACCATTAGTTATTGCGGTGATTGTGGCCGTAGCAGTTTCATTTTGCATTTCTGCCTGTGTAGCAGAGTGGGCGCTGTTTGGCTCAATTTGTTGTTCATCCTCAAATTCCATTGAGTCGTCTTCATCGAAGCCCAACGAAATTGAACGTTTCTGTTGTTTAAGTTCGGGCACAATATTAGCTATTAAGCGTTTTGGATTGCCGTGGTCAGCAATAAAAGCAAGTTTATCATAATACCATAAGCGCGTCTCGTAATTTGCTCTAGCATTAATTTTTCTTAATTCTCGTCGAAAGGCTGAACGCAAAGAGTTTATTTTACGTACTACCATGCTACGGTCAGCTTTTGCAGATTCCACTTCTTTAAGCTTGATGACCAGTTTATCGTAAGCATTGTTTCGAGCTGTGTTATTACTATAGTCTGGATGTTTAGGCTGCCAAAGACATTCCTCGGCCTGATACAATTCAATAAATTCGCCCAGCCAGTGGCGGGAATAACTACGCAAATCATTCAGTTGGCTCGTCATACCCCAAAGCATCTCCAAACATCATTAAACATTATCAAACATTATTAAACATTTTCAAACATGTCAAAATTAAGCAAAATTAAACAGTGTTAACATCATTATCACATTAACATTTGCGTCTTTGAATTGGCGATAGACTCATTCTCTACAAACAATTGAGGGCATGCACAATGAATAAACACGATTCTTGTTTCTTCAAAAATTCTCTCTTCTACGGAAAAAAATTCTTCCGCTTTATTGAATTTTTCATTGTTTAACGCACAATAATTATTTACACTTTACTTAAATACTTGCAAAATATTTTATGCCCTCCTGTTTTTGCAACAAAATTTTCACTATAGTTTACCAGCAATAATCCAAACTATTTTGTGCATTATCCTCCACTTCTCCACACTACTTTTCTTGTCATATACTCTTGTTGTCGTTTTTAACATTTCATAAAGAAAGCATAGAAGTGTGAGATGATACGTTTCAATTAGATCGTATTTCGTCAAACAGCTAAATATCGTAAATAATAAAACTAATACTCTTGTGTTACGGGTTAATTTTAAAGAATATTCAAAAATAATGCCCCAAATTGCAAAGACAAGAAAGCCCTTCGTTATGAAAATATGATTAGCTCTTTTTTTTCTATTTGGCATTTTTAAATGCAAGTAGGAGAATATATTTCTACTAAATGAAATAAATGCTTAATTACCCAAATAGAAAGTAACTGTCAAAAATCCTGACTACGGAAGAACACATTTTTATTTATACGTTTTTATGCTCATTATTTTAATGATGCTCGAAAAAAGCTAAAACATTGCTCTTTGCTCAGTTCAAGATTTTAAAATATCTTTATTATCACATTAAGGCCAAATAGTGGAGGTCTAATTATGGACAAAAATAATGGTAACTGTAGCGGTTTCATTCTACAATGCTGTTTGTGTAACGCGTCAAAGGTTTGCAATAGGAGTATATATATCAATTAACCACGACTATTATATTATCATATTTGCCACTATCACTTAAACTGATTTGACCAGAAATTTTCTTCTTTAACAGATTTGACGAGAAAATTTGATCAAATCAACGGACAAGTTGTGAAGTCTTGTTTCTTCATATTAAATATTTCATGAAAAATGAGTTTACTCACGGAGGTTGGATTCGCATGGAATATATTTACTAAAGAAACAAAAAAAAACCGTTCTGAAAATTCCGAGCAATGGCTGTTATCTGGTTCATTTGTTGGCTTTAAATTAGTAAGAGACTAAATGGGAAGTTTTATGCATTTTAACGAGTGAGTACTCAATACAATTGCAATCAATTATGATCAAAATCATACCAAAATTTGAGACCGCGAAGAATGGCTTGATAGTCGTGACAACCCTAGCGCTAAAATATTTGCATACTTTAACGACTTTAAAACCAAAAGATTGATTGAAATTCTCTTCGGTCGTATTATATTGCACTCAGTGGGTTCTCAATCTCATCAAAATATGATCATTGCTTTGTCTAAATTATTAGTAGTGCATAAACGATTTTTAATGTATATTTTCACAAATTTTTTAATCTAAAATTCTCCCGAGCGTTAATCATAAAAAATACCGGACAAAGTTTTTCGACATTTTTTGTATTTTTATTTTTGAGATGATATCGAAGAAAGGTATTAATAGATAAGAAAAATTGGATAAATAAATTTCCGGACAAAACCCAAATAGTAAAATATCTATTCTTTTTTTAGACGAGCATTTAGCGTCACTCCCTAAAGTTCATATTATATATTATCTTCTTTTGAGTATAACATAACAAATATTTCGTCCCAAAGTACTGGTTTGCTAAAGATAAAAGCGTTATGAAAACGAATTTTTAAAATTTTATTAACGTGACAACATTTACATCTAAACTTAATTATTTGATCATCTACGTACGGAGTATTCGTGAGAATTTGTCCCGGACTATACTTACTAAAAAAATAGAAGTAACATTTTAAATGAAACCGAAAAGCTTGTTAGGGACTGTTTATTTCTCCTTGAAATGTTTTTCTTTGCAAACGCCACTTAAATCCAGACTTGTCTTCAATTCAGTTAAGCTGCGTCGGCCGTACTGTAACAGCATTTTAACGGCCACTTCATCCTTTTGCTGCTGATTTGAACGAAAATCTTGACGTGCCCACATTTGCAGGTCTTTACGACTATTAGCATCAGGCACTTGACGTATGGTACGGAAAATATCTCTATAAAGTTTTAAAACTTCTTGTCTCAGCATAAACTAAAAAAAGAGTTTTTTAAATATATCGACATTGAATTTTCAAACGTACAATGACTATTTTCTTACCTGCTTTAAATTTAAAGCCGCCTTATTAGCTTTTGACATCTTTTCTTTTCAAACAATTTTTCTTTCCTCCTAACAGATCAGCATTTCTATAATTTTCATGTAACACTATGATAAGAGGACTGATGCAGTTTGCTGATAGAAACAAAAAAATATATATGAATACATGTATGGTAAATGCACGTCAACACGGACAGCTGTTCAATTTTCCATATTACGAGAAAAGAGAGCGTATAGTTTGATTTAAGTCGAACCAACCAAAGAATTAAACACAAAAATATGTTGAAAAGCCAAGGATTTACACACTAATTACAAATGAATACAGTGCAAAACAACATAAACATATTGAAAGCTATATAAAAAAAAAATCAAAGCAGTGTGGATAATAACAATAACAATCGAATTTGGTAACTTGAGAGAGTAATTAAATGAGCGTGTCAGAATAACCAAAAAAAAATTGAATAAAACTTTTCAACAAAAATTTAATGAACATTTTAAAATAATAACGCATTAGAAATTAATGTATCTAGAATTTTTTGGCAGAAAAAGATTATGTATCAGAGAAATAAGACTTCTTGTTGGAAAGAATTTTTCAGGCACTTCTTATTTTATGGGCATAAAATAATGTCTGATTTTTTTTTTTTTTTAACTATGCTTTGCAAAGTTACAAAATTGGCGAAGTGAAGATCAGAGGAACACCTGGACTTGAGGATTACAGGCAGTGGATGAGTATCCTACTCATTAGTGGCGAAATGCAAAAGAAGTTTCGCCCGAGCTGCATTATTAAAATGGGGGAACATAGGTAGGTAGGGGGGCAAATAATTCCAATATCGCGCAACTCGAACTATAAAGGACTGCTCGAACAGATGATGACCGTGTTTGACCTTCATTTCTCACACTTTAATGAAATCGGCTCTAATTTCTCACACTTTAAAGGAATCGAATCGGTGCAATTATTAACTAACAACAAACGATAAAGTAATTGAACAATTACTTCGCTAATGAAAAGTAAGGCCAAATTTAGACACTTCTTGAGCCCTATGCTCTAATCAGTATCTGAATGAATAATGATCATTTTACAAATCGCAAGTGGTAAATGAAACGTTTGTTTGGACGGGGTGATCGTTTAACATACGTATGTTTTAATTTTTGAATTCAATGCTTGTAGGCAAGGGTGTTACAAATGTGATTTCACGACTCACATGATGACATGACTAACCAATCCCACTACTCAAGCCTAAGCATCAATTTTCTGTGGCGTCCAAGAATGGTGATTATGAGGAAGCAACTTCACCTACAAAATAAAACATTGGAGAGTCAGGAGAAAGTTGTGCCATTCTTATGTAAATTCTTTACACAATTACGGCTGAAACACAGTTCTTTTTGCCTAGGTCCTAATTGTTCCGGATTTCTCATTGACATACCAAAAATTTTGTGTTAATGTACTTAACTAAAATATATAAAATATTAGCAATAGCAATTTTACCTACTTGCAGGCATATTTTAATTCTTTGTTGGCGATGCTCCATCATGCGTCCCCGTTTTGCGTACACATTACCGCAAACATCACAACATGTCATTCTTGAAAATTCCTACTATATGCTTGTGCTCTTACGTGGTATGTACAAAAAGCCGTTTCCTGTTTTATGGATTTTGTAACTTTTTGGACGTTCTTAAATTTTAATAGTTGAAATAAAATGTCAACGACATTACCTCAATCGAACATATACATATCATATATATATGGGGCAAAATAAATAAATAATTGACTTATAGATATGTGCAATGTGTAGAACTTTTTACTTATAATAATTAATAAAACAAAGGTTCTTCATATAACAATTTATCAAAAATACTTATTTATGCTTAACATTACTTAACAATGCTTAAGAATGGTTAACTTCGACATGTTTGATGAAACAACAAAATAAAGGGATACAAGAATAACAGAATTTATAGAATATTTAAATAATACAATAATAGCATATAACAATGAAATAGTGTATATACGTACATATATTGTCAAATTTAATTATTTGATGTATGTAATTTATACGTAATATTTAATTAATTAAAGTAAATCGTAGTAACGTAGTAAATTATACGAAAATTCTAACAGAAAAGATTTGTACTTTCTTGAAAATTTCCATTTGTTTAACCGCATAGACGAATACTTCCAAGTGGAACGCGGATAATATCGCCGACTTCACGGTATGAGGGCGTGTATACTTTGTGTTCGTCTTCTGTAAATTAAAATTTTGTTTATTTTCTTTTAATATAAATATTGTTATTTCTTAGTAATTACCTTTAATTAGTTCATAATTCCTTGAAGTATCATTTAGCTAATGCTTGAATGAATAAAAGTTAAATTATTGTTTAAAATTATAACAATTGCGAAAGTATAGTTATTAAAAAAGAATAAATGCGTTTGCATCAAACTACACAGCTTCTTGCATATTTTTTACATCCAACATCTAATTGTTATATGTATGTAAGAGAACATTGTAGATATTCTAAAAAAAAAATTTGATTGAATTCTTATTTTTCTTATGTGTTTCTTAAAGTTGTGTAAAAATATTTGTATTTATAATTTCGTTGATTTTTTTTTTCCTGAAATTTCGTTTCATACATTTTTTATTCATGTAAATTTGTACGATTCTTCGCTACTATAAAAAAAAAATTCCTTCTACCACTTTTTTAATACCATCGGTTTTAGCCAAGCATAAAAACCGATAAATGGTGCTTGTCCATTAAAGAGGGTGTAGAAATGTCGGAAATCTTCAGCTATATGCAGTCTACTTCCAACACCTCTCATATGACCCCGGCAGTATACCACGATATTTCCAATAACTGAAAGCTGCTTTCACTACTAAATAGAGAATTATTGTCGAACCCAAAAAGGTGAGCATTAAAAATGTTTAGGGGAACGGTGTTGGGTCGATCGCAAGGACAGACAAAATATATTGTTAAGAATTTTTTATTAATAAAAATAAAATAACGCTGCTTTATATTTTAAAAAATAACATATAAAAAAAACAGAAAAAAAACCGCTGTCCCTCCACCTAAGAATGTTTGTACATTATTGCTTTAGGTTAAGTAATAAATATGTAATATGACAATATGTCAGTTTGACTCGATTTTAATTGGGGAATAAATATGTTGGCTCACGAATGGTACGTAGGCACCTTGCTACGACAATAGATGCGCTTTATACGCTTTAGTGTAAGCAATTGTTTGCCGTTAAGGAAGTGCTGAATCGTTAAGCGTGTACTGTCGTCTTTTATATATATGGCCGATGGTATAGGATAATAATTTGCTTGCAATGGTATCTTGGAGAATCTCTCACGTTTAATCATTTCTAGGCCATTTAGATCGGTATAGAATGTATCGCTGCTTTGTAAACGAGTTTGGAAACGCATTACCACCTTAGTATCATCCATACTTGATATATCGATATCATTGCGTATTTCGAGCACGTTGTCGTCTCTTAAAATTGTTATATGTATCCCAAATGAAAGACCTACTGAGACTGTGGACTCTAGTGGGCCTTCGGTAACTAAAACCACGGGTGAAGGGTTGTCGTATATGGGAGTGGTAGGACCGTTGGGTTAGAATAAGATATGCCTCCGAACGCTCCCCGTTAAAATGAGTACCGTACCTAAACCATCTAAACAATTGTACTCTTACCGGTGTATGTAGTTCATTTTCTTCAAGTTGTATGAATTTAATTATTTCCTCGCTAGGAAAAGCGGCCGTGATACCAGAAGATCCTAATTTCAACGAGATTTCATGATGATCTGAAAATGTAACTTCTTTAGAATAATCAACAAGCTGCGTAGCAATCGGTAAAATTTATCATAAGATTGCTAACATAGTTATCAAGACTTTAAAAGGTGGAAATGTTAGGCCTGCTTCGTATATGATAAGAGGATTGTTAGATACCTCAACTGATTATCATTTGTAACGATGTTCACTACATATGTCGAAAGACCGCTTGGTGGCACTTTGAAAAGAAGTCTATATTTGGTAGCTGAAGCTTGCGGAGATACGGTATTTATAAGCGAGTGTTTATGCCAAGACCACGCTGGACTAATTTAGGAGTAAAAAAGTAGTGCAACTGTCGTCTGATTATATATCTAAATAAAAATTCTTGTCAAACTTTATTTTACTAAAATGCACGGTAAGACTAACCGTTGATTTCGTAAGCAAGCGATACACCGATTTTTGCTATTCCCATTGTCATCAAGATTTTGAAATAGCGAATGCTGACGTCGTGCGTCTTGCAACATCTCATCAAATTTTCAGGCACAACAGAGTCCAAGCGTGTAGCACTGCAGCAGACCTTACTTAATGCATTGAAACGCGATCCATACGCTTATGATAGGGCCATGAAATATAGTAACCTATACATAAACTGAATGGATCAAATTACGGTTGCAATCTATTTAATGTGCTACCCGTATCATCTAGAAGAGATTAATAGTTTTATACATGATATATGCTAGCAAAAAATATAGCCTCACAATTGCCGCCAATAGAATTCCAATTGTTTGTTCAAAGCTAATTCCCTTTTAATAGAATAATGTGTCCTTTGGATAAGTAAATTTCGAAAACCCGTTTTTTTCAGTATGTAAGGCATTGCACGGCTATGGCCGAAAGAATCGATTGCCCATGATGACACAGTTGTGATGTTAAAATATCTTTTTAGCCACGTCTAACCTTCTGTCAATTGCATTATAATACTGTGCCAATGTGCATTAGCTTCATCAGGCACCACCCACCCCCCAGCAACAAAGTTGTTGAATGGCCACTAATCTGCAATGAAATACATTGAAAAATCGAAAAAAGAAATCAAAAAAAAAATTTTGTTATAAAATAAGAATACTTTTTTAGTGCCTGTTTGCTGTTTTCTCCCAAGTTTTCAAAAAAGCCTGAAAAGTATGATATTTCAACCCCATATAAATTTCATTTGGGGACTTTCTTTCAGATGACGCAAAGTTTAATTGTTATTTTTTTATTGAATCATAATTTTTTTTTTTTTAATTTGGTAATATTTTGTGTGTGATTTGCGGGCTTGGCAAATTGATTGATTGAATTGAATTGAAAGCCGTTGGCTACTTTTATACAAAATCCTTTGCGTGGTTTATAAAGAAATCACCATCTGTGGAGGATAGAGAGATCAAAGAATATAAAAAATAAATTAATGAAATATGAAATGATATAAAAAAAAAAAATTGTTAACACAAAAATCTAATTCGAACAAAGTAAGGATAAGTACAAAAATTGCTTTGCTTAAGTTGAACTTGCTTCCAACGATCCATTTTCCACCAAGGTGGTTGATAGTTTGGATGCTGATTCCAATACAATTTTTCTATAAATTAACAAACTACTAATTTTTCCAAAACTAGGAGTTGGGGGAATGGGTCCTATAGACCCATTTCGTTTGCGACGACTTCGACAAACATTTTGTATTAAATCACACATATTAGCCAATGGAAATCTTCACACCGTATGCAACGGAAGGTTTCTTTCTCGAGTCTCGTTTAATTCCTTGCGGTACTACTAAAAGTCATCAGTAGTATTTGATCAGTAATAAAATAACTGACTTGGGTAGTAATCAATACAAAGACTTCCTTTCGTTTTCGGTCACGAGAGCTCGCGAATAAATTTAGCGCAAATTAGTTCACTCGATGAAAATAAAAAAATTAAAGACAATTGAAGAAAAAGTTGAAGAAAAAATAAAAAAACTGAAGAAAATTGAACAAAATGTTGGGAGAACGAAATCGCTATAAAATATTGTTTTTCTAAATTTGAAAAGCTTTTTCCGGTTGGGTCGATTTAATAACAGTTAGAATGTGAATTTTCATAAGCTACAGTGAAAAAGTTTCATGATTATGAAATAACCGCATCTGCCTGCAACTCTAGGCTAGCAGAGGATCATTACATTCGTCCATAAAAACGAAGAAGTGAAAGTATTGCAAAAAAAAAATTTCACATTCATAACAGCGGCAACTTATTAATTAAAGATTGACCAATAATTTTATATGTATAAAGACCAATACCCTGTTCTCATCATTCGTAATGCGAATTCAAAAAGTAAAATAAGAGGGCACCAAGTGCGTACAATTAAAACTTAAAGGTAGAGCGACAAGATAGCCGACTCAACCCACAGATAATTTTATTCTCTCTTAAAATTTTGCTACGATCATAATATTTAGCGCTTTTTATGTCACTATACTTTTTTTAAAAGCCTTGAATTTCTTCTTTTTTTATAAAATACAAAACAAAATATTTCAAATTCCAGTTTTAAAATCCATTAAAATCCATTTATCTTTCACATTAATAAAATAATTCCTTTATGGTAGACTTTAATATAAAATAAATATAGCTTATACATATGTACACTAAATTTATTTGAAATTTCACTTAACTAACCTGATTGCAACCAATTACTACTAAGCAAGATGCGAATTCACACTTAAGTTATCTAATTGTCCATTAAAAAGTACATCACTAATTAATTTCTCAGCTATTATGCGTTGATGGGTACTCATTAGACGCAATTTGCTGGCCACATTCATCCCGATCCCATCGTATTCATCATGCGGACGTTGAGTGTTTGTCGGCGTTGTCGTGGTATATGTTGTGGCTGTACCGCCGAAAAACGGTTGCAGGTGTTCCCGGGCAATTTGTATAGTTGGCACTTGCTGATGGATTTGTGCTGCTAGTTGAGCTGCAGCGGATTGATTAGCATTTTGTTGTTGTTGTTGCTGCTGAAGCTGTTGCATTTGATGTTGCTGTTCGAATGAGTTTACAGCCTGTTGAATTTCGCGCTGCGAATTTGAGTCGAGCGAAGTGATTTCCAGCACCTTCACTGCAGTTGTATGTTGTGGTTGGGTTTGAGTATGCAATTCTTGATGGTGATGCTGCTGCTGATGATGATGGTGATGATGGTGCAGGGTTGCGGTCTCATGAGCATTCTGCGCTTGGGTTATATCCTGCTGATGTTCATTTGTTTGTTGCTTATGATCTTCACTTTTAACAATCGTTACCACATCACCGTTCACGGCAGTTATCGTAGTAGTAGCGGTTTCATTTTGCATTTCCGCCTGTGTAGCAGAATGAGCGCTATTTGTTTCGATCTGATGTTCATCCTCATATTCCATCGAGTCGTCATCCTCGAACCCCAATGATATCGAACGTTTTTGCGGCTTATATTCATCTACAACATTTGATATTAAACGTTTTGGATTGCCGTGTTCAGCTATAAAAGAAAGTTTGTCGTAATACCACAAACGCGTTTCGTAGTTAGGTCTTGCATTAATTTTTCTTAGTTCTCGTCGAAAGGCTGAACGCAACGAGTTTATTTTACGTATCACCAAGTTTCTGTCGGGCTTCGGTTCAACCTCTGTTAATTTTACCCTTAGTTTTTCGTAAGCGGTGTTGCGAACCGAATTATTACTGTAGTCTGGATGTTTAGGCTGCCATAAACATTCTTCAGCTTTATACATCTCAATAAAATCGGCTAACCATAGGCGGGAATAACTACGTAAATCGTTTAATTGGTTGGCCATAGTTCATATGTTTTACTTTCTTTCTTTACAAATAAAGTTGTCGCAATATTATTATTTGATGTATTCACCACCGTACATTTAATACCACGACTATTAAAGTAAATATAAGCGTTCTGTTTGCCTTTATATGATAAGAACAATTCATTTAGCTGACTTTGTTCATAAAAGCACTTTTATATGTACACTCAATACTTTCTTTGAATGTTTTGTATGTCGCTACATTTTCATATAAATATTTCATAAATTGCTTTTATTTTATTGATACTTTAAAGTTTTTAATATTTTCATCTATAAAACAATTATATTCTTCTTTTGCTAGTAAAAACCTAGTTCGGCAACAACTCAAACACGTTCGCGACCATCTTGGATTATTTTTCTACACATTAAAAATGTTGTATAGGACTTGGCAGCACTCTATGAGACATTGTATAGAATAAAAGCAATGGTGAATTGCATCAGAGGTGGTGGATGGATGTTTTCAACCTTAAGTTACAATAAAAGGATGCAATAATAGCTATCAGCATATTAGCAACTCAAACAAGACGTCAAATCATAAATAAAGGAAGGATATTTGTTTTTATTGCAATTTGTAGAGAAACTTAGCTCGATCAAACCTAAATAGTGCATCTCTCGTAATTATTTTGGCTACGAAAGCTACAAACATATTTAATGTGTAGACGTTTTTTGCGATTTATAATTTAAGTGAAAGATAACATCTAACATCATATCATTCATTGTATGCGTTTTGCGACATTCGTTACAACATTATACCTACCTCTTACAATTTGTTTTCCATATTTTCCTTTCGTTGTGC
Organism: Glossina pallidipes; assembly: GCA_000688715.1. Taxonomy (NCBI): domain Eukaryota; kingdom Metazoa; phylum Arthropoda; class Insecta; order Diptera; family Glossinidae; genus Glossina; species Glossina pallidipes. Next base: position 132,282 of record KK499818.1, on the reverse strand, counting down.
ATAATGCTGCAACAAGAAGAAAGTTTTTGCGGATGCAAATTAAAAATTTGTTAACATAATTTTGCAACTAATGGAAGGAAATAATAATAGCAACTGAATTCTTTCTTTAGTGTAAAATTTGAGCCGTGTGACACAAAATAGGATGTGGGATTTGTTAAGCGAGAAGTTTGTTATGGATTTCAAGATTTTTTTTCTTTTTCGTATATATCCAGCCGCTCCTTAGGGGATATCAGGAAAGTTTGTAGGGAGAGAATATTGTTTGTGTAAGTTTAATTTAAACGTGGAAGCATCAGCAGCGGGGAGCGAGACTACTGTTACTAGATTACTGCAGTTGTGGAGCAGAGTGTTCTTAACAAATAATTCAGACAAAGTCAAAACTATATAATTTCTCATGGCATTCTTTGGAATAGGAAAAAAATTGACAAAACAGAACATAATTTCGATTTTTTTCTCGCTTTATTAACGTAAATCTTTATTTGCTAGAAAACGTTATACGTTCCAATTGCTTTTAATTTGCACGATTTGAATGTTGCTTTTGTTTTTTTAGATAGAAGAAACTGTATTTGCTTGTTTTTTAGTGCTATATTTAGTTGCGATTAGTATTTCCTCACATATTCGTCTCAAGTGCCGGGTTGGTTAAATCCTTTTTAAGTCTTTTTGCGCTACAATATAGTATGGCAACAGTGTAAGTAAGGTTTGTCAATATTTTTATACTTTTTTCAACACATGCTGCAGATTGCCTTTGCAGTAATATGATGGGTGTATGGAATACATTTTGCTGTCATGAACCGATGTTGTACGTTATTCATAAGCAACATCGTCACAGCCCTCCCGACGCTATAGCCAGGATTCTGCAAGCTATAACCCAAAGGTAGTCTGGAAGATAGCAGAAATTATTTGCAGGTTAATTTAATGGCGGACCAGCTATCTATGGACACTCATCTAACAATTTTACTGAAGTTATGGACAAGCTGGTGGAGGCTTAGTTTGGCATAACTCTAGGTCTACACAGGGTAAGCCACGTCCTGCTGGGAAGATTCTTCTTAGCCTCCGGCGCATTGAATAAAAGGAGGACTAGATTGTTTGTGGAAATAATGAAGCTGAAGGAAAAATTGAAGAACCTGCAGGTGGCAAAATGGTCCGGTATATTCAGAACCGATGATGACTACTTCCCCATCAACAATATGGACTACACAATTGTAGCCCAGACCGAAGAAGATTTTACGCTATTCGGCCTCGATGATGAGGTATTCGTCGATCTCACACTAAATCAATTATCCATCAGGAAAGAAAGGTACCTGCGGCCGCTTACAGGATACGGGATCGCGCGATACATCCGTGAGCAGCTGCGTTGTCAAGCCTGTATGAAAGATCTCATCCAAACAGAAGAAGATGCCTGCGAAGCGGTGACCGGTCGAGCTGTCGCTAAGAATTCCAAAGACAACTTACCTCCAAACACCTGAAACTGGCGTTTCCAAAAGAAGAGGTCCACGATACGTTCCACCATGGGTACGATGTCTTCTATGCAGCAATCCGGCAACATATGGTAGAATGGGACATCGGCAAGCGCGTGCAGTCAACTGTGGTGGCACGCTTGCCTTCTTCCTGCAACGGGGGCAGTATCCACCGAATAAATTTATTTGGATACGTGTTATTCATGCTTCTGACAGAGAGAAATTAGAGTGAGACCGTAGAGATCAAGAGATCTGAAGAGAAAATTTTAACATAGCGGGATTCTAAGGTAAATATATTAAGATACATTTCAGCATTTATTCAATTATTTTTATTTTATTTCAGTTTACAAAAATGCACCACCATATCAACAAGAAATTGTGTATTAAATACATTAAAGATGTATATATTAAAAAAAAAAAATTTGTTATTTATAACTTATTTACTTATTTCTATTTAATTTTAGAAGGAAAAACAAGATATGCCGCCGGTCACTTCCTCATCATAAGAAATGAAGGTCCGCCACTTAATTGAATTATAATATAATAAAAAGCATGAAATCTGACTTCTGGAAACTTCTACATTCTTTCCATTTATCGACTTAATTTTCATGGGCGCGATTAGAGCTGAGACGTCCCAAAAACTTGGTCCAACCCATCCAAAACTTTTAAAAGAATTTAACTTGTCCAAATACTACTATTAAGCGATATTTGTCAAGAAATTTTGAAAATCGCGAATTTTTTCCGTGTAATGAATTCCTCACAACAAAGTTTTATGTAGGCAGTGATATCAAAGAGAACCTATTTGTTGTCAACGTGGTTCATCTTTTCAAATTTCGTCAATATGTCTCAAAAACAAATTTCTCAACTTTTAGATTCAACACAAAAGTATATGAAAAGACGTCGGACGGACAGACAGAAATCGACTGGCAGTTGACGTGATTCTGAATCGATAGATAGAATATAAGTGGATCTATATTATGTTCTTCTGGGTATTTCATATTTAAAATTCAAACTTCGTATGGTCTGTCCCACAAGTCGTGTATATAGATTATAAAAAACACATGAAATAAACGATATTAGACAATTGGTTTGCTTACATTTAATGGATAAATTATACTTAAAGACGAACTTAGCTAAAAAGTCATTTTTTTTTATTGCAGTGGAAAACGTCTGCCTTTACCAGCGATAAGCGACGCTATGCACCTGTATGATTTTGATGTGTTTAATAGGCTTTAGGTCTGTTTAATAGGTTTTGTGTGAAATTCCTATATGATTTTCAAGTGCTTAATAGGCTTCAGGTCTGTTTAATAGGGTTTGTGTGCAATATGGCTGTACATAAAGACCAAAAACTAAGAATAATAAAAAGCTATAAATGAAATTTACCATATGCTGCGGTAATTAATCTTTGCGTCTTTGAATTGGCGTTAGACTCATTCTCTACAAACAATTGAGCGCATGCACAATGAATAAACGCGATTCTTGTTTTCTCAAAAATTCTCTCTTCTAAGCAAAAAAATTCTTCCGTTTTAATGAATTTTTTATTATTTAACGCACAATAATTACTTACAATTTACTTAAATATTTGCAAAATATTTAATGCTCTCCTGTTTTTGCAACAAAATATTCACTTTAGTTTAGCAGCAGTAATGCAAACGTGGAGAAGAAGCAACCGACACCAAAAAACTAAAAACTGGACTTGGTATTATTTAGGAACCTTAACGATTTAGTAAATATTTTTATATGTCTTTCTTTTGTATTCAAGCCGAAATTTCCATAGTCTATTCTATGTGTGGATTGTTGGAAAGCATTTCAGGTTAAGGGTCTGCAGGGCCGATTATATATCATAGGAAACTTTCCAAACTACCGAACGTAATATTGAAGCGCTTATCCGTATACGATTGTCATAACTTCTTTATGTAAGGCGAAATATTCTAGAAAGATATGGCTAATATGGACTATTAAATAGTCTGCACAATACGATTCTTTACAATAATTTAATACTCTCAATCAATAATTTTTTATTCAAGGTACTCCTGAGAGATATCTGGAGTATATATCTGACAAATTTAGCCCAGTATTACGTACTACGATGCAATTACTTTTTTCAATATTTATTTATTTTGTTGACAAGTATATTCGATATGGCTTATGCTTATTTTTGAATTATAAAAATTTTGTGTTTTCTCCATTTGTATGCTTTCTAAGAAAAAAGACCGGGATAAGCTGTGTAACATCCAGAAATGTTAGTTTGAGTTACATAGTAGCTCAAAGAAATTTTTTGGTTTCAAGTTCACGTGATTTTTGTAGCACTAATCCCATCAATCTCCACAACAGCGCCTGTTAAAAGTGACGATAACTCAAGAAAAACATTGAAAAACATTGTGAGTAGGCAAATACGACCGTTAACTACTTTGCACCATTTCACTTAACGCAATTCATATCATTTTTACGTAAGAATTGTCTTTTGTTTCCACATAGCTTAAAACAATAAAAGCCAAACTTTTAATTTTTACAAAATTTTTTAAAGCCGATTTATTCTTTATATCTTTCATTTCAACACAATTCAATTTAAAAGTGTAGAAGATTCGCCGGTTGGGTCGTTTAGCCATATACCATTTTTTTGGACAAAGGCTTAATTACTAATAGATTTAAAGAAAAAATTCTCATTTAACATATCTGAGAAAATAATTTCCACTACTTTTAAGAGTTCTGAGGGGGAAATTTTGCATTTCGGCGACAAACGCATTTAACACCTTCCAAAGCAGTAGAAAGGTTCTTCCTTGCATGCCAGATGCTTATTCGGTTATTATTTTCATAACTCCTTGCAAACATATGCTTAAATATTTATAAAATACTGAAATGGTACTAAAACAAGTTAGCAATAAATTAATAAATTATTAAAATGTTAAAAACAGTCAAAAAAAGGCTTTAATTTTTAGTTCGATTTTCTGATTATTTGCGACTTCCGTTTACTTTGTTGTTTCAAGGTCGTAAGGTAGTAAGAAATATGTTATACAAGATTACTTTTTTTATTTTCCTAAATTATTATTTTGCTTTCAATATTTACAATATTTTGTGCAAGTACAAAAATGTATGGTTTCTTCCTAAAAACTACAACTTACGCTGAATAAATACATATTTTATTGTAGTTGCTGTGCCGTCATCGTTAACATTTTTTTTTTTATTACTCCAATATGTGATATATTTATATATCTACGTTTAGTCAGTACCAAAATATTTTTGGCCAAAATGATTCGGAGCGACAGGATGCAATTCCGACGTTAATATTTTTAATTTTGGAAAAGCAGTAACTACTGTTTTAGCAGCAACTGGAGTGCAAAAAAGATTCGATAAGATTATACTACTTTCGGGTACTCCATGTTCTTTTAGCACATTGACGGCCTTTAAAGAAGCGAAAAAAGGGAGGAAAAAGCACATTAGGGTACTGTTGCTTGTTAAAATTAAACTTACCTGTAATACGGTATTTCCGGTGCTCATGATAGGATACATAAGTAACACTTGACGGCGTGCAATGTCATCAGGAAAGCGTGCGTAAACAACACGTGCGACATGGGTATCCGAATCTGATTCTACTAAAATCTTACCAATACGTATGGAACGGCAACAATCTCTAAGACCCTGTTCCATTGCCTCGCCAGAACGTATGATTGACACTCCGCAATTGCCAGAACGATATTTCAGACCCTCATAAATTGCACCTGTAGGTGTTTCCACAGAACAATCTGAATATGGTAATTGGTTTAACGATTCTTCAATAACTAAACGTATTAAGCGATCGGCATAGAATTTAAAATCGCTACGAGTAGTATTTCTACAGTGAATAAAAAGAAAAAACAGATGTCACATATTTCAGCAATAAATACAACTGATTATAACATACTTATCGCGTATTATCGTCAGAAGTTCGGCTACTTGAGAATTACATTCTAAAATTTTAAAATTTGCTCCATAATTTTCTAAAATTTCCTCGGCGGATGTTATTGCCGGTATGGGCGAATTAGGCCTGCTGACACTGTTTTCATTAGCATCATTGCTTTCGGAATTTGAATTGGATGAGTTCTCTTGGGACGCACACATTTGCTTAATATTTGGAAAAACCGAGTAAATAATTAAATATATTTTAATTATTTTATACGTTGCCTAAGCCAGAGATGATTAGTTAACAACGCGATAAAATACTTTCTTCTTTTCTTTTCGTTTATTATCTCATTATCCTCAAGCAGGATGGCCAACTTTTATTATCTGTGTTACTTTTCGTAATACCTTCAAATTGGAGTTGCCACGTTTAAAAATACATAAATGTCTTCTTGTTAGATTAATTGTTTATTTGCTTTTTACTTTTGTTTACGTTGTGTAAAACGCCATTGAAGTGAGAATAAGAGAGTAAATCATTATAAAAGATTACAAAGATATATGGAAAACCTACGGGATTTAATCGTTTCGCATTGCTGCTGCCTAAGTAACTTTTTAATATGTGTAAAAAAAATTCGTTGCTAACGGGATATTATAAACAAACACAAGGCTGGGTGTTTGAAGATCTACCTGAATCGAGTATTTTCGTATCTTGATAAAGAGTAAACCTTTGTGTGTGTGATACATTGAAATAAGAAAATTACTCAATTTTTCTTGTCATTTTAATATTACGAATAGAACAGTAAAGTCGAGTTGTGGAAAGATTCAAGAAAATAAAATCAAATAAATAGAAAAATGTGAACGATATATGCAGTGTAAAGCCTAAAATAAATATAAAATTAAATAAATAAGAAAGTTTTTTGTAACAAGAGATTTCTATGTAATCACAAGAAAGGGTTCCAAATAAAAAACAATAATAATGCGCTTTTAAAATAATGTACTAAGTACGTGTGGTTATGTGTGCAATATTTTAATATTTATCGATACCAGCTGTTAAACGAATTTATCTGTTTATTTTCATAAATTTTTATAGAATAAATTAATTGCAACAATAGTTCAAAGTCTACATACGCTAAGCAGCTAAACAGGGGTTAGTGAATAAATAAGAAAAAATTATTGAACAAACTCAACACTCGCCTATTCATGTATGTTGTCTTATATAATTTGAAAAGATGAAATAGCCTTTGAATTCGAAGCAAAAATAATAAATCGAACACTAATTGCATTCATATTATAACTAACAGTAGAAGCTTTTCCTCTCTTTATAAGGAACTATTTTCTTTATTGTTATTACGTTGAACTCTTCCCAAAAACAAGAAAAAAAGCCATGGCATGAAAGACTAAAAAATAAGAAACAAAAATAGATAATGCATGATAAGCAATAATAAAGTCGCTTAACGATTAATTAATAATGCGCATCAAGAGACTAAATAAAAAAGGCGTAAACATAGTTTAGGAAGATTTTTTAGGAACTTGCGTTTTCATAACAAACATTTCATCTTCTCTGCATATTTGATTTCTTTTTCTTGGGTTTTCCTCTTAAAGACATAATTATTAAATTTCAGTGTAATATAAGAACGACACACTAGATTGTTTTTGCATGGTCTCTAGTAATTGTGGCTTGTTGTGAATTGTGCTTGACTTCGATGGCCGATTTCAGTTTTAAGCCAACACCCTTACAGAGCTCTACTTCGGTGATGCTTTCTCTTACAAATAGATTGTCAAAAATTCCATCAAAGTTGTTGTTACTTTGCGTAATGTATTGGATCATATACATAGTGAACCCATGGCCCACAGCTTATCTTAAACAGTTGCTACCCTCCTTTGTATCGAATTTGGGGATTTAAAGCAACTTGTGATAATCATATCAAAATAAAATATAACAGATGATCATTAGAAACTTAGTTTGTTGTTATCTTTAGGGTAATAAAAAGGTATTGAAGTAGTTTGCAAGTCAAGTGCAAAAAAGAAAAAAATTCGTGCAGAACAAAACAAGATATGATATCAACGGCGAATCAAAATGGGTATCAATTTGCATATAAGAGATGAGCCATAAACTGTGTTACAATAATAGTAGGGATATGAAAGCGGAGATCAGGTTTTACAGAAAATATACATTTTGTTGCCAGCACGCGGCTTTTAATCGACTTGCGACTGTTTGTTTTCGTCGGCATCACAAAAATTTATTTAAATCTTGCTTGCACGGGTTCTTAGCCCGCTCCCACTTTTAATAAGAAAAATTGAGAACTTCAGAATATTGCTCGATCGAAAAATTTGATTGGCAAACATATTTCTAAGCGCTTGCGTTTCGAATTCGATGCATCTATTAACGATGCTGGATTTCCGTTTTAGGTTACTTCTAACGTTCTTGTTATTGTTAGAGACTTTTTTGGTAAATGTAGTGAGGTTTGCATTTAGAAACGCGATATGAGAGAGTCATTGTCGACTCAAATTTTAAATATTGTGAATATAGCTTGATAGTTATGTTACAACTAATCAAACTACGCAGTGAACATATGCAATAATCTGTATTGCAATTTAAAGATTTCTACTTTTTTTTTATTTTATACAAGTAACCTTTAGAGTTATCTCTTACCGCATGTAGAGATAATAAACGCTCTCCCAGAGTGTAATTATAAATATTGCAAATTTATTGGCCCTGAATAATTGTCCGTAAATATTTTTACTTGAATAAAAGCGAAACCACCTACGCCCTGCAACGTGTATAGTAATTTTAATATAATGGTAATGTAATAGGCTTTCGTTCCGTTCGTTCTAAAATTTCTGGTATTATCAAAAGGCGTTATATAGAATGCAAGGTAAATACTAAATTGTAATATTTTCATAAAAAGGGAGAGCTAATTATATATTATACCCATCACCGAAACGTTTGCAACGCCCAGAAAGAAGCTTCAGAGACTGCACAAAGTCTATTCATGACCAGAATCAATGGTGATTAAGATATCGCCTACAAAAGTGCAAAAGAATTTGAAAATGACGTAAACCGGCCAAAGAACACGCCTACAACGCCCGAACTCGTCGCTACAAAAGCTATTTTGCTTGTTACTCATAAAGTGCAATACATGCATCATATAAATTCTGACTCTTATTCTGAAAGTAAGAATAATCTGTTACGCCCATCCAATATTTATGAAAATTAAGTTCCTTTCCTTCGTTTCAGTCTTTTTTAGGATAACGGTGATGGATATAAAAAAGTCGGTCACGACCGAATTTAATATTCGTACTTGTTTTAGTTATTGCTGAATATTATTCTTTACTTTCTTAAGTGTAATGGCACGTAAGAAAAAATGGGGTCACAGCCCACCGTTAAATACCCTACTCTACCCACAATTATTCTAAAATTTATATGGGTCAAAACACACTAATATGCCAAATTTAATCAGAATATTTCAATAGTATGTGGGCTGCAGGTTGGTCACAAGAAAACTCAACTAAATATTTTTTGATCCATCACAAGTCCTTCTGCCCATAAACTTAATACAGCTTTGCACCACAAATTATATTTCTGTTTCTATAATCCATTCCTTTCTTAGCCTCTTTACGGTGTCGACGCATTTACAGTGTGTCCAATATTTGTAAAACACGAAATTGGCCAGAATCGCTATCTAAAGGGCAGTTGTCTTTTACTAAGAAATATTTTTCAAAGCGTTGCAATCCATGTTAAACAATTCTGGCGACTGCGTAATAACTCAATATTCGATAAAAATTAATCAGCCAATTTTCGTTCAATTTCCAGCAACGTGCGATTCATCATAAGACCATTGCACGACGATGTATGTATTCCGTTGGCCGAAAAGCAAGTTCAGCCGTTTTTCTTCTTTACATCATCGTACACGTAGGAATCACATAGTTCCCATTGCAACATCTCTCGTGGAAGTTTCCATCAAGATAAGAAAATGTCAATCCATATGTCCGATATCGTTTTACATAGAACTTAAGTAATTGTTCATCTAAAGTGAATATAACTTTAAAAAACTTTGGACATTTTCAAACAAAAGTTAAACGAAATCTACTTTTACTATATTCAATAGGGTTTGACTGTAATAGCTGAGAGTAATGTGTGTTACATGATAGCGAGTAAGCACAACTTTCTCTTTTGTTTACATTCACTCTTCTCATTCTGTCTTTAGAAATCCCATTGAAACCGCTTAATGATGCACTTCACTAATCTGCACACTATTTCGATTTAAGTATTTTTAGAAGAAAATGTAATCAAAACGTGTTTGTTTATGTATTATATTTATTTACATTATTAGTTTTCTTGTAAGCCGGTGTCGATTACATGCTCTCAGTACATGAATAAGTGTGCATAAGTGTGTACATTTGCAGGTGTAGTGAAGTGTGCTGACTCCATGTCATAAGTATTTCCATAAATTGAGAAGTTACCCTACACCGCTTGTGCGGCACGATTATGTTAAGTTTAGGCGCATGTATGCACCATCCAGAAGGACTTGAGACAAACCCATCTCTTATTTTTCCGATTCAGAACTGATTCCGATTCAAAATCACTTTTTGAATCGATGAAAGCTTGTCTGTCCTTCTGCCCGTTTTGTTTTTTTGTGGCCAACATACAGGCGGCAAATTTTTGGGGTATTTTAATGAAATGATGTTACATCGATTTGTTTTGACCCAAGTATGAACACTATTCGAAATGTTTCGGATCGAACAACATTCCATATAACGTTTTATTTTGCAAAGTCGTTATAATGTGAACAGCTGCATATTATTGGTATGCGGTAGGCCGTGACCCATTGTAGTGTTTTCACTTGTTCATATAACAACATAATTATAATCTGAAAAGTCTTTTTCTGGCGGTTGTAATTTACATTTTTAAAGGAAAGGTTATCATTATAGAATTGATTCGAAACATTTCAGAAAATTATATTCGTCTTACGATGAATGTTTAAAGTATTAAAAATCCTTCTTATTATTCTCAGATCATCAATGTCCATTACTGTTCATATCAGTCTACTGATATGTGTTTGTAAGCAGATTGTAACAATTTTTCGATTTTCGAATTTTTTCCAATATAACTGACAGTAACACATAACTGATGGACAGACAGACAGACACCGGAATCGGTTTAACCCTGTATACTGATTGTATATTATACTGACTGCAGATTATATAACATATATATAGTTGTACCATATATATATATATATATATATATATAATGTATGTTCATTTTAAAGTCTCTTATCTATGTTAAAGCTGGAAAGTACTTATCAAAGTTTTTTGCAACTAATAAGAACTGTTTGATATATTTAGATATATACACGTGAAAAAGTATTTTCTATTTAGATCATACCATTATCTTAACTTAGCCTACCTTATCTGAGTGCGTCAATACGTAATATTAACGTGTATCAAGTGTCTATTTATGACTTGAAGAGTCAACGTTTGTTTACAAATAGAATTTCTTACTATGTTTTTATTATAGTTTTTGTTGTAAAATTATATATAGAAAATTATTACGTTCTTTTCTATTATTGCTAATAATTTCTTTACATATCAGCTGCTAGCGCCAACAATGAATTGCGCGCTGGGCAAACCTATTAACTTTGGCAATAAATATTTGAATTTATAAATATTTGCAAAATTGCAATACAAACCATTTGGCGGCGCTACCCGGAATGCAATCATCCACAAGAACTCAATTAAGTTTTATTTTGTTATATAATATATTCCTCACTGTAAACAGGTCTAAAAAAAAAACGGCTGACTGTACCTTTAAAATTATATCACTGTTCGTAGCACTTTCCAAGGCAGAGTTCATTGTAGATTAACTGTTACTGATACGATAAAAGCTTACCTTCCTTCAGTTCGTTGCAGCATTAATTATGGATTTAATCAATTGTATTAACGTTCATGCTTGTTATGAAATAAAGATTTCTTTTTGATAAGGTAAGAATCTGTGTTACTTTGCTTTGTTAAAAGTATTGACTTTTAGACTTGATGCGAGTTTATTATCAGTGTTACGTAAAACAAAAAATAAATACATAAATATACATTTAAATTATATATATATATATATATATATAAATTCTTGATGTTAAAGTAAATAAATTTATACGAAAAAAGTTGAGTTAGGCTTATAAGCATTCAATTGTTTTCCGTAGCTTAGATGTGCAAAGAGGAAAATTCATTTCTCGAATATAAAAGATGAGTGCTTCTACATCGAAGAAGCGGCAGATAAATTTAGATAACATGTACGATGCCGGTGATTATGGAAAATTTTAACTTCACATGAGGGTAGCGAGGCCCCCTTCAATGGGGATCGTCTCCTCAATCAACTTATCTCTCGATTGCCAATGGTTGTAGGCAAGCCGTCTGATTAAGGCTTCATGTCAGGTGTAGACGTTAAACACATACAAGGAATCTGCACCGATTAAATAGTTGAGTTAGGCACAATTGTTTAATGCTTCCGCACATTCAGCTAATTTGCTTACGCATTGATTCATCTTTCGCAGTTTATTCTCAACATTCAATTTAACTTTCTTCCAGTTTGGGTCCCGATATTATAAATAGCACTCACTTAGTCTAGTTTAGTAAGATATTTTTTGTTAAATAGGATAATGGATAGTAAGCGTTTTGGGAAGCGGTCGGAAAAGTGCTGAGGTCCGAATCATTTTCAATAGCGTTCGTTCTTGTTCCAATATTTCTACAAAATATTGCAAAAATTTGCGGCTGGTAGATCGACCACAAATAACTAGATAGATGATATAGATAGACAATGATATAATAAAAGACGGGTCTATCTCAAAGTCTTCATGATATTGCACATATCCATGTAAGCGTAATACGCCCTTGTATCTTGTAAGTGGCGCAGGATATGACAAGAAAATACTAGTATAATATCGTTGTTAAGAATCAACATCGTTCATAAGTTCTTTACATTGTTGATTGTTTAATTTAATAAAAAATAAACTAATCAAAAAGATACTCAAAGAAATTTACGTAAAAATTTAATGCTAATTGAATGGCAAAGCAATTTATTTCAAATTGCAAACGTAGCTACAGTTAAACGTTACAATTGTATAATAATTCATATGAAAAAAAATATTTTACGTTTTAGTAGCTGATAACACGTAACACGTTTCATCTCAGAGTAATTTCAATGTTCATTGCATGTGTACATATAAATATATATATGTGGTGCAAGGGTATATTAAGCTTGTGCGGATGTATGGAACACCCAGAAGGGCTTAAGACGTATCTACCTTTTATTATAGCAATCGATTCAGAAAATGATTCTGATTCTAAGTTTGTCTGTCCGTCTGATGCCTGTCGATTTGTGATTGTGTTCAAGCCACAGTTCGCAATTTCTGAGATATTTAAGTGAAATTTGTGGTGTACTGACTTGCTTTAACCCTAGGACGAACGATATTGAAAATGGTTCGGCTCGGATGACTTTTTCGACCGCTTCCCAGATAACGGTTTATGTTGAAGTTTCGATTATAGAGTGATGTAGGGTATCCAATGGTGGACGTTGTCCTACTATATTGTTCTTACTTGTGCTACTTTTCACATTGTTTTATAAACTCATAAGCTTGGCTATATTTATTGGTCTTTATCACTGGCTTTTCGCCAAAATTTTTAAAAATAGAAGTAAAAGTACGTTTATGTCTAAATGATTTTTTAAAAATCATATTCAATATTTTGATAACCATCATCGTGTGACGTTTTCTTAAATATGCATGCGAAAATATATCGTTTCATTTGCTAAATATAAACACCTATTGACATAAGAATTCTTCTAGAAATGAAATTTGTTATAACATAAATATTCCTCGTGGGATTCTCTTAACCACCCGCGACTCAATCATAGAAGTTCTACTATTTACAGAAAGCGAAATTGTGGTAATAAATTAAAAGTTTGTTCGCGTGCCTGCCAGAAGATTACTTAGAAATTATTAAAATTAAAATCACTTTGTTCGTGATGGAACGCTTTATCTTAAGAAGGGATAAGAAAATTGCACAGACTATTGATACAGAATACGGAAAAATTTCATGGTTTTTCAAACAAAAATTTCTAAATGAAAAGACGTACATTAGGCCAAAAGATATTGACGAAAATAATGAAAACTTGTTTAACAAGAATAAGTAGTCGATTAGGGTCGACCATTAGCTCACCTACGCCAGTTCGCCTAGTATGGTTATCTACTTGTTTTTGTAATAATACACAATAATACTCACAAAATTGTACATTATTTCCTGCAAAGGCGTACCCTTCCTTACAAGCCTACTTTTCATAAATGCCCAAAGCATCATATAGTGCAATCCAATTTTAGCAAACTTAATTTACTTCCGAAAAATGTTATTATTTTTCAGTTTCCATCATAAAAAAACTAGAAGTTAGACTAAAAGGGCTTGCTAGGATAACTCCTTTATATGTTAGGGTCTACAAAAAAAAGTCCTATATGATCCAACTTCTCTACCGTTAATTTTTTTCTAAATTACTACTACGAACCAATTTTCATCATAAAATATTAAGAATTAAATCTTTTATCGAAGGGTTTACGATTCATGAGCAATCTTATAAGAAGTGTGCTCCAAACCATAGACCTATGGGGTTTAAATTTAGTCTACTTAACTTTTATGTCAAATCACTACCATGAAAAAATTTTCATCGCAAAACCTTAACAACTGAGGCATACAAGGGCCTACATTTCCTGAGATTCTTTATATGCGGTGGTATCAAAAAAATTGATGTGGGTGGTGCAAATTCGGTCGGTTAATTGCTTTTTCAATTTACTATTGTGAGTCAATTTTCACTATGAAAACATGAAAATTTCTACCATATATAGTTTCAGTGTTCATAGGCGTGTTGAGCGTTCGGAAAATTGTCTCAGCGAGACCAAATTTTTCATACCAGTTTAGAACTATAATTACTCAACGACTTTTGTCGGGAAATTTTAAAAATTGCCACTTTTTCCATATAATGACTTTTCAAAATAAGGTGTTGCTGATCGGAAAAGTGGACCGACTCAAACTATTTTCGACAGAGTTCATTCTTGTGTCATAGCACGCCAAAACAGAAAAATGCAAATGGACTGGCAGACTGAAACGATCGGTATAACAAAAAATGGGTCTATCTTAAGCTCTTCTGGGCGTAACGCACGTTCGCACAAACTTAATATACTCTGTACGACGAGCGATGCAGGGTACAAAAAACAGTCTTATGGCGGCTTATGTGTTCGTGAATAGATGAAAATTCCACTTGACTTAATTATGTTAAAAAAAGCCCGCGTTTATACATTTTGAAGTATGTTTTCATGCATGGTATGCGTATATGAATATGCGTTAAGCTTGGCTTGATCGGATCCACAACATTGTTGTAATTCTCTCAAATTAAGAAAAACCTTTAAAAAATATGTAAGAGAAGGTTGCTTGAAAACAGAAGCAGCTTAAACGTTACCTAAAACCTTCTGACGCTTCAACAACCAGAAGGCAAAAGACACCGTAAACTGGGTGTGCAACCATGAGGGCTGCTGGTGTGCCGAGATTTTCGAGTAGCACAGTAGAAATTAACTTTTGTGAATAATTTTTCAACAACCAATTAAACATAACTCCGAAATTTAACCGAGAATCTAAGCCAAGAGTTTGTTAAAGATATTTTCATTTCATAGGCTAACAAATGGGTATAACGGATTCTTACAAAAACAAAAAACAGAAAGACTTTATTTCTTATGTCTAGAGTTGAGAATTATAAGAAACAACTTGAACTGAACGGAGACTGGACCTACATAATCAAAAGAAGCAGAATGTTTTTGAAACTTTATCTCATTTTGCATCCTTTTTTTTTTTTGCTTATATTTATTTTCTTTTTTTGTTTGCAAAACTTGACTAAAGCATATTTTAAAAAAGGATCAATAAATTTCTATTTATATTTAGTTCCCAATGAGCCGACTTTTGGAAAAGCCTAATGTTGCGATGCCCATTAAGACTTCGAATGGTCAGTTGACGACAACAGCAATCGCATCCGCCTCTCCTTTAGCCACATCCTCAAATAACTCGACCACCGGTAACATAATAGAAATTAATGAAACCTCAAAACAAGACTATGGGCAGCCAGCTCCTGCAAAAACAAAAGGTTAAACCTCACTGAACAATGCATTTAAGTAAATTAATGAACATTAAAATTTTTTTTAGCCGCTACAAACTTAGATGCTGTACTAATAAGTCTGACTGCGGGCGCGGCCGCTGGAGCTTTAGCTAAAACTACTATTGCCCCTTTGGATCGTACGAAAATTAATTTTCAGATTAAGTAAGGTGTTGAAATGATTACCACATATTCTCCGTTCTCTCTTTATCGTTATCACCTTCGTTTAAATATAGAATAACTTGTTTGAGATTCATTAGCACTTTTACATGTTTTTAAAACGTACTAAAGTAACAAAACATTACTGGGCCTTCGTTAAGGAAAAGTTGAAATTAAAAATTGAAAACTACTATTGCACCTGTGGATCGTAGGAAATTTATTTGTTAGATTAAATAAGGTGTTAAAATGATTACCACACATTCTTCGTTCACTCCTTGCCGTTGTCGCCTTAGTTCGAATATAGAACAACTTGTTTAAGTTTCATTAGCGCTTTTACATGTTTTCAAAACTTACTAACATAACGAAACGTTACTGGGCCTTCATTAACGAAAAGTTTGAACTAAAAATTGAAAAATCGGCCAAAAGTTAAATGGAAATTAAGACACGGAAAGGCCCCGACCAAATAATGAAAACAGTATATAACAAACAGCAAGCCAATAATTTCCGTTTTGTGCCCACTATGTACAGTGTGTATGTATGTCCATTTTGCAAAAACTTTGCAATTGCTGGAAGCAAGTTTCAGAGGTCCTATAATGTGTATATATTCTTGGTCAGTATGAAATTGTGAACCAATCTTGTTGCAATGTTTTGCCGATAACGTTAAAATATCGGCTCCAAATTTGGCAAAAACATTACAACCTCTTGCAAGCAAATTGGAATAGAAAGGGGACGAATCGGATCGGCATTCGGTAATGTAACATAAACTTGAATACTTCTATTGTCAAAAGTGCGAAGATTACTCATAAAGTACAATAGAAACACTTACTATATCTGTTGAAAAGAAAGGATCGTCAAGCCCGTGCAGTGTTTTAGAATACGGTAACTCGTTCTCGTATAATAAAGTTAATGAATATAAGAGATTCGACGTCAGCCGAATATTATTTACTTACTAAGTTTCGTAAAGTTGACCCTCGTCTAATTTAACCCTCCAAAATATAAGGATTAAATATTAAACGCCTATGTTAATTGATTTTTAGTACGTCCCCAAGGACTACAGCGGAATTCTTCCTAATTCTTTCTTGGTTTTCGTAAATTTGCATACACTTTGAACCTGAGAGACGGAGTAGTTTATATTTAAGAAAATAGTGATATTAAGAAAATATACTTTGCTTTCTCTTATAGTAAAAATGTACGGTACAGCGTTAAAGCTGCCGTTGAATTTCTTAAATACACTTATACCAAAGAGGGCATCCTTGCGTTATGGCGTGGTAACTCGGCGACCATGGCGCGTATAGTGCCTTATGCTGCCATACAATTTACTGCACACGAACAATGGAGAAAAATACTTCACGTGGATAAAGATGGTACAGAGTAGGTTACTAACATGGGCTAAAAGCTATTTTCACATTCTTCATAATTCTTATATGTTTTAAATTATGCTTTACAGTACTAAAGTAAAACGTTTCTTAGCCGGCTCATTGGCCGGCATAACCTCCCAATCTTTAACATATCCGTTGGATTTAGCGAGGGCACGTATGGCCGTTACTGATAAATATACCGGATATAAGTAAGTAAATTGTTTAATAGCTTGGAAATTGTGGTTCTCAATTCGTGTTTCGTAATGTTTTAGAACCTTACGACAAGTTTTTGTTAAAATTTGGATAGAAGAAGGACCGCACACTTTATACAGAGGGTATTGGGCTACCGTTCTTGGTGTCATACCATATGCTGGTACATCATTTTTCACTTATGAAACTTTAAAACGGGAGTATACGGGTATGTCCTTAAGTTTTAGAAAGTTTGAAAGTGTTCGCAAATTAGGCGCCGGGAATTTTGATATAAAAATTGAGTTTGTAAGTCGTTTTTGGTTTTTTCAATTGTATTATGAAGATTTTCATTGTATTTAGAAGATTCATGTGTATTTAGAAGATTTTTTTAATTTGTTGGCATTAATACACATTCTCGACTGTTACTTAAAATTTCAATATTAGACTTTCGCAGACTTTAGTGCTTCCTTATCGTTACTGGATAACCGATCTTTGAGCATATAAATGTTATGTAGATGCTTGCATATTCCACGTCCAAATATACAAAAGCAATTTAATTCATATTTAAATTTTATATAAATAAAGAGGCCGACATCAAGGCCGTCTGTTCTAGGTCCGAACTTTGATTTTTCATTCATTTTCATGGGTGACAGTAATAAAAAGCATTTCGCGACTGGCGTGAGATTTGCAATCATCCCTTAATCTACTTTTGGGCTACTGAGACTCTGTTGCCTGGAAAAACGTATGTACAAGGTGTGTCAAAAAAAAGGTGACGTACATTCGCTTGTCGAATTCTATTTTCTTTTTTGTTAGGTTAATATGTCGCCATCATATGTCGACGTTATCAGTCTTTTTGCATTTCTTGTTTTTTTTTTTTTTGACAGATATGAAGGTTAGGCGCGTTTTGATGTGTTTGGCAATTTTCTGCTCTTGCGAAAAAAAGATCAAAGGATCTGCAATAAGTTATAAATTTTATTTTTTAAAAAATCCTGCCACAAGTAGCTTATTATATTTAAGGTGGATTACCTTGAAGGGTAATAAAGAAAAGTCAACCTTCTTTGTGAACACATCTCGTATGTATAACATATTTTTAATAGTTTTTCTTTAGAGCTCAGCCCATAAATTTTCCATTAAAACAAAACTTGTAAGTCAGATACAATTTGTTCATTAAATTTATCGCCGCATTATTACTGATATGAGGCGGAATAAGAACGGGAACTTTTATATATCTAACTCATAAATCGATTGAGAGATTTTCGAATACTTTTATTCTCTTATGGAAATTTATATATGAAGGGCCTTTTTGTTTTCTTGCCTTTTCTCTTCAATGCATTTCACCTTATTTTCAGAAATGACCGGTAACACTAAGTTAAATACCCTGGTTTCGTTGGGATTTGGTGCAGCTGCTGGAGTAGTTGGCCAAACATCCAGTTATCCTCTGGATATTGTAAGGAGACGAATGCAAACAATGGGTGTAACCAAAGACGGCCATTCTAAATACCCCACCATTCTTGCCACGCTTACAACAATTTACAAGTATTATAAATTTTCAAATACTTCAAGCATGTTACACATGAAATGCGTTTTTCGTTGAACTTTTCAGGGAGGAAGGCATTAAGAACGGCTTTTATAAAGGCTTAAGTATGAACTGGATCAAAGGTCCCATTGCAGTGGGCATCAGTTTCTCTACTTATGATTTAATCAAAGAGTTTTTACGTGAATTGCTTCACTTAAAGCGCGGTCGAAGCGATTTAATGGATTCGCCAAAATGAGTTTTGTCTGATTTTTTTTTGTATTTATAGTATAGAAAACTATTGTTTATACTCTTGTTTTTCCCTTCCATTAAAGCCAAACTTATTGTTAGCAGAAATTTAAAAAAATTAGAAAATTTTAATTACAAGTTATTTTCTTTTTTACCTTTAGCTATATCGATTAAGAAATAAAAAAGAACCTTTTTTAACTTTTTTTTCGCTTTCCTGGCTGAAAAAGAATTACCCACATGTTCGCACAAAGTGACAATAATTCAATAAAACAAAAAATCATATTTTTATATACTTTTTTCAAAATCTTTGTGAGGTCATCGGTGTACATCATGAAATCGTCAATATTCTATATTCCTATAACTGGACAAAGGTGTATTTGTCTACGTTGTTGGTAAGGGTTCGTAAAATGAAACATAATATAAGAAGCCTTTAAATCTAAAATATAACCTAATTGTCTATTAAACTTTTATTATTGTGATTGATATTAATTATAATAATGTTTTTTAAGAATATATTTTTTAAAGTTAACCCTAACAAAGAAAGAAAAGAGCTAATTAATGTAAATAAAAGAGATAAAAATATTGTTAAAATTAATTTTTTCCTTTTGATAACTAATGTAAGACAGTAAATGTCCTTCAATTGCATGCAATGGATGCAAAATGTGTGTAGATTCTATTAAAAGTTACTTGGAACAAGAAAGAAATGTTAAAGAGAAGAAATATTCATTTCTTATATCGTATTCATTATATATTCTTGTTAACGTTTCGCTAAACTCACTTAAAGGGTCTGTTAAGCCACTGAAGAAAGAAGAAATTTCTATATATTCTACAATTAAATATAAATTAGTTATTATGCATTCCGACGAAATATGAATTTGTATTGCCTACGCAGCCTAGCAGCTTGCTAGCGGTAAGAATTTCGTGGTTTCGAAACGAAATAACCGACGACCCATTTTCGTACATCTTCAACTGTGCAGAGCCGTTGACCTGACAAATATTAGTATCGATCGATCTGGATAATTGCTGATCAGAAGATATTTTTTTTTTTAACATATCTTCATATCATAGCTTTTAACATATCTTCACATCTCTGTTTTATGTGTGTGTTCAAAGAAAATTCGTAATTTAACTGAAATGCAATTTGTTACGGGTTTACAAGAGAATGAATGAACCGATTTTGAATCTTCAAAACAGCAGCGCTGTGAAAAGTTTAATTTGTTTTCATTTATAGGTTTTCGTTAATTTTAATACTTTGGCGACATCGTTGCATAATTTACTTACGACTTTTATAGCTAACCTTGAGCAAGCATTAAAGAGTGCTTTGCTGGAAATGATATATCTGTTCCATGCAAATTCGAAGCTACTAAATTGTTAAGTGGTTCTAAAAATGCCAGGATCAAGTTACGAGGTCCAGGTAAAGCCCCTCAACACACTACAACAAAAAGTTTTAGAGTGAAATTTTAGGAGTCCTTGCATTGATTAATTTACGATTTACAATTTTTAAAATTTCTCGCCAATTTTTCGAACCCCCTATCATATAAACGTTTGAGCTTTTTGGCTTATTATTATCAAAAAGACTGAATTGGGCGAAGTGACGTAGTGTGTGGTCAGCGTTGCCCGACTATAATGTTCTTACTTGTTTTATTTCGATCTCCGAATATACTTTCTTAATCCAAAAACATTATAATAATAACTATTATTGAAAGACTTTGCCCTTAAGAAGCATGTGAGAAAAGAAATGTAGGAGAAAAGTTGCGAAAAAAATCGACAGTACTATCGTCCACACTGCTCGCATGTTAATTCTAACCATGTTCCATCTTTATATCTAACCAATGTCCGACTTGGGCACACCGTTGGAACATATCGTTGAATGTTTAAGGAATCGACTCAATCGATCTACGATTGTGGACACAATTTTACGATCAAACGTATACTTTCAAAATGCGAGAACGCTTCGTTTCTAACATTCGAAGATTAGTTTTCGAAACATCTAATCCTATTGACATCTTGAAAATATAATATAAATAAAATATTTGGCTTAGTTAAAGCTGCTAAAGTAACGAAAAAAAAAGCAGAAGAGCCGATAGTCTTAGTGCTAGCGCTCATCCTACTTTCGGTTTAGTAGAATTCATTGCTTTGCTCCAAATAAATTATAATAATAATAATTAGAGTTAAAAATCACGCTGATTTTTTAAGGCCTCTTTCTGAAGACCAGATATGATATTGTATTGTGGATATATGGATGTCGAAATATAATATACCGCAGATCGCAGAAATACAAATAATCATCTCAAGGAATAAATTGCCGCAAAGAACATTTTAATTATATAGAATGGAGCTAAAAAAGAAAGAGAAACTATTTAGCCAGAGAAACATATTAAATTCTTAGTAAGAGAAAGTAATCCGAATAAAGATTTTTCTTAACTTGTTTATAAACATGTTAATGTGGACATATTGTCTTACGTAGTTGAAAGTCATTCGTTACAGAACAATTGTGTTTTCATTTCGTTTCAGTTGCTCCGTTCAGTTTGCTTCGGTATAGAAAACTTTTATTCTCTTCGCAGTGTTGCGTTATGGGTAGCATGTCGTTTCTTCCGCCGTATTATTGTGTTAATCGTTTTCATTAATTAGCGAGTGTTTGGTAAAATTTTATTTCATTTGATTCACTAAAGCGCTAACAGCAACAGCTACAATAATCATACCGCGCCTAATAATATTACAACAAATATCATAAACAAAATAAAATTCTTGCTAAGTACAAAGCATTTGTGATTAAAATAAAAATTAATTTATTAATTAATTAGTTTCTCTTTAAGCAAATAAAAAATATTGTAACTAAGTATTTGCCAATTAATAAAAAATATCGAATTGAATTAATCCAACGTATATCAATCAATATCGGTTTATTTAAACAAATATACATATATATATATATATATATGTATGTACATGTGAACATCTGTGTGTGCTATTGCATATTTATAAATAACGAAAATATTTAATAATCAGCTTTCGTATTTGAGAAATTTATTCGTATCGCTAGATTGGATGAGAGTATAAGTGTAATAGTTAAAGTGTAAGTGTTTTATATAAAAGTAATATTTATATATATATATATATAATTACATTACTACAGTAGTACGCGTTCGATTGAATGTTCAAAAGTTGAAAATATATAAAAAAAAGAATTTTTTTTCTTTCTTGAATGGTTCTCATTAACTACAATAGCATTAAAATGTAACGTTCTACAAACTATTTAACATCTTTGACATTTTATACTGAAAGCATCTCTTTTCGAAGCTCAGCTCAATAAGTCGACCTAATTGAAAGTTGAAAAGCTTATTTCTTTCCGATCTTGTCGAAAATATAGGTCGGTCGGTGACTTTTTCTTCATTCATATATATATATATATACTTTTCCTCCATTTACAACAAATAGAGTCGATCAGAGACTGGTGTGGCTTGGCTTCATTCATTACGAATAGGTCATGGTCCGACAACTCTGTCGGCTTAAAATGCCAATCAAGCATTTAACAATAGCGTAGTTAGTTTCGGCTTAATAATGTCTCAATATATTACTATTATGTCCAAGAGAGATCTCTTAAGGATGACTTTACGATGAAAATTATTTTCATGAAGACGACTAGAACGTTGAGGCTTCGTCACGTATCGTGACCATTGATGCGTTAATCTTTCTCATCTGATTTATTCACTCGTAAATTGAGATCTTTTAGTACACAAGTCAAAAAAGTGGCCGCCTGAGATTAGCCGGACCAATACTATTAAGCATTGCATTGATATTTTCTAACTGTTTCTGCACTTCACTTGCCTCAGAAATATTATGAAGTTCATAGTGCGCTTCTAATATTTTCTTTTAGGGCAGAAGCATTTGGTTTTCCTTAACTGTCGTTTTTAAGTTCGGAATATATATTTTAAAAAATTCAGGTCAACATTTATGGTTTTTAATGTGTTTCTTTTAATTCTAACTTCTTTGATCGTTAGTGTTATATGCAAAGATTCGCTAAGTGGATCACATATTCCTTTGTTCAGACATATTCGCGTTGTTTCACATGAAATATAAATTGTAGCGTCATGCAATTGACCGCAACCCTCTGTAATATTTACAATTTCCATTCTATATGTATATATATATATATAAACAACTATATACATTTTCATGTAAAAACAACTATTTATAATTATTTAAATAATATGCTTTTGCTTTCTTTGGTAGCTAATGTAAGAGGATTAGTAATTTCCTCATCACCTATGTAATGCTGATGAACGCACTTTAAACTCCGTAGATAGTGATCTACTGCCTTAAATAAAAGTATTCTTGGAAAATATTTTGTTTCAAAAAGTATTATTAGACGATTTGGGGTAAAAGCTTACATCTCTATGCCTTTACTTAGATTAACTGTATGCCGTAGTTTCAATTAGCTATTATTAGTGCGGACGTACATGTCTCTAAAAATTATAAATTATAATTTATTATATTTATAGAATATTTCGTTTACGGGTTACTTTCAATAAGCGTTACTTTCATGAAAACAATTATTTCTCGGGCTGCTCGACATCGAGTTTTTTTCAATTTTAAAATAATTGTCCGCAGCAGTTACTGTTCTTGTTATTACGGGACTCACAAAATACATCTAGGAACAGTTTAGTACCCAACGAATCAAAGAAAAGAGAACACTTTTAGAAAATGTTCGGCTTGGAACGAGCTTTTTGATATCTTCCCCGGCTTTGCATAATAAAAGTGTTTTCAATAACGTTACGTTCAAAAGTGAATATCTGCCTGTGATATATTTGAACCCTTAGGCCACCAGTCCGAGAAGTATGGATATAACTGGTATGCAGCCATATGCTGCCCAAAGTCTGACCTTAGACTTTTAAAACAATTAAGGTACCACGGGGGTCAGGTTGCCCAGAGGATCCCCTCTGCGAGGAATTGCTGGCTGCAGTTTTTGCTGCAACAGAATCCTCGTAGATGTGGGTGTTCTACCTGGCTGCTGGGAACGGCCCTTCGGGGAGTTTCGTGGTGGCTGTGGTTGCTCCCAAAATCGCGGGAGCGTTAAATATTTGAGGTGTTAGATAGGCCTCGCCCCCGTCAGAGGGAAGGGCATGTCATAGACATGTCCTTGATCTGGAACTGCTTGGGAGCCTCCCTGCTCCCAGCGTGGCGTGAGTGACGCTTTCACTCCGTGTGCCGTCGGGCACCGTAGGGTTAAGCCTCCACGGCAGGTACCTACGTAAACCCCCTGTCACATCTGTGATATATTTGACACAACACACAACAACAAATAAAGTAAATCTCTCGCCATATAACCAATAACCACAGAAGAATCGCTTTTAAATGTAGTTGTAAATGATATCGAACCTGAAGGCAATGCCTTCCTTGGCCGCATCCCTTAAAATCGCAACTTTCTATGTGAGATGAAAAAGTAATTTTGAAAAGATGGTTCATCAGCTACGAAAAAATCGAAAATTAACGAAGAAAGAGGGATACACTATCACCTGAAATAGTTATGAAGTTGAAGTTGAAATTTAATGCCAGTCTGGTAGAATCACGTCCACTTCGCAAAACATGGTTTCGAGAATAACGTGATTCAACACGAATCAAGTGCCTTGAACCTTTTAAAGTAACGGGTAATATTTTTACCAATTACGTTTCAAAAGCGTCGATTTTTCCGTTTCAAAATTTTATCCGGCATAACTCCAACGATATTCATTATTTTCATTCGGGTTTTTAACAACACCTTTAAAACAATATTCCAAAGTAAAATAAATACAAGATTTTCGATAAATCAATTTATATATAACTTATGATTATTCAGACTCTTATCCCTTAAGTAGTGACTTTAGAACAAAAAACGACTTTTTAAGCCGCGTAAAAAGTATTCAAGTGCCCACAAAACCATTGGAGAATCTTATGCCTTAAATCGGTTGTCGATGATTGGCATGGAAATATGTATACATCACGAATCAAAGTTTACTGAGTACTTGTGGACAACAATATTTGTTTAAAATGAGGCGTTAAAGGTTCTCTGAGGTCAATCGTACTGACATGTAAATACGTGGACCGACCACTTTCTAGTTTGACCGGCATGTTAACTTCTTTTAATTTGGTTTTCGGATACTGGCGGAAGAAGGACTAGCAGTAATTTATGTAGAATCTTTAGTCCATTAATTTTTCCATGTTTTTGATCCCAGCTGCTTGGTTTTATCTACATATATATGCATATTTGAATCGGTTTTGTGTTTTCATAGTATTAAAAAATCCGTACATTTGTACGCGTGAGTGTATGTGTGTATGTGTGAGTGTTACGCAAAGACGTCAACGAATCGCAAGCAAGACAAATTAACCCATGGAGGTTTTTACACCTATCACTTTCTTATGATTTATTTAAAGATAATTGAATTAAAAGGTTTTTCCATACAACTCCCCATTGAACCGAATAAAAAACCCATTCATTGCAATTTTATTACATAACATCGGAAAATGCATTATTAACGAAGGGATAAATAAACAAATTTAATTAATTCGTTATTTAGCATTGTTTTATCGTCCACTATGTACGCACGTCTCGGGATTGCAAATATAAACAAATAAAACTTTCACTTCTACTTGATGACGTATGCAAACTGTTAAGTTATAATACCGTCGTACTCTTGTCATCAATAACGAGTTACAAATCTTTATTCGGTGTGAGGCGAACATAGATTACCCTGACGGATAGTATATATAACAAATATATATGAATGCATATATGCTTGATATCGAATCGAAAAGTATTCTTGTTAATTATCGGAGCAAATGTTTAAACCAAATTTTGAACAATTTTTGATTCAATGCCTAAGCACTCGGTGAAAAAGGGGATAAGTTACTAATAACCATATTTTGGAATTTGCGCGATTTGAAGTTTTTTTTACCTAAAATTGTCTGCAATTGCCAGCATATAACGCCTTATTCCAAGTTGACTCGCGGGTGTGAATTGTGAAATAAATACAAAAATTTCAGATGTCTGTCTCAATTTTTGAATTGAAACATTTTCGCAACAAATAAATTCAGGTTTACGTCCTGTGTTCTGCAACTATGCAGATGCAGTAGGTGATGCGTATGGAATGACGATAAACTTGGCATGTGTTGAATCGTAGATATTGCAAACAATTCTCATTCTCTTTTTTTCTCCAGTTCTGTTTATTAGCTTATCAAGAAATCATAAATGTTAGTCAACGCTCGATTGACTTTTGCAAATCGCACCCACTCCATACCAGTTACGTTATCTTATGAAAGTAATTTAAATTTCCCCTCTTTACAACAAGCACCTACCTTGCTTCTGTGTTCTTTGCTATTACATCTATTTCTTTTTTCACACGAATTTTTTTAACCCGAGTTGAAAAAAGAAAAATTCTCTTTTCACATGAATTTTTTGTGAGCAAATCTATCGTGTGAAAAGAGGATTAGATCCATTATAAAGAGAAGATTAAGATATTCAGCAACGTAGTCTTCAATCTGTCTTGATTCTCTGATTTATATTAAATATGTTCGTAAAGATGGTTGTTTGTTTATACTCTTGGTCGTAAATTTCTTTTTTGACCGTCGTACGAACGCGTTTTCCGCGCGCGCTGTCATTAGGACACATCTTTTTAAATGGCTTTGATGCAAATGTATATACAGTTGGGTACATTGGTATTGGCCCGCATTGTCCTTTACTTAGCTCTTGCGAGACTACATTTTATGGGGACAAGTGATGTTAGATCATCTCTGGTATTACGCTTACAAAAAACATTTTATTAAAAAACTAACATTTTATTTCCAAATGTAGGGAAAGAATCTTCTTGTTTGTTGCTAAAAAACAAGTTAGAACATAATATCGGGGCACCGTCCCACAATCAGATACCCATCATCATCCCACAGTTATCCATTAATTGACTTTTTATAACTTACATCGCTTCTGGTACAGGGTACATTAAGTTGGTGCGAACATCTAGTGTACAACACGTCGAAGTGCTTAAGACAGACACATATAACGACCTTTGAGAAAAATTGCAATTTTCAAAATGTCCCGACGAACTATTTTAATAGCTTTCGTCCTTGGGCCAAAAAATGTCGATGCACCAAATTTTATCAAAATATCTCGGAACACAACAAAACAAGACAGGCAGACAGACAGGAAAGCTTACGTCAATGCAAAGCGTGATTCGTGTAGAATAAAAATTGGATAAACCTCAAGTCCTTCTGGGTGTTGCGAGTGGTGTATGGTATAAAAAAGGATACGAACTTAACGCTCACGGAGTGGATTATCTTGCGTTTAACTCACGAGATATAAATGTGAAGACGGACTTGGTTCACCTTCCCAATATCCTCTAATCTGTACTTCAAAAAAAGGGTCGTGTTAAACATATCTTAAATTCCTAAGACAGGCAAAGATATCTTCTCGTAAATTTTATGGTACAGCGGCTATTCCGATTCCAACATATATGCTTTCGTTTCAGTGTCTGTAAAATCTGTCTCACGAATCTTACGAATTTTTAAAAAAAATGAAAACATTTTAGTTTTTCGAAGCTTTCTTTAATAGCTTGCAGTGAGAAGATGTAACTTAGTTGGCCGACTTTTGACCTAACAGTATAGATTCATGGACATAGTTGCCTTGCTAAGTTCCGTTTACGACGTGTTTTGTGGAGAGCACTGTACCTTAATGTTATCGATTAAAACATTGTGATATAATTATTATGCTAGATTTTACTTTGAATTTCCTACAAAATTGGTTTTATTAGCTAACAGAACCGGTTTTAGATGCAATCGAAAGAACGTTTAAATTCGTTTTATTTAGCGAATGGAATCTATTCATAACGTTTATGAAAAGACTTAAGATTCAATATTCGTTATCATAAGATGACTTCTAACATAATTCCATTATTATTAAGTTTTCCCGCATCTCAGTAAAAACAGTTGACACTAGGGTATGTCACTATTAACTCTATGTCAGTTGAATATTTGATGTACAGATTTACAACTTTGTTCGTAACTCTTTAGCGATTGTTTTAATTCCGAAAATTGTTTATAAATATTTATCATCGATTACAGCGAAATATTCAGTAAAAATAATGAGCCATCGAAACCTGTTTATTATCCTTTGATAAAAAAGTTTGAAGGAGACGTCCGAATAATGAATAACTCCAAGTCTCATTTTAAATCTGCGGAAGGATTAGTTGACAATAACATCATTGACATAAAAGATTTTCAATGCTTTCTATCATCTTCAAGTCATCCATGTTCTTCATGGACCCTCTGTGTTACGATCCTACTATAAACAAAAAAAGGAATATTTGAAGTAATCGGTCATTTATACTTATAGCAGATATTGATATCTGAGGTTTATTAGAATCGTATAAATAATATATATTGTTGTGCGTGTAAAGAATGTACACAAAGAGCGCCCCGTTTAAAACATGTATCGAAATTTACTCCTCACCTCAACCAAATATACGATGCATACAGTGCGCATGTACAGTATGTTAACTCATTAACCAAGTGGTTGATCGAAATTTTGTTCTAAACTTTTAGACGACTTTTTTAAATATTTGTGTTCATCGCTGCGACCCTGTTTTTCCACACCAAAATACAAGCAAGCAGCCGCCGAAAAGTACCAACAAGATAAAAAATCAAAACGATATTCATATATATATATATATATATATATATAAAATATATAATAATATATATATAAATATATATATATATATACATATCAGACAATGGTAAATCCGGCTCTTCATTTATTAAAACGCAACTTCCGAAACCGTTAGCAAATTAATATCTGCCGATATTTTCTTAAAAACAAGTATTCAATACGCTTGCCCTTCCTGGATCTCCAGTATATTTCCTCTCCTCATGTTAATGCATTGTAAGGACGAATGCCGCTTCTTGCACTGTAGGATTGCAATTGTAAGTGGCCCATACTTGATACCGCATAACCTCATGATTAGTGCGATATTCCTCTGAGTCAGCCGAGATCCTCTCCAAGATAGATTTTTCACTCGTTTAGTAAACAGAATGGTTTTATGCTGGGTAGGGAAGTGGCTTCTCAGCAGCAACGAGATTAACACAAGTTTCAAAATCTACTCTCTATCTTCTACGTTATTTATTGCAGGCGTTGCAGAATACATATGACGGATGAGCTCTGCAGCTAGGTAGCACAGCGGAATAAAATTGTTCTAAAAACTAATCAACGGCATTGAAACTTTATTTTCTGCACATAAAACGCTTCCGCGAAAGAAGTAGAATTTCTTAAACAAATGTCTCAGTATCTGCTCATGGATGGTGTCGGCCTCAATGATAACAGTGGTGAAGCTAATATCAGTAGCAGTAATACTTCCACAGCTATTTTGCCCAGCCTGTCCACCTCCCGCTCATTAAGTAATGGCGCCTCGTATTGCGATGATACGTTGTACGCTATTCATGACGAGATATCAAATTTAAATTTGCGTATTAACAAAATTTTCGGCGAATTACAGCAATTTCGTAACGAATATGAAGCTTTCCAAATCGCTTACAATGCCCACAATCAACAAAAAGTCATTGCAGGGCCGCATATTGACGATTTGGAAATGCAACAGCGGTACATGTCAGTGAGCAGCAAACGCAATACCATGTTACACGACTTGCGCGCTATTATTCTAAAGTACGATTCGATGCAAAGTACGGTAATTATTGAACTGAGAAATTGGCAGCGCAACCAGGCGTTAGCCGCTAATGGAGCAATGTTTCGAGATAACCTTGACGATATACAGCGTTGCATTGAACTGTTGATTGAAATGATTGGAAAAATTCTTGACATTGTCAATATGCTGCAAACAATGCCACTCGACGCTAATAGTGGTTTAAGTGAATTGACCACCCACGCCCGGAATGCGCAGCAATTGTTAATATTGTCGTCATTTATTGTGGAGAAGCAGCCACCGCAAGTTATGAAAAAGAAGACTAAGTAAATAAACGAAATTATAGAGTCTCCTTAATGCATATTTTAAGAGCTTGTTATTCCACATTATTAAATATTCAATAGGTTTGTGGCTGCCGTGCGTTGGCTGATTGGACCTCAACTGGGTATTAGTGCTAAAACACCTTCTGTGGAGTGCATTATAATGTCAGGTAAATTAAATGAACTTAGCGGGCTGGAAAGCGACTCGTCGGAATATAAATGACTGGTTGAAAGGGAAGGGACGGGCTCTAAGGAGACAGGGTTGGTTCGTGAACTGGCTAGCAGGCTGTGGAAAAAGTGAGTAGGTTTGCTAGGAAATTTGCAGTAGATAGTATGACGGACTGAGGATAGTTACAAATGGAGATGAACAATAGACAAGCTGACGAAGAAATAACAAAATTTGTTAGAAAGCAATTAGGTATTAACTAGAAGAGAAGTAAAAAACTGGAAAAGAGAAGTCGATACTCTCTAAGAGCTCGAAGCTTCAAGGTCTTTTAAAAGAGTCTGATTTGAGTAGAAAGCGAGTACATTGTTCATATCGACACTAAGTGGAGTAATAAGTGCATAGATTTTTTTGAAAAGGCCTAGGCCGTGTAGAAAAGCGAAGGATTACATTAAATACCTAAGATGTGCAACCATTGAAGTTTGCAATTTTGTTGTTGGTGTCTTTCCAAAGAGTCTCATTTTCTTTTTACGTTCGTTCTACAGAGGCTCAGGCTCAGCGGCATTCTGCGCAACGTAACATGTCTGAAGGAACAGCCCCTAACCTTTCTACTAGTGGCGATCTTGAAAATAATACCACCGTCATGGATTATGACAATCAGACACGCGTATTCTCCGGCACTTTTAGGTAAGCAAAATTAAATGATTTTGTGCCAATCACTTAAAACGTATGCATCGTAGAACTCTTCAATTGTGGGATATTAAGAGGCCTGAAAGAAAAGGTAGTGAAAGCGTAACAGATGAAAAATTCACTTTACTCTTCCATACTTCAGCAGTAGTTAACGATTATAGAATAAAGGTAATTACGAACGATTGAATGTAATAAGAGATGACGTTTTGAAAATGTTGCTCCCAGGTTTGGACTCTATCGTTACCGGTGGTCGTAACAGTGCACGGAACTCAAGAACCGCAAGCTTGGGCCACTATTACTTGGGATAACGCATTTTCCAATATCGTGCGCGAACCTTTTCAAGTACCTGAACGTGTCATTTGGTCACAAATGGCATTGGCTTTAAATACTAAATTTGAATCAATTACTGGTCGGCCTTTAACTGATGATAATTTAAATTTTATTTGTAAGTCTTTGCTTTGCGGCAAATAAGTGGACATTTTTCTTTCAATTTATCTTACTTCCCAGATGAAAAGCTTTTCCCATTAAAAAACGCGGGTGGAGAACACAAGGACTATGTCACATGGACACAATTTTGTAAAGAAAAATTACCCGAGCGTTCGTTCACATTCTGGGAATGGTTTTTTGCGATTATGAAATTAACTAAGGAACATTGTCAAAGCATTTGGAAGGCTGGTTCAATCGTGGGCTTTATAAGTAAGCCTAAAGCCGATGAGATTTTACGCCAATCACCCGTGGGTACATTTTTATTGAGATTCTCTGACAGCGAGTTAGGTAAAAGAACGACAGAAAAGCCTTTTTTGTGTTAATACAATTGTTCGCACTTTTCTCATATTTATTCTTAGGCGGTATCACCTTAGCTTTAACTAATGAACAGAATTCGGTATTAATGTTATCACCATGGACACCACGTGATCTGGGTATTCGAGGCTTAGCTGATCGCATACATGACATACCCTTATTACTACGAGTTTACCCTTCTAATCGCTCACGCGATGACGCGTTCGGTGAATTTTATACCCAACGTCCAAGTAAGTCATTAAAAAGGAATATGATCGTTAATCATTTCAGGAGTGTAGATTAATCCTATCATTGCATTTCTCATAAAACTCTTGCAAAGTTCATTAACAAAATTGGCAAAGTTTTGAAGAAGACTCGGAAAACGCGATTTCCTTACTATCTAACAACTACATTACGCAATTCTATAAAATATTTAAACTAAACTTTAAATTGATTAACTTACCAGAAAAGCAGTACAAATCGAATCATTTATATTAATTATTATATTTTTCTTGGTAAATAAACGTATAGATAATACAATAAGTGCAGATGGTTACGTTTCAAACACTATCATAGCTTTTGTACCAGCTATAGAAAACGCAATGGGTACGATTGCGCCACAATATGAAATACAGTCAAGCCAGCAACAGGATATCCATATGGCTAAGTAAGTGGCATCCAAATCAGAAAATGTTTTAAACGAATTTTGCATACCTACATTTGTAATATATCGGCTATCGTTTCATGTTCGTGTATATCTGCTCTCTTCTTAATTGTATTCCGTATTACATGTTCTAATATTTGTGACACATTCCGTGGCGCAGCTATTAACCAAATTTGCAGCATTTGTCCAATCCGTTCCAAATCGTTAAAATGAAAGATGGACAGCTGTTTCCAATACGTAGTTCTAAAAACCCGTAGAAGTATAGCATACAATCGGTGAATAAATCGATTTATCAAAAGTGAAATTTAGTGAAGGCGCTCTTTATGGAAATTCCTTCGGCCCCCTTAATTTCTTGACTATTATTTCTAATCTCTTAAGAACTAAGCAGAGAAAAATTGTTTCATTTTAATTAGCATTGCACAACATAATGTAAGCCCAGTCGATGACTACAATGGAGCTAACCTAACCTTTTCGGACCTCGACTGGGGAAACTATTAAAGTGTGTTGGGCCAAGTGACTGCGAGACAAAGGATGGAAAAGTGTTAGAACAAAGTACCTGTTCGCCAATTAACTTACTTCTGAGGTTGTCAATTAACTTCATTCCTTGCTGCAATAGGTTAATTAATATTTTCTATGCTTACAACGAAGTGATTGCGGAAACTTGATTTCAAAGTAAATGAAAATTAAAAAAGAATTTGTTGAAGTTTTGCAAATTTTGTTTTATTTATTTCCAGAGGAAGTCTTCAAATATTATATGAACCTAAACGAACATAGTCATGTTAAGGAGTTGATCTCTATTTTCTTGAAACTGGTATTAACATATAAAAAATTTGATTGTTTAATGCATTTTTATAAATCTTTTTTATTGCTTTAACTAAAAAGAAAGCAATTAAATTAAATAATTTTAAGTATATAACACATTTATTTCAACAAATCGAGTTAATATTTAAAAAAAGTGTTGTTAATAAGTTACTACAATTTTATATAACAAATTTGATTAAAGCTTTAGATAAAAGACGTTAATCATTCAATTAACGTCTAACACATATGTTCACGAGTTGTTATAGTTATTTACCTTTTCGTTTAATTATAATTTATTTCCTCTGGCACATAATAATTCACAAGTCCTTACACATTTCATTATATTATTCATATATCAAACATATAACGTGATCTTTCTTCAATGTTTCTTATAAAAATCTTCGATAATTTTCTCGTTGCCAACAATAAATAAAAAATATCATCGTAAATAGCAAAATCTCCACCACTTCACTGCACTAACCAGAAAGAACTAAAATCGTTCTCCTCTTTTTTTTTTTTAGGAATACCCACATTAACTTAGTTAGGTAGAGCTGCCGTCTCAATCCTTAACATATAGCAAAAATAGGCAAGCTTTCCGACCCACTGGCAATTAATAATAATGCATGTGTATGCCTTTAATTGCTTTCAATAACCAAATCAAAAATTTGTAATATGTAGATTTTATTACAAGTTACTTGAAACAAGAATCCGTTCATTCCCTTCACTAGTCGACGTTTACACGATAAGAGGAAATCATTTTAATGTTTAATCAAACTCAGTTAAAGTGCCTATTTAGGTCAAAGGAAAGAACCAAGCGCTATATATATTCTAGAATTACATAATTTATTTATGTTACATCATGGGACGAAGTATCATTTTCTGTCATCGGAAGCACAAGAATAAAACTTCAAAACCATTGTTAGAACCACGATCTTGTAAATACTCAAGAATTATGCAAAATATTAAGATTTATACCTTCAAAATTTTATTGCACTAATGCCCTCTAAATTCCTAGAAAATGTTGTCTATGCATTACTTAACTCTTTGGACTCGTAACTGGGGCAGTGAGAGCTATTTTCTTTTGGAATTTTTTAGATGAATTTTATGTTCTTATAAACCATGATTTACTGAAAAAAGCCATCATTTTAAAGCCATCTTTTACTGAGAATGCACCTCAACTAACCTTAGCCTTGAATTGCGGAACTTTCTCAAATTTCAGCTCAGGCTTGCAACCTAATGTTTAGCAAAAGCAGCGGCGGGAATTAATATATCGAAGAAAAGTTCTGATTGGAAAGCTGAGTCTCAGCTATGTCATTACTCACCGTACATATACTACTTTCGACAGTTCTACGTCATCTATAGACAATCAAAAAATTCCTAAAAGGTTTAGAAAAGTAAATAAAGGCGAAGTTATATGATTTCTTACTTGCTACCAGGAGGGACAAGAAATATAAAACGTTATGTACTAATAAAACCACAGTTAAATGCAGAGTTTTTTTTGAATATAAGGGTCTTGTTGACCAATTAAGACCACTGCTTATAACAATTCGTTTATTGCAATTGCTTCTTGGATAACACAGGATAAGCTCCGTGCAGCGTCCACATCAATGCATTGGCATAGAGTCCAAGAAATGTTATTTTTCAAGCCAGCATTAATATGTGAGATGTGATAATGATATCAAAACATGTCAGCATATAGTGGGTGAAGAGAAACAGCATTGAAAATATATTAAAAGACAGAAAGGTTAAAAGAAAAGAACTTATAAAATTATGCATGCCGATACGGTACATATCATTTGAAGGCATACCCAACGGTTCTGCGGTTTATAAAATCATACGATTTGGTACCTAGATCAGCAGTAACAATAAAACAGACATAGGAACATGTATACATGTTCGATCAAACGAGTTGGTACTTAAAGTAACATTAATAAAAAGATATACGTAAAAGTAGCATATAATACATATACAAGTAAGATCTGAAATTATTATGATGCAAGCAAAGCGGCCATGTACACAAGTTCGATCATACCTAAGACAGCATTCATAATAAGAGATGTGTAAGAATCTCGTTATAACACACATACAAGTCAGTGTTGAAGTTGTAACGCAGGTACAGTGAAAACATGTATGTAACAGGACAGTGATGGCGATCGCGACTATAAAAGACCGCGTCGCAACACGCTCATCCTTTCAGTCGTGTTATAGCAGCCAGAGGTAAGTAATCACAGACAAGATAACTAGTTGACGTTACCGACAGCGATATTTTTTTTGGACTTTACGGATAGGGAATGGCTGACTCAGCTTAGTCGTCATCCCTGAATAACCTGGGGATGCCTGGCTCAGTGGTGTGGCCTTATAGGCCGAGATTGGCTGCTATAACACCTGCGGCGTATTCTTTTTTGCAGAATCTTGCGATACGGATAAAACGTGGAAAATAATCTCTCGGAACGAACAAAAACGTAGAAATTTAGGAACAAGAGTCGGGACACGAATCAGCACGCTGATTTTCTCCGCCTCCCATTAAAACTCGCTTATCTAACTGTAACTTCGTAAATAATAACTACATAAGAACAAAAATCCGAAGGCCCAAGAGTTTTTTTACATAAATATTCTTGGAAAGGGACTTCCCGGGTAACCCTGAGCATATCTCGAAAAGAAGACCCGTCACAACGCAAAAATTAAAATCTTTACTTTAAATAGAGGTCTTTCATGTCAATAAACCCTCACAGCAACAAGTCTTCACGCAGAACATCCCACACAAAAAAATCTTTACAACAAAACTTTCGCACCAAACCTTCACATAAAGGTTCTACGGCAACAACACACCAGGTGAAATACTGTTCGTATAACACTGTTCCGATACAACGCGGTAAGAATTAACTCTGTTACTGCTAACTCTGTACGAGAGGCGCCTGTATAGGAAACTTCTATTCTCCTCGTAGCTTTGCGTTACGTTATCGATAACTTGTCGTTTCCTCCGTCCTGCTATTACTAATCTTTTTCATTAATTAATTAGTGTTTATTAAAATTTCATTTCATTCGATTTATTAAAAATGATTAATAGCAACAACTACAATAGCTATACCACGCCTAATGATATAAAAATATCATAAACAAAACAAAATTCTTGCTAAATACAAAACGATTGTGATTAAATAAAAATTTATTAATTAAATTCTCTTTAAGTAAATAAAAAATATTGTAATAAAATATTTTTATTAATTAAGAAAATATAGTAAAGTGAATTAATCTGATATATATGAACCGATATCGGTTTGTTGAAGCATATGTATAAGCATATACATATGCATGTGAACATCTGTGTGCCATTGCATATTTATTGGTAACGGAAATATTTAAAAACTAGTTTTGGCGTTTGAGAAATTTATTCGTATCACTAGATTGGATGGGAGTGTAAGTGTACTATTTAATGTGCAAGTGTTTTAAATAACAAACAATGTATTTATATTTCTATAGTCGTACATATCCGATTGAATGTTATAAAGTTGAGAAGACATAAAAGAAAGAATGTTTTTTTTGTTTGAATTGCTTACGTTAACTATGAGTGCTAAAGTTTAATGTATTTCTGATTACCTTGTGCTGAAAACATATGCCAGTGATTTACATTTCTTCCCTCTTTTGTTCCAAAAATGAAATTGTACACTCTGCCGGCTTAATATGCGAATCAAGCGTTTAACAATATCACAAATAATATCGGCTTAGTAACTTATCAAAATATTACTATCAAGAGTATCAAAACAAGGCCTTTTCATTGCGGGGGACATTACGATGAAAATCAACTCGAACAATTACTTTTATAAGTACGGCCGAAACACTAAGGCTTCGTCACGCATCGTGACCATTGGTTCGTTAGCCTTTCTCACCTGATTTTCTTCTCTCACAAGTTGAGATCTTTTAGCGCAATAATCACTACAGGAATTGCAATTCTTTCCCAAACATTACAGAGAGCTTTATGTCGGCGCAAACTTAACGGACCCGTTGTTAAGTTATAGGCGGCGACAAGTTGACATGTCAGTAGCAACTGAAGAATATGTAATTTAAACAAAAAAAGTAAAGTGAGAACATTATAGCCGGTAAAGGTCGACCATTAGATATCCTACACCACTTCGCATAGTACAGTTGTTCACTCAGTACACAAAATTTCATCAAAATATATCAACAATTGCGAGCTGTGAGTTCAAAAACTAAAGGGATGGACAGACAAGCTTAGATCGAATCAGAAAATGATTTTGAATCAATCGGTATAAAAAAAAGTGGATTTATTCCTGAGATTTCTAGCCGATATTTTTTGATATTGCGAACGGAAGAATGGGTAGCATAGATACTACTCAGTTTGGTAGACGGACAAATGGATAGAACAACAGACACACGAATGGACAGAGGGCCGCGCCTCAATTAGATCAGAATTTGATATTGATCAAGAACTTATATACTTCATAGTGGCTTTGGAGCTTGCTTCTGCGCATTATAAAGATATTAAAAAAACAATTAAGTTTCGTTACATTATAATATTGGGTAGATGTAGTCAATTGTTGTCATTTTTGCACAGGTACTACAACACCGCCTATAGAATGTGGGTTCGTTTGTCTGCTATAGTTTATGAGTAATGATCAAAAAATTAATTTTGCATTACTTTGAATAAAAAAAAGGGCGTTCTCAATGTACGTTGTACTACAGGCGTGTCTTTTGACCGATTTGGCCCGTGTTCAATATTAACCTGCGTGCAAGAACTTCCAATGTCTCTGTCAAATTTGAATGATTTGATGAAGTCGATAGCTTAATTTTTGCTTACAACAGACATTAGACAGACGGACAGACAGCCAGACGAACATGCTTAAATCGATTCAGAATTTGTTGCTGATCAAGAATATATATAAATTTTGTGGGATCTCTGAAGCTTCCTTTTGAACGTTGCAATCGTTTCTAAAAATAAATGAATATATCCCTAATCCTTCGGTGATGGGTACAAAAAATTAAAAGTTGACTTACTTAGACCATCACTCCTACTTGATGATCTATACACTGTTCTGTTTGAAAGAAATTTAGATTTATGTCAAATATATTTCTTTTGATTCTGCGCTCCTTAGATTTAATTTACGATAATTGGTTCATATTTTCTTTGGTCCAGCAATGTTTGTATTCGTTCCAATGAAATATAATTCATAGCGTCATACAATTAACCGCAAACCTCTGTAATATTTACAATTTTAATTCTATATGTATATATATATAAACAGCTATATACTTGCATGTTGTATGTAAATAATTGTTTATATTTATTTAAATAGTAGATACCAGTTTGGTAGCTACTGTGAGAGGGTGTGTCGCATATGCAATGCGCATGAACGCACTTCAAATGTCGTAAATACTGATCTACTGCCTTAAATAAAAGTATTCTTAGGAAATTTTTTATTTCACAAAATATATCACATTAGACTGATTTGCAGCTATTTCTGAGACGATTTGGAGTAAAAGCTTACATCTCTATGCCTTTACTTAGATCAACTGTATGCCGTAGTTTCAATTAGCTATTATTAGAGCGGACGTACATGTCTCTAAAAATTATAAATTATAATTTATTATATTTATAGAATATTTCGTTTACGGGTTACTTTCAATAAGCGTTACTTTCATGAAAACAATTATTTCTCGGGCTGCTCGACATCGAGTTTTTTTCAATTTTAAAATAATTGTCCGCAGCAGTTACTGTTCTTGTTATTACGGGACTCACAAAATACATCTAGGAACAGTTTAGTACCCAACGAATCAAAGAAAAGAGAACACTTTTAGAAAATGTTCGGCTCGGAACGAGCTTTTTGATGTCTTCCCCGGCTTTGCATAATAAAAGTGTTTCCAATTACGTTACGTTCAAAAGTGAATATCTGCCTGTGATATATTTGACACAACACACAACAAGCAACGATCTTGTATATGGACAAGATGGCAGGAACAGTCTAAAATAAGGCAGTAAAGTAAATCTCTCGCCATATAACCAATAACCACAGAAGAATTGCTTTTAAATGTAGTTGCAAATGATATCGAACCTGAAGGCAATGCCTTCTTTGGCCGTATCCCTTAAGATCGCAACTTTCTATGTGAGATGAAAAAGTAATTTTGAAAAGATGGTTCATCAGCTACGAAAAAATCGAAAATTAACGAAGAAAGAGGGATACACTATCACTTGCAATAGTTATGAAGCTGAGGTTGGAATTTGATGCCAGTCTGCTAGAATCACGTCCACGTCGCAAAACTTGGTTTCGAGAATAAAGTGATTCAACATAAAAAGTGCTTTGAACCTTTTAAAGTAACGGGTAATATTGTTATCAATTACGTTGCAAAAGCGTCGATTTTTCCGTTTCAAAATTTTATCCGGCATAACTCCAACAATAATCATTATTTTCATTCGGGTTTTTAACAACACCTTTAAAACAATATTCCAAAGTAAAATAAATACAAGATTTTCGATAAATCAATTTATATATAACTTATGATTATTCAGACTCTTATCCCTTAAGTAGTGACTTTAGAACAAAAAACGACTTTTTAAGCCGCGTAAAAAGTATTCAAGTGCCCACAAAACCATTGGAGAATCTTATGCCTTAAGTTGGTTGTCGATGATTGGCATGGAAATATGTATAAATCACGAATGAAAGTTTACTGAGAACTTATGGACAAAAATATTTGTTTAAAATGAGGCGTTAAACGTTCTCTTAGGTCAATTGTACTGACATGTAAATACGTGGACCGACCACTTTCTAGTTTGACCGGCATGTTAACTTTGTTTAAGTTGGTTTTCGGATACTGGCGGAAGAAGGACTAGCAGTAATTTATATAGAATCTTTTTCCATGTTTCTGCTCCCAACTGCTTGGTTTTATATACATATATATGCATATTTGAATCGGTTTTGTGCTTTCATAGTATTAAAAAATCCGTAGATTTGTACGCCCATGACAGTGTATGTGTGAGTGTTACGCAAAGACGTCAACGAATCGCAAGCAAGACAAATTAACCCATGGAGGTTTTTACACCTATCACTTTCTTATGATTTATTTAAAGATAATTGAATTAAAAGGTTTTTCCATACAACTCCCCATTGAATCGAATAAAAAACCCATTCATTGCAATTTTATTACATAACATCGGAAAATGCATTATTAACGAAGGGATAAATAAACAAATTTAATTAATTCGTTATTTAGCATTGTTTTATCGTCCACTATGTACGCACGTCTCGGGATTGCAAATATAAACAAATAAAACTTTCACTTCTACTTAATGACGTATACAAACTGTTAAGTTATTATACCGTCGTACTCTTGTCATCAATAACGAGTTACAAATCTTTATTCGGTGTGAGGCGAACATAGACTACCCTGACGGGTAGTATATATAACAAATATATATGAATGCATATATGCTCGATATCGAATCGAAAAGTATTCTTGTTAATTAACGAAGCAAATGTTTGAAACAAGCTTTTGAACAATTTTTGATTCAATGCCTAAGCACTCGCTGAAAGAGGGGATAAGTTACTGATAACCATATCTTGAAATTTGCGCGATTTGAAATTTTTTTTACCTAAAATTGTCTGCAATTGCCAGCATATAACGCCTTATTCCAAGTTGACTCGCGGCCGTGAATTCGGAAATGAACACAAAAATTTCAGATGTCTGTCTCAATTTTTGAATTGAAACATTTTCGCAACAAATAAATTCAGGTTTACATCCTGTGCTCTGCAACTATGCAGATGCAGTAGGTGATGCGTATGGAATGACGATAAACTTGGCATGTCTTGAATCGTAGATATTGCAAACAATTCTCATGCTCTTTCTTTCTCCCGTTCTGTTTATTAGCTTATCAAGAAATCATAAATGTTAGTCAACGCTCGATTGAGTTTTGCAAATCGCATCCACTCCATACCAGTTACGTTATCTTATGAAAGTAATTTAAATTTCCCCTTTTTACAACAAGCACCTACCTTGAAGGCTATGTGTTCTTTGCTATTACATCTATTTCTTTTTTCACACGAATTTTTTTAACCCGAGTTGAAAAAAGAAAAAATTTTCTTTTTACACGAATTTCTTGCGAGCATATCTATCGTGTGAAAAGAGGATTAGATGTATTATAAAGTTGGGATTAAGATATTTAATCATCAATAAATCATTAATGTTACTTAAAATTGTATCTTCTCGAGTCTCTGACTTATATGAAATATGGTCCTACATATTGGTTTAATTGTAGATGGGTGTAGTGCAAATATACAAAACACTTGTACAAGTACAAGTTAGTAATGTTGGGCCATCTTAACATTTAGTTGCCTCAGATATTGCGCTTACAAACCACAGGCCTCGCTACCTAGTAAAAATTATTCTTGTATGTCTATTTGCATTTAAAAAACTAATATTTTCTTTCCAACTTGTCGGAAGAGTTTCGTCTTCTAAAAAAAGAAAAGAAGAAGTATTCAAATTTAACAACTATCTACAGAGAAATTTGGATAGGAGTCGGATGGAATTTTGGACGGTGAATGAATAAATATTTGAAATGAAATTAAAGAAAAACAAGTAAGAAAGTTATAGTCGGCGGGGACCGAATCTCGCATACCCATCACTATGTTTCTCCCATTCTACTTTCTAAGTTCTTTT
Organism: Glossina pallidipes; assembly: GCA_000688715.1. Classification (NCBI taxonomy): domain Eukaryota; kingdom Metazoa; phylum Arthropoda; class Insecta; order Diptera; family Glossinidae; genus Glossina; species Glossina pallidipes. Next base: position 90,552 of record KK499818.1, on the reverse strand, counting down.
AGGTGATACGCATATCGCTGGCATTAATCGCGGTGTCTACCAAATTGATTTTAAAATTAACCCATTTTTAGGCAGATCTTCTTTTCTTCTCTTGAGGAGTGTATAAAATAGTTGTAAACGTTTTGTCTTGTTTGCCTTATGATAAATAAGCACGAGGCCTCAAAAAAGAGAAAAAAATTAAATTTAATTACTCGTGACTTTGTGTGGACATGGCCGATTGGTTCCTTTTTGGTACCTAGAAAGTAAAGTGTCTCGTAAAGCAAATAAATAAGAGTCTCAGCCCTCTAACTTTAATAATTACCGAGTAACGAGGAAGAATTAAAAAATTTTAGTTTGAAGTGAGTTGCGTTCAGTTTACACTTTTCAATACCGCACAGACACACAGACGGATGGACATGGCTAAATCAACTCATAATTTCACGCTAATCAAGAGTATATATATATTTTGTAGAGTCTCTGAAGTTTCCTTTTGGGTGTTGCATACATTGTGAAAAAAAAAAAACAAAAATGAGTGTATCCCCATCTTACACTGGTGGATATAAAAAAATTAATAAGACCGAAATTAATGGGAAAAGCGGGCGAAAATGAAAAACGATTAATTGACACAATTGTGTTTTCATTACTAGATCGATTGACAAAGCAGAAAATAAAGTAGAAAAGAAGGAATAACATTTTTGAACAAAAAATGCTGAATGAAAAAAAAAAATTGATATTGAAGCAGTCAGTTTCTACCTAACAAAGAATAAGATCACTGGTATCTTACTTTTTTTTTTCGTAAAATAAAAAAATAAGAAAAATGACTAATAAGTGAGGGGATTATAGTGGAAATTAGAATCTGTCCTTGAACTAATGGAAAAATCACTAAAGAATAAAAAGTTGAAAATATTTATTGCAAATGACTTTGTTGGTAAACCTCCCCTTGACGGCTTAACAGTAATTTTGCACAGTACGCAGGTAAAAATTTCCAAATTTTGTTGGAAATTACGGAAGAAGAAAAAAAATTGAAAAATTATTAAATGCTATTAAGACCAGTTGCTTAATTAATGAAGTGCAAAAGAAAGAGAAAGAAAGAACAGCAACAGCAACATGCAAACGTACAAAAATAAAAATAACTCTGGACTGTCTGTTAGAGTCTTATATAGCGGTCAGCAACGCACTGATTCTATAAAATACGAAAAACATGGTAAAATATATACATGAAAATATACACACATACTGATTGGATATTTGTTATTATTACAAACTCAACCAAAATATGTGCACTATGAAGAAATTGCATTCACATATGCCTATGCCGATGAATGCATCCACACAAGTATATATAAATGAATGTTCTGTCAGAACTATAATGGATTCATAAACCTGTATGAATCACCCTACGCTGCTCACTGTAATTATTTAACATTAATTATCGCAACTGTAACGTCAATTTCATTATCACTATCGACGTCATCACCAGCCGCAGTTGTTTCTTCGTGTAATATATTTTGTAACCGTCAGTCTACATTTCATTTGTTTTTCTTTTAATATTTACACCTTAACTTTTTTATATTACATAGTTTCTCTCGTATTACTCTTGCATACAAATATATATTTCTTATGGACACATTATTACATTAGGCAGATATGTAAACATCTTTACTAATATCATGTAGTAGATGGCACTGTATACTTTTTTTTCATTCTCTTATTTTATAAAAGGTATCTGTGTAATGTTGTGAAGAAAATGAACAACTTCGGGGTCGCTCATAAAAAATTATAGGCCGAAGCAGGCTATAGAACGGCTCAACACCTAAGATCAGTTCGTTCGGCAAGTAAGTTTCGTCTGTTTGTCTTTGTAAGGATTTTATCGCGTGTATTTCTTTAGTGCAATCTTCCATCGAATGTGTTTGGGATAAAGGTTGAAACGCCCCCTATTACTTCCGAGCTAGATAGCGTTTCCACGGCAAGTGCGTCTGAACGCTCATAGAAGCGGTTTTAGATTGGATCGAACAAACGTTTAAATTCGTTTTATTTAGGGAATGGAAATAGGTATTCATATCGCTTAAAAAAAGACTTAAAATGAAATATCCATTATCGCAGGTTGAGATCGAACATAATTCATTATTATCGCATATCAGTAAAGGCAGTTGGCATTAGGGTACGGCACTGGTCACATCTGTATATGTGCTGAACTTAGACTTACAACTTTGTACTTAACTCTTTAGCGCTTGTTTTAATTGCGAAAATTGCTTCTATATATTTATCATCGATTACAGCGAAATATTCAGTAAAAATAATGTGCCATCGAAACCTTTTTATTATTGTTTGATAAAGAGAAGGCTGTGTAGTGAAAAAGACCAAGATTCATTTTGAATCTACGGAAGGATTAGACGAAAATAATATTATTGCCATAAAAAGCGTTCAAAGCCACCCATTAACTTCATGTCATTATTTTTCTTAAGCATCAAATTTTCTCCCTAAACGTTCTGTTTTATATGATCTGATTTACAAAAAAAAGAAAAAAAAAATTATTATATGAATAATAAAATTACTATAAAAAAAAAAAAATTAAAAAAACGAGCCAATACACTTGTAGCATACTTTGAAAACTAATATTTGTTAGGGTCGTGTTGATAACACGAATTGTTATGACATTCTCCGATTCCTATATCACAAGATCGCAACTGAAAGTGACCCGTATTTGGTACAGCAGCATAACAAAGTACTGTGAAGTGAATCGTATAATATTTGCAGCAAAGAGGCTAACATGCGTTTTTTATATAGCGGGTGAAAAAGCTTTCAAGATCCATTCTTCTACGTTATTTTTTATAGGATTTACTGTGCAGACCACCAAACAGGTGGGAAAAGACATGCTCAAAAAAGGCGGGGTTGGTTCGTAAGCTGCTTAGCAGGCTAGGAGAAGAAGGAGTCGGCTTGATAGGATATTTGCAATAGACAGTAGGACGAAGTGAGGATAATTAGAAATAGAGATAAAAAATAGACAAACTGACGAGGAGATGAGAAACCTGGTTGGAAAGTAATTAGGTGTTAACTAGATGAGACCTAGAAAGCTAGAAAGATGAAGTCACTACTCTCTACGATGTGTTTAAATGCTTCCTGATCTGGGTAGAAGGTGAGTAGTTTCCCCCACAGGTTTGCTAGCTAGCACATAACCTATTTAAGAAATGTCTAAATTGAATGGGAAAAGGAAGGACTAAGTCAAATAGCTAAGACGAGATTTGAATTTTTCTTTTTACGTTCTACAGAGACTCAGGCTCAACGGTATTCTGCGCAGCGTAACATGTCTGAAGTAACGGCCGATACTCTTTCTGCTACTGGACGATCTGGAAAATAATACCACCATCATGGATTACGATAATCAGACACGCGTATTCTCCGGCACTTTTAGGTAAGCAAGACTGAATGATTTTAAGTTAATGACTTAAACCATACGCGTCGTAGAACTTTGCAATTGTGGGAAATTAAACGACCGAAGAGAAAAGGCGGTGAAAGCGTAACAGATGAAAAATTCGCCTTACTCTTCTAAACTTCAGCGATAGTTACTCGTTAGAGAATAAAGGTAATTACGAACGATTGAATGTAACAAAAGATAATGTTTTGAAAATGTTTTGAAAGTGTTGTTCCAGGACTCTATCGTTACCGGTGCTCGTAATAATGTCCCCAAAGCAAGAAGCACAAGCCTTGGCTACAGTTACTTGGGATAATGCGTTTTCCAATATCGTGCGCGAGCCTTTTCAAACATCTGGACGAGTCATTTGGTCACAAATGGCATTGGCTTTAAATACTAAATTTGAATCAATTACCGGTCGGCCTTTAACTGATGATAATTTAAATTTTATTTGTAAGTCTTTGCTTTGCGGCAAATAAGTGGACATTTTTCTTTCAATTTATCTTACTTCCCAGATGAAAAGCTTTTCCCATTAAAAAACGCGGGTGGAGAACACAAGGACTATGTCACATGGATACAATTTTGTAAAGAAAAATTACCCGAGCGTTCGTTCACATTCTGGGAATGGTTTTTTGCGATTATGAAATTAACTAAGGAACATTGTCAAAGCATTTGGAAGGCTGGTTCAATTGTGGGCTTTATAAGTAAGCCTAAAGCCGATGAGATTTTACGCCAATCACCCGTGGGTACATTTTTATTGAGATTCTGAAAGTGAGTTAGGTAAAAAACGATTAACGATTGTTGCATTAGTATAATTATTCGTCCATTTTTTGTTGGTATTCTTAGACGGTATCACCTTAGCTGTAACTAGTAAGCAGTATTCGGTATTAATGTTAAAACCATGGACACCTCGCGATCGAGGCTTAGCTGATCGCATACATGATATACCTTTCTTACTACGAGTTTACCCTACTAATCGTGCGCGCAATGACGCTTGCGGTGAATTTTATAGGGAACGCCAAAGTTAGTATTTGAAAAGTACTACGATGGCTAACTATTTCAGCGATGCGCACTAATCCTAACATTTCATTTCTCATAACTTTCTCATTAGTAAAAATGTGCAAAAGTCGGTCATGGTGGCCAAGCTTTGGAAAACCTTTAAAAAAAGTGATTTTATACTATCTAACAACTATATCGCACAATCCAATAAAATGTTTAAACTAAACTTTTTTCATATACTTTGTAGGCTAATTAAAAATTGACGGAATTACGACATGAGAATATTTTGATCTTACGCTGAAGGAAATAAAAATCAAATCACAATCATCGCAGACGCAGATGGACATGTTTCAAATGCTATCATAGCTTTTGTCCCAGCTATAGAAAATTCAGTAGGGGCAATTGGGCCACACCATGAAATTCTTCTCAGCAACAGGACATCCCAATGGCTAAGTAAATGGCATCCAAAACACAAAATTTTTTAAACAGGTTTTGCACATCTCTACTTGTAATGGACGGGTGATAATTTCATGTTCACATAGAGCATGCCCGACTTTTGTTTACTGTGTACTCATGGAGTCACGGCACATGAGATGCTTAATTGTTTATCAATCGGAAACATTATTCGAGAAAATTTTAATGCTATAATTGCATTAAAATGTAAGGGATGAATCAAATATATCAGTCGCGGATGTCCAACTTTCTCGGTTACATATCGTTTTAAGCAGCGGATATTTCTGCGACCAGTTTTAATTGTCTTACAAAGATTTGAATCTGTTCCTAAAAGTGCCTCCTTACATTATACGTGGAAATATGACCATTTCCATCATTAAGACTGTTTCCGCCAAAGTTTGATTTCCGTCCCTTCCCCTTTTTCTGTCATGAAACCGATCAAATCGTTAAAATAAGTGCTAGTCGGTTATTTTCAATACGTAGCTCTGAAAAACTGTAGCAGTATAGTAACCGAAAAATTCGATGTATCAAATGTGAGATTTAGTAAAGACGGCCTTTATGAAAAATCCCTCCCGTTAATTTATTGACTATTTGATTTGTAATCACTTAAAAAGCGAAGCAGTAAAAAGTGTTAAAGTCTAATTATCGGTGTACAAAATGATGTAAACCCAGTTGATGACTACAATGGAGCAGATCTACCCTTTCTCGATTGGGAAATCTATTAAATTTAGAATGCTGTGACTAGTAACTATGAAGCGAAGAATAGAAACGCAGTAAACAAAGTGCCTGTTCATCAATTAAGTTATTCTTGAGGTAAGGAAACCTCAGTCATTATTGCAATAGTTTAATTAACACTTTCTATGCTTACAATCAAGTGAATAAATTAAAACTTATTACACAAATATAATTTGAAAGCAACTGAACGTTTTACAAAAAATTATTAAATTTATATATAATTCTAATAATTTTGATTTTAGTTTTTTTTCAGTACAAGTGCGAGGAAATTTTATCCTATAATCTGCAGATATTATATTAACCTAAACTAAGATAGTCATGTTGAAGAATTGCTCTTCATTTTGTTAAACCCGGTATTAATGTACAAAAAGTGTGATTGTTAAATGAATTTTTGTAAATCCTTTTTAATCACTTAACTAAAAAGAAAATAATTTTAACACATTTTCAAACTCTCCCTTGATGCATAAATAGGTAAGCTTTTCTACTGATTTGTGACTTATCGTTTATTCCATTAATTAATAACAACTCCACCCGCTTCAGTTATCATGTTCCCTAAATGAAGTAATGCTAAGTAGCGTCGTTTAACTTGCTTAAAAGCACTTCCTAAACCGTCTATAACTAGGAACTTGTATTTTTTTAGTATAGACCGTAATCGCACTTTTCCTTTTTAAATTATTGTTCCTTTCATTTTTGATATAATTTAAAAAATGTATTTAATACCCCGGTTCGATTATCCCTTTTTTTTTTTTAATAAGAAAATCTGTCTTATTTTTCTTTTGCAAATACAACAAATACCCACTCTCTCTCATTTATATTCCTTAGGGTAAAGTGTGGTAAGCATAGTTTGTACATCCGGCAACATTGTACTTTGGCAACAGTTCATTTGTTGCTTCTTTAATAGAAGGATGTAAAAGAGAACATAGAAACGCAAAATATATAAGGCTGAGGAATTTGTGTTTCAATTATAATTTACGCACTTAAAAAGTGTTCATTTGGAGTAAATATTAGTAGAAGTGGTTAAACATTTATTGTATAAATCTATGTATTGAAAAATAAGAGCATTTAACGTTGCGAGAATACATAGAAAATCTAGTGATACAAAAAGAAAAAAATCTAAAATATACGAGAAAGAAAATGTAAAAAGCGTACTTAAGAAGAAAAGGATAAGAACACAAAAGAAAATTTGTGGAAAATCAAGTGTGAAACCTACGATAAAGAGACAAACGAAGGAAAGCGTAGGTGAGTTGATTATATACATACGCAAGTCCATGCGAGCTTATATAAGAGAAAAACGAACAAGATAGCAGGTTAACAGTGTTGCATTGTTAAAAGAATAGAATGTTTTATATGTAAAATTACAGAAGAGGTTGTTATTGTGCACTTTTACGTTCAACTCTTCTGTACCGACGGACTGCGAGATTTAAGTGTTAATACGTGCAAACGTAATTGGATGAAATAAAAATGTTGATTTCTAGCTGAAGAAAGCACTTTACGTGCCGAATTTATGTTTGACTTCATTGGAGAAACACGTATTTCTTTTCTCAGTACCTGCTTGTTTTGTTTTTAATGCGTCAAGTTGATTTTCAATTTTCATCTGGGTACACAAATTAGTTGCTTGTCGTTTATTTTTTAGTATTTTGAGAATTAAAAATGTATTTTTCTGTACAGATTTTTTGTGGCACAAAGGTTTTTCGATTACAATCGAAATTACCCGGCCGCTACTGCATAGTTAGTTGTATTCATTTTTGTATAGTCTTGCATGTTCCCATAAAAGAATTGAAAGAATAATTGGATAACATTTTACAGTTTATTAAACAGGGTCTATTTAAATGAGCTCTTGGCATTTATTTTGTCAAACGGAATAATGTAGTTTTTGAAGAGATGTTGATTTGAAAGTAAGCACCCGGCATATTCAACGGAGAAGGCGAAGAATTGAGGGTCTTTACCTATTATTTAGTTTAATTAGCCCGAAACATAGCCAGCAATCCATATTTGCGATTATTTTAATTCGCGTTTTTCGAAGATTATTATGCTTAATATCAACGATATTTTATATGTTGGCAGCCCTTCAACCGTCATTGACATTACATTGTTATTGCTCGTTATATTAATGCGCTCTTCACTCTCGTCAACAACGGTTGTTGTTCATTTCGTGTGCGTGAAATATTGTGATTGAATGGTCGCGTCTGTTATAAACGGAGCCTCTATTGTTTGACTCAGCAGAACTTTAAATTAACCAACAAGATAAAAAATTCTAAATTGTTTCCATTTAACAGAAAAGAGTTATGAATAAGGGAATCCTTTTTATTGTGATGCATTAACATGGGAAGTCTTTTTGTTTTATGCCTAGAAAAGTGGAATGAGTGTAAATGTAAATAATCGAATAAAAGCTAATAAACGCGCATTTAAAAAAGTTGTAGTAGAAATTAATGCCTACGAAATTGCTGTGATTTTGTAGGAGTATGACCAACAATATAAACCTCTTTCAAATGTAAGATGGTAAAAAGCCAATATAAAAAAATAATAATTAAAAAAAAATTAATATTTAAAAATACATTTTGTAGTTATTAATATGTATATGATGTATTCGTGTACATATTTGATTTTCAAAACGTTCCTGAGCATACAAAACATTTGTACAGTGATGAAAGAAATTGTTCCTGGTTTTCATATTATATTCGAAAATATTGTTGTTATTATGATAAAAAGATTTATAAATGTAAAGCGTTCAGTATCTGTTGAATGACATATTGGGCGCAAATATGGAAATTTTTTTTGAAATCAACAAACAACTTCATTTAAATATATTAAAGATATTTTCAAAACCCAAAACTCCGTAAAAAGGTGATCGGCGAGCATAGTGTCTAATGAAGGATCGAAAACCGTTACATTACAAATCAAGTTAAATTACGTACGATTACGGCGTAAAAAATTTTATGCAAATTTGAAGCTTAGTAAATTTCGATATGAAAACGTCTTAAAGCAATTGAGCAGCGAACGTTTTAAATACCTTTGTGTACAGTAGGTGTAGGGATTTACTGAACCTTGAATGGCCGAGAGAAATAAATGTGTTACATATAAAAGACTCCAATAAAGAACTTTAGAGTTGATTTATTTTCGAAATGAAAAAGCGAATCAAAAATACTTTTCTTCACAAATGCAAAATTTAATTGTATTATGTGAATTCCGATGATATCGATCGTCCTATAATGGGGACATCATTTTGAACTTCAGCTTATTGCTACAATTACATACGGTGAAAGCAGGAGGAGGGGACAGCAAAACAACGAACGGCGAACGATATTTGTTCGAATTTCGCTTAGAAATTAAGCAAAGAAGCAAAATCCGCATGTCGGACTTTTCTACGCTTCTGAACAAATGCAGTACAGGCAGTAATGCATAAGAAGCAACTCCAAAATAAAATCTCACTTGCAATAACATACAATTGGTTGAAAGGGGACAAACGTAGTTTTTTATAAACAGATAAACTAGATAATCATATAGATAATATTAATAATATTAAGGTTGTTTTTTATAAAGACTTGCTTTCACTTTTCATGTTTTGATATTGTTTTCTGAAAGTAATGAATTATGAATTCAATGTGAAAGTGTCCTTAGTATTGTTACGCATGGGAAAAAAGCGTTTTGGAAAAGAATAAATTTTATTGTTATAAAAACCTAGAAAAGGCAAGGCATACATCATGTTCGTTTAACCTGAAATTTTCGCTCTTGCAATCTTAAACTGCACCTTTTCCTAAATCGATGATAATTTAAAATGATATCTTTTTTCTTAAAACGTGTTGTCTTTGCTCGCCACTGTATCAAAACAAATGTGTGCACGCATGCATACGTTTGTTGTGGGCACATTTTTATGTACATATAAGTAGATATATATGAAGATGTTTATGTTCTCCTGCTTACAATTCATGACCGCACAAAAAGTTTAAAACAACAACAATAACTGCAATGTAGTGGTAGAATTTATATCCATATCAATCGAGACACGTATCCATACGTATGTGAACATATGTTTGTATGATGTGATTTGTTGCTGTTGTTGTTACTGTTAAAAAAACTGCTCTTGTTGACGTTGTGTTGTTAATAATGCAACGGCGGCAAAAACAATAATAACAACAATAGCAATATAAAGAATGGCAACACAGCTCACAATCGTCATTTAATGGAGGACGTTTATTGTTGTTATTGTTTTTTCTGAACTTTGAGTTCTGTATAAAAATAATATTCACAAAAAAAGAATAAGAAAATTATATTCGGCTGTGGTCGAATTTTTTATACCCACTGCCCTTAGGTTAAGAAAAAATTAAAATCGCTACTCTATAGTATTGAGTGGGACAGGGCGACTTTTCCATTTTTATATGGGCATCATAGTATCATTCACAAAATACGCGTTTTGTAGTTTGTAAGTAACGAGCTAGCAACTCAAATTTTTCATTTCTGAAAACAGAATTATCCTTAGTTTGTGCTGCATTATGGACGTGGCCTTTAACCCCTTTTGCTCGTTTTCAATACCAATCGGAATACACCTGCTTCCAATGATGTTGTTAAATATGAAGCCGATGTCGTCGAGCGTGCGTATCAAAGCGAATAGATAAATAGGCCTAAATCGATTCAGAATTTGACCCTGATCGAGAGTATATACGCAGTTGTTGCAACCGTTTGGACAAAGTGATTATACCTCCGCCGTTCTGTGGTGGGTATAAAACGATCAGACAGAAAAATGAGAAGCGCAGCAAAGTCAGGAATCAATATAAAATTTTATAAACATTTTTTTTTTTTTAATTTTTTTTGCGTTAACTTGTTTATTAATATATAAACGAACCTGTAAATATATCGCTTAAAAATATTAATTTAATTTTTTTCAAATCATTAACATTTAGGGTATGCCCCTTTGTCAAACAAAGCATCACGCGTGTCCGGAAGCTAAAAAAAAAACAAAAGTAAAATGGTGAGAAATACAAAAGCGGTTTATATCGGTTTACATTTGTAAAGAAAGTTTTAAGAGGTTTAGCACCTCGGGTCAAACCAGAAATTTGGTCATCAAAGATTTGTGTGTTATCCGTTAAAGATTAGTAGGGCAATATACGAACTGTAAAAAGTATGGATTATTGTACGCGAAACTATCGTCGAAAGAAGTCCGAAAGAAGTAAATGTCGAATTCTGTTCTTGGGAAACGTGATCTTCCCTAACGTGTCTGTAAATGTGAAATACGGACTTCACTATGTGAAAGTAATTTGAGACGAAAGAATATGAAAAGGGCGAGATTAAGAATGCTATCAAAAATTTATTCATTTTCATTGACTTGTAAACTTTTTATTTATTTTTATTTATTTTGAGTACAACTCATCTATAAATGCCCCATTTTTGCTTGAGCTCTCCTTAAATAAACTGAAAACAAACGAGAAAATTATATTCGGCTTCGTCCAAATCCTTCATACTCACTGCCTTTCTTTGACAACAGCGGGACAGAGGAAATGAAATTTTGATATTTTGTAATACTGACTGAACAGTATGCATATGAAAATTTATAGCCCTGTGTCTGCTGTAGCTGTTATGAGTAATAAGCAAAAATGATCTTCCTTTCGCTTTTAAAAACAGGGGCGTTCTTAATTTATGTTGTATGTGGGCCTGGTTCCAAAAACTTAGAATGCTTTGGCCAAATTTGAAGCTTGCATTTGAATTTTTCCGAACGAGAGAAAAAAATGCATATGATATTTATACTTTAAAGCAGGTGCGGGAGGCAACTTTTTTCATTTTAAATGAAAATTTAAATTTTCATATCAAGGCAAAAGCCAGAACAAGATCCAACGCTAGTTGAGAATGCGGCTTTTTGCATCATTTTTCCTTCTTTCTAAACCACTCATTTTTGGATCTAGTGAACAAAAAAAGAAGTAAAAAACTTATTCGGCGGGGACCGAATCTCGCATACCCTCTGCTATGCTTTTCGCATTCTACTCTTCAAGTTCTTTTATTTGATATCCATGTCGCTGGTATCATTAAGAAACAATTAATCGCGGTGTCTCCCAAATTCATTTTAAAGTTAACCCATTTTTAGGCAGATCTTATCTTCTGTTGAGGAGCGTATAAAATAGTTCAGCCATTCTGTCTTGTTTGCCTTTTGATAAATAAGCGTTAAGCCTCAAAAAAGTGAAAAAAATTAATTTTAATTACTTCTACAATCGGGCACGGCCGACTGATCCTTTTTTGGGACCTAGAAAGTAAAGGGTCTCGTAAAGCAAATATGGAAAATCTCAGCCTTCTAACTTTAATAACGACCGAGTAACGAGCAAAGATCCAAAAATTTTAGTTTAAAAAAACTGAGTTCACCGTTCAGTTTACACTCCATTCCGCGCTTATGCTTTGCCAAATTTGGCCCATTTTCAATACCAACCTGCGTCCAGAAACTTCCAATGTTTCTACTAAATTTGAAGTCGATATCTTGATTTTTGCGACCAGGAGGGTGTCAATAACACACATCGCGCAGGCACACAGACGGACGGACATGGCTAAATCAACTCATAACGCTAATCAAGAATATATATACTTTATAGGGTCTCTGAAGCTTCCTTATGGGTGTTACATACATTTTGGAAAAAAGCAAAATGAATATAAAAAAAAGCAAACATTTGGTAGCTGCATAGATGGGATGGCAGTCAAGTGAGATACAATTCAATTGCAGCGTTGCTATGTGCGATCCAATTGAATTATGTGAAGTTTTAAATGTGCCTATGCCTGCTTCAGAGGATGTTGTTTCTTTTAAATATTGCAAACTTTTTGATAAAACGAATGTGTCCCCAACTACCTATGGTGGGTATAAAAACGAAATATTGGTTAACTAAATTGATTAGTGGGTGTCGTCTGAGTGAGAATAAGCAATTAAACAAGTAAGTCAATGTATATTATTGGAAGACTCCTTCGGTTGCTTAACTAGTTCGATTCGATTTTAATATAGTCGTCAAACTTCCTCCTTTAGAATATGACTGTGGTGAGGTGAAGAGGAATTTTATCACTTTTAAGTAAATTTGTTTTGTTAATCATTATAGCGTACTTGCTGCATAGATTCTTATTGTTGTTGCTGTTTATTGTCAACTATTTTGTAGTTTTTCCTTTAAAATATCGGTTTTGCTCACTGCGTTCTTTAAATCTCTGGTTCGTATTTCTTTGTTTCATAAGCGGAATGAGAAAGTTACCATAGGTTGTTCGTCGCCTTTAATTTATATTTTCAACAAATTCATTTTTTCTGTATTGTGCCATGCATTGTCGTGACAAACACATATACAGCGTTTCACATTTGCGATGCAGAAAAGAGTCTTCTTATTCCTAAGAATGGCGTCTAAGCAATAGTTTCGAATTATCACTTGCTCTTTGCTATTTGTGGGTACATCTGCAATATATTGGGACGTCGACGAAGTTTCCGGTTTTTTTTCAGAGACGGCATCACTAGTACTATTAAGATTTTGAATAAATCTATGACTTGTACATGCGCATCTTTCCCACCAGTATAAGTTGCGAGGCTTTGGTATATCGCTCTCTGCGGCAAAAAGTCCATTGCTGGGCAGCAGAGCCTTTTCTACCTAACTCGAAGGATGAGAGAAGGCATTACAATATCCAAAGCGCGTGTTAAGTGCATTATTAGGCCTTAATACAACCGATCTATAGAGGCCTATAGTGCGCCAAGCAAACCAAGTAGTAGGAAACGTCACCGATGCTGAAAGGCAGGGTTGCTATTCTCTCTAATGTATCCACCGGACATTTCTTCCCTTATTTCAATCGATGCCTTCATTTTCATCTGAAAAGTATTTTGATTCTGATGAGGATTGAATTGAAAAACTGGATTTTTCTGTAGATAGACTTCGAAAGACCTATGGGTCGATTTATCGCTTCCGATATCGCATGCGCGCTCACCTGTCGAAACACAATTTCATTAGTATTGTTTTCTGAGTTAATGGCATTCGATTATTTTCTAATGGAGAAAAGCTTTCATGCGTGGCATATATCACGATCCTGTTATGTCACCCGGTGGTATGTGGATAATGGTGCATATACGAATAAATGTCAAGATGAAGAAGTAAAATAAACGACAAAATAAGAAAAGCAAACAAATTAAAATTAATTTATTAAAATGTAAACAATTGAAATACCAAAACTACATGCATGTATCGATCGATGAATGTAAACTTTTATTCTACTTTACACAAACATTATATGAAATATCAAAACAACTCATGAAGAACTTTGTGCAGAAAACTTTAATGAGAATTTAAAAGTAAATTGAAAAAAAAAAAATGAAAAATCATATTAAACAAAACATAAATAAGTAAGAACAGTGTAGTCGGGCAAGGTCGACTAGTAGATACCCTGCACAACGTCATCTAAAACAGCTATTCAATCCCTTTTGTTAATAATAAACCAAAAGGTGCACATATATTAGCTAGACGTCGAAAGAATCCTCCTGTTCTTTAAGGTTCTCCAGGAATTGACCGAATAATGTTTAAATATAAGAATTGGACGGTTAATATTTGGTTTTCGCTTAGTTCATACTCGGCAGTTGTATATAACAAATAACGAGCGAAAATGTAGTAAATTTCGCGCAGACTTGGCATTAAAAACATACCAGTCTTTGCATTTTTTCATTGCTTTCTAAAACCGTTAATGAAAAGTCTCTGATAAAATCGTACTATGTAAAGCATATATTTTCTCATGTTCCCAAATCATAATTAGAATACGCGCGAATACTACGCCTACAGGAGTATTCAGCACCACGAGTAGCCGAAGGACATTGCTCGGTACATGATGTGACTAACTATCTAAAGTTTAGCATATTTAGTGTCTACAGCATCATCTATAAAACTTTACTACAAAACCAGTGCTGATCGAATTAGGAAAATGTTGAAATAGTAAATAGTGAATCAGAACTGAATGTAAGTTGATGCTAAGTCAGGAAAAGTAAGATAATTCAAGAGTGTGTAGAACACAAAGACATATCAAGAGGACAAAGATTGATCACTTAGAACTTACAATTTTATAAGCCTAAGTCCATTAAAAAAAAGCTACCAAGATTATTTCTCTTTCATTTATGTGCATATATATAGGAAAGCTTTATATGTATTTATACGAGGGACTTCCTCTACAAACTTGATGTTTTACACATTTTGTAATGGACATAGAAATAAAAAAAGTCTCGTTGTAGTAAGTTTGTCATTGCTTTTGTAAGTAAAAAACGAGGAAAAAGCATGAAGGAGTATCCTCCTATCCTCCCTTGTCCCCGTAGTCTGTGTGCTACTTGTTATTGGAAGATTTAGGGTTTGGAGAATATTCTCACGGCTGCAAAACTTAGTACAGGAACTGTGGCACATAAATCCCATGTTCTAACATCCATATCAAAATGTTGCGGTTTCAGCCACAAACAGAAAGAAAATCAGAGAAACGCAAAAGGAAATTATTTTTTATAAAAATCGACTTAGAAGTCCAAAGTAAACGAGGTTCTGTTTGACCCATTGATTACCAAAGAATCTCTCGATTACTGTATATTCCTGCAGGTGGTAGGTGATGGATGACTGCCACCAGGATTCGCTTCGAAGTTGTTTTCCACTGGAGATGAAATATCTGAGTAAGATTCTACCTCCTTTGCTCATCTTTTACCACAACAAGAGTAAATCCATACTAAAATAATTAAACAAAATGATTTAATGAAATATTTTGGATTTTGTGTATATTGTGTATATATATGAATCGTTAAACGTCGTATTTTACGAGCACTTTAAAATACATAAACATGGAATGACAATCAATAATACTTTGTGTACTTTTGCTTTGTTTTGCTTTTGTGACGGCGCTACTGCTACTACTCTAAAAACACATTTGCTGTGTGATGTGCTGTGCAATGCGAAAGCAACGCCCGCCTACACTAAGTAATTCAAAATGCTTACTATTGTTTATACAGGAGCATATGTATATATCATAGATGCATATGTACTTATACATATATATGTCTATATGGATGTATTAGTTAGTATATGTAATTTCATCATGCAATGCATTTTTGTTTGCATTACTCATAGCTGCATTGGTATTAACGATGATGATGATGATGATGGTGGTGATGATGGTGGTGGTGGCGATGACTTAGCAAAGAGCAGCATCAATGAAAGTGTCTGCAAAACTGCCTTCAGCTAACTATGCAAAGTAAACTAATAAATGATGATGTATTTTAGAACAGATATCGGTTGCATAAATGGCTAATTCTGACTGTGTATTGTCTCATTCACTTGCTTCGCGCTATTCCTCTGTCGGTTTTTGTCTAATTTTTTTTTTTTTTGGCTTTGGTTTTTTGTCTAACTTTTTTGTCTGTTTGGTCTGCTGCGGCTGTTCATTTGCAATCTGGTTTTGCAATAAATTTTTGTTATTCAAAATATGCACATCGCAACGGATGTGCCCTTATATATATATATATATATATCTGTGGGTAGCAGTAGCATAAAATGAAGAAAAAAATTTATGCATATTTAACAGATTTGTTTATACACAATTTTTACAATTTACTCGTAGAGCTAACTGATCTTTTTTATTTTCCATACTTAAATGCTTTTGCTGCTTAGCTGTTCTTTTTCATTTCTTTTCTCTTCTTTCTTTCTTTCCATTGACTACCATTAAAAGTACCGATGATATGGTTGTTATTGTTGTTCTTGCATAAGTATATACATATTGTTGTTTTCTTAACGTCGTAGTTCCTGGAAATTGAAGAAGGTAACAAACTCAGGCGAACGAGTGCAAGCATAGCTAAGCAGCTAGTAGAAGTCAACTAACCAACCAACCAAACAACGAACCAACCAACAAGCCATTCATCCAACCAGCTAACTAAGCAGCCAGTCAGTCTGGCGGGCAGTCATTCCGTCATGTGCAGCAACACCTTCACATACATATATTATATATATATATATATATATATATATATATATATATATATATATACATATATATGTATATGGGGACATATACATGAATAGTTTAAAATATTTTAGAATTTTTCGTTTCGCTATATATATGCACGCACACACGAGCTCGTTTACAAACGTGTTCTGTTACAACTTTTGCTTAACGACAAATCTTTTCTATGGTGTGTTTTCCTACATTTTTAGTTTACACTATATGCCTAACAATAACATAAATATAAACACTACACCATAGTAATATGTAGCTAGCTACCCTCGATAACTGAGGGTAAGTATGATGTATGTATGATGTCAGTTTATATATACTCGCAACAGTATATTGAATTACGAACACGAGACATACGTCGCCCTCATTATCTTCATCATCATCGTCATCGTTGTCATCACATTTACATTACTGCGGTTGGTTTTTTAAAATTATTGTTCAATTTGTTTGCGTGTCTGCGCTGTTCACTACTTTAAGCATATTTGCACGGCCTGGACCACTTAACTTAACACTTAAGCAATAACCATGATGCGAATACGAATTTGATTTGATTTGATATTTTAATCGCATTCGATTTTCTTTAGGCATATTTCTACTTTTGGTTTTTCCATTTATCGGAATGTTTTCGTTAAAAATGTATATCAGGAATTTTAATAGGAACAATAACTTTTGAAATCCTTTGAACGAACGGTGCCTATATTCTTCATTGACGATCTGCTACCAGCTACATAAGCAGAGCGTTGACTAAAGAGATATTAGACTCATAAATGAATCCTACTTATGTTATGATGTGTGTTATTCTCTGCGTGTTCTATGGCGGGCGTATAAGTGTCGCTGCCAGACAGAAGCAAATCCGTCTAACGAGCATATTTGCAAAAATACCTCGGAGTTTGTCGAGAAATCATTATCAGTGAAAGAAAAAATGCTGATATTTGTTGGACTTAAGACTTTAGAAGACTCGAGTTATGAAATTGGAACTAAAGTGCAGATCCTGTTGATCTTACTTGTGCCCATCCCCAACATATGCCACGTTGTAACCGTAGGACGGCGTGTATTGAAGATATCATACATTTATACGGGCTGGCCAGTAGGTAGCGTAGGTATCAGATCGGGTGGAACTTTCTGGTTTTCTCGATTTTCTAAGAATTTATCTAAGAGCATGAACTTGAAATCTTTGATTTGACTTCGTTCTACACAAGCTAACGGCGAACGTTCTTACCTTTAAATCTTACAATTGATTTTTCAGAGCTCATTGCATATTTGTTGGTAAAAATTTGTTGTTTTCAATAAATATTAAATTTTTGTCACTGTATTAAAATATATGTATATATGTATATGTACATATATAAGTGAATTTGCAAAGCTTTTCCTCTCAAACGGTACATAACAAAATTCGTGAATTTGTTGCAAACCAAAACGTTTTTCTAAAATTCAAGTTAACTTCAGGTTTGAGCATCTCTTCGTTTTCCTTTTGGAAGGCGAAGTCATTGAAGTCTTTAATCGGGCGTTAGTTTAGTTCGTAAATTAGGTTAGTTGTTAAATAGCATAAGAAGCTTATTTGCAACGCTTCTTCTTGCTCTTTCAATATGTTACGTGAACATAATTAAACAGCACCACTTTCCGCCCAAGCGGCATCGAAGCCAGAGTAAAGAGAGAAAAGTAAAAATAGCTTCTTCGCTCTTATAAGTTACAATTCATTCTTTTCTTTTTTTTTTTTTTTTTTGTGTGTACATTGTGTGTACATTCTTTCCATTGAAGAACATATGTGACAAATTTCTGCAGAAAATCAGTACGTAGATGATAAAGATCAACTAAAGAGCAAAACAATGCTGCCGTCCGTGTAGTGTTTGATAGAAAAGCAAGAAACTTTTTACATTCACTTGAAGACGGACGACATGTAAATACACATAACAATTGCAGATTTCGTTCTTCGTGACTTCACTGGACTTATCATCTTTCACTTTGGTGTCTGTAAATTAATTAAAATAATTAAAATTTTATTTTATTTTCTATAAATTATTATCAATTTTATTGTTAATGCAGCCAGAGAACTAAACTAATCTGAGACTAAGATCTTCAAACCTTAACATCTAAGGTTATTATCGGCTTTATTGAAAAATTCTACAGCACTCTTGAGGAGTGCAGCAGTCTTCTACAGTGCTACTTGGTGATTTGAGCCCACGACCACTGAGTCGACACTGGAGATTCCGTGCCTAAACATTGTATCCTACAATCGAAAGCACAAGGCAGTACGCAATAAGCAAGACATATAGGTGACATGCGACCAAGAAGTATAACCAATATTCAAGATAAGTTGCGCGGGTATATCCAATATCGGAAATATTCTCTTTTCTAAATAGGTAGCGCTGCGACAGACACCTGTGTCTCAAAATTCACGTGGTAAACATCGTTTGTGTTTCTTGGTTGTGAGCTTGGTTCTGTACGACACAAAAAGTACTTATTCCGTTTTCTACGATCTGTGTGACGAGATGTCTTCTGACTATCAACCCGTCGAGAAGTGCATTATTACGGGAGAGGATACGTTGGATTTAGGTATACGATCTAGAAACAACCGACCAATCGAACAAATATCGGGCATATGCAGATATATAGATATATATCTATGCATGCGATTTATAAAACATATATTGTAGATTCTTAGTTGGATCGGACTATGCTCATATATGCGATCGGCTTGAGAGTCTGAATCGATTTAATCCAATCCGTCCGATCATTAAAACATGTATTGTCGTAAATCTAAAGGTTTGCAAAGGTTTACAGAGATTTTGGGACATAAATTTCTGGCTCACCAATATGTTCACCAAACACGACAAACGGCATTGAAAAACGGCTCTGAGCCTATTATTTATTTTTCGAAACTAATAAATATTAGTTTTATCAAATATTCACAGCGTAATGTTCTATGTAAACACAGGAATTTGTCTGCATAGTAAAATTGATCATTCACATATAAGGTATTATTTCCGAAGAAAATCTTCAATAAATTTTAATTTTTTATTAGTTAATTGCAAATGTTATTCATGTATGACGCTTTACTTAAGATCATTGTAGCTTTTGTCCAACTTGGTAGCCTTTCTTTCGCAAGCGATTGTGCAAAATAGAAAATCTTTATATAAATGCGTCATATTTACGTTATATACAATGAGTGGTCTATACTCAGCTAATTTGACAAATTCTAAGAAGAAGAAGAAGATGTTCAGAATTTATTCAATCCTCTAAAAACAATTTCGAGAAAAAAAAAGAATATCTTTACCTTTGGAACAATAGGATTAAAAATTGGAGCACTTTCATCCAATTCTGGCTTAGGTTCCCACTAAGCCTTCTAAGACGGGCAAAGAACAAAATTGTTTTCAATATATTGAGAAACCTTTTTAGGTACGATTTGCAATCTCAATTGCGAAATAGACGCATAATGCCAGATTGCATTCAAAGTCGTCCCATCGATTTGATAAAGCTTTAGAATTATAATTCAAGATCTTTTCGCTTTATGCGAAAAATTTGAGTTAGGACAGTCATTGTTTATGTCATTTCTTTCCTGAGATACAAACAAAACGGTTGCGATTGTTTTTCACAAAACCGGATATAGGCTTGTGTTGGCTGATAACGGTATATAGGGTTAGTCTTTGCAAATGCTAAATATGCTGTGGTAAACAAAAAAAAAATGGAATCCATTATAGGAAAATACGGTCTTTAGGTAACTCTTTCACATGGTTTTGAAAAGTAGCAAATGGACATTTAGCAAAGATCGCTTTTTAAGACCCTGTCCGAACCAAACCACTTTGAGCTCTTTTTGAGGTAAAAAGTGAATGTTTCCTGAATTGACTTTTTAATCAAAATTTAAATGAAAAAAGAAATAAGATAAAGGAAGATGGTGGCGTCAGTTTACCTTTACCGTCTGGGGACTCACTAAAACTATGACCAAAGTAAACTCTACTGCTTTGAGATTTGAACCCTTGACCACTCGCTCTTGGTATTCGCGATTGTTACCTACTCGGCTACTCAGGCGAAGAATGTCCGACGGACAGTTAGTTGAAATACGATTGCAGTCTTTGCGGTCACCACATATAAAGAGGTGAAAAAATTAAAACTACTCCGTCTAAACTGGTCCCCTCACTATAAAGAAACATCTGAAGAATATTCCTCGAAAATTAATAGTACACTTAGGAAGGGCTTTGTGTCAATGTCCCAAAATAGAAAGCGGAATACTAAAGATCTCCATTGTTCGGTATTAAGTCCAAGTCGAAAAACTGTTAATTATGTAGATCCTCTTTAATAGTCAAACTCCTCCTCTCTGATCCTTCTCAGTGTTCTTCTGACTAATGCTTAAAAATTAAAAAATTCTGTTCATAAAAACTCTTTATCATACTATGTTATGTTAAACATAACAAATCAAAATTGTCCAGAAAAATGTAAAATGCTGATGAATTAATATTTGTATCAACAACAAAAAAGGAAATGAATTCAATACAAATAACTTCAAGCCATGTAAAATGAAAACCATAGAGAATTGACAAAAATTCAATACCACAACAATATTTATATATGTAAGTAGTAATGCCCTTGCTAGCACTTCATACATACTGCAATGAAGAAGCATAAGAGAAATAAACAAAGCGATGAAAAAGATAGGGAAACGAAAGCATTTACTTCAACAGATTACTTTTTACATTTAGATTGGACCGAAATTTTGTACACCCTTCTTGTTAATGTTGCCCTATGAGAGATCACAACTAAATCATGGATCAATCTATTTTGATATGTTGCTATACAGTGTGTTCTCCCCATCGTAGCAATATTTCGAATCGATTGTGGCGCCCCTGAACACAGCGACTCTTTACAAGCATTGCTTCCTATTTTCATTTAATGTTTCCATCATTACACTTGCGTAGGGGTAACTCGTTTCACTTATACACATCGCTGATCGGGAAAGAGTTTGGGCTTTGGACTTTCTCCGAAAAGCTATTTATCCGGTTACAAGCTATTACAAGCGTTTGCAAGTGTGAAAATCAATCTATTCAAAAAGTCGTCCCGGCGTCCTTCATTTCTCCCTATGAATATGTCTATAAACATATGTCGGAGAGTAATCTTCCCGATGGAGATATTGAAAGCTAAACAATATTTCTGATGTGCGGATTACTGGTATCACTGACCGACTTAACGGTCTTTTTGATATCTCCATGCGATTGCAAACTTAGTGTGTACCCCCTTTTTTCATTAGCGACAAGTAGATAAATATACAAAGAAAAAAATATCGCATTTTCGCAGTTACGTTTTTTGCTAATTTTTCTGTTTATAAAGCCAATAGCATGTACGTGTATATGCATGCGTGCGTGTATGGTGTATGGTGGATGTGTAGACAAACTTTTGCTTACCCACATACATTCACAACACACATGTTTATATGGTTTTAAGTTTTGTTATGATTTGTTTTCCTTGTCTCTTGCTCTTTTTGCTTTTCCCGTTCATTCTCTCCCTCTCTCTTTTGCATTTTCTCTTTTGTGTGCTGTTCATGTACAATCATCATTGTTGTTATTGCTTTTGTGTACACTGTTTTGAGACATTTTAAATACTAATTAAAACGTTATGCGGTTAAACAAGTTTATCGCCTAATTACTTGTGTTATAATTTGTTTAAATACAAATTTTTTTTTTTTTTTTTTTGCTTATTGAGTATCGTTATGATGTAACTGACTAACTGATTTCAACAAACAAAGAAACGTGTGTGAATCTGCGGAAAGTTATGTTCGCTTTGGATTTTAGGTTTTAGGTATCAAAGCCCATCTTAGGGGGTAAAAATCTCTATTTACTACGGGGGCAAAAGGTAATGAACTCGTATTTTTTTTAAATACTCGCGCTATGACATCGTTGTGTACATTTTTCTTTTGGGTTGTTGGTACGACTGTTGGGAGCAGCTGACATAAATTTCGAGACACGTGCCGCATTGGGGTAGCAATAGCAGCATTCTTCTTTTTTCCTTTTTGTTTAAACGATCGTGTTGTCAGCGTTTTTTAGAATGGATGGAGAAATGGTGTTGCATCACAGTTTGTCAAAAAGAATGAAACCTATTGACGATGTTACAAAAGTGTTACAGTGAGGAGTGTTTTACAAGGACAAGACTGCTAGTTTTTGATTGGTGCAAATCGTTTAATAAGCACACGCGGGATAGTCTTAAACGAGCCTTGTTCAGGAAGGCCATCAGTCTTACCTACCTACTGCTCATCAAGAAAATCAAAGAACTGTGAGTCAACCGGCGATTGACTCAAAGAGACCTTGCAGATATTCGCGCTATATCAAACGGATCAATACAAACAATTTCGAAGAACGATTTGGGCTCATTGTTTTTCCAAAGATTTTGAAAACCAATGTCGTGTTGAAATGTCAAAAGAAATTCTTGCCATGAGTGATAACAAACAGTCTAAACTGCATAATTACTGGCGATGTAACTTGGTTTTACGTTTATGACTCGATAGCAGCTTAGCAATGTAATGAGAATCATCCTACAGGTTACCAAAAAAAAAAATCAGTGAAAAAAAATGTATTTAAACAAAAGAACCATGCAATGATTAACGCGCGCACGTGTTTTAAAATTTACGCGAGATGTTTGCAACTGTCATACCTACCAAAAAAAAACATACAAATCGATATCAGAGCGCGGGTATTTTAGAAATACCGTCTCACTACGTTTTGTGCACCGTTGTGCTGTATTCATAGTCATATGCAATGTAGTTAACTGAGGTATCAATTCAGGCTCAATATATTTTAAGCTGTTTATCATAAAGATTTTCCAAAGTTGTTGACGTATTGTGCACGTTTGGCCATTTTGCAATATGTCTCAAATGGCATTTTTTGATTAGGAACAGTCGTTCCAAAGATTTCGTAACCTAACAACCGTACCTTTATAACCCAATACGTTTTCTCTTAACTGTAGGATACAGTTTTCCCAGCAATTTTGGCATTCTGTCGAAAGTAAAAATTCTTAAGACTCTTAAAATACTTACTGACCTCCGGCCGTCATATATTCATCATTCGATAAAAACAGGCTTACGGTATGAGGTTTGATTTGTTTTTAAAGTATTGATAGACCTTTCCTAGAACGGCCCTGATAACGCGGTTCGTGTAACTTCATCATTGGAAGAAAGGTAAGTTGTTTTCCTTTCTGTTAAAAAGGAATTTCTTCCCCCCTCCACCCAAAAAAAAAACCTTCTCTACCTATTCTACCTACATTTATAGTAACCTATTAAAGAAGTCAAAAAAATAAGGACGTCGCTAATGAAAATTAAGTTTAAAAATAGAATGACGATTTAGAATAACACAATGTATCCCCTTCGCCTTCGCCTTCGCCTTCGCCTTACATTATTCGCAGTAAGATAAGGAGGGAAAAAAATCGAAATGAAAATTATTCAAATATAAAAACAATTGGCATGTACTTTTCATATGTATATAGCTTCCCAGACGCTTTCACGTTTCGTTGCACTTGCTATTAATTGAATTTTCTGTTTACAAAAATCTTACACAATTAAAACTTGTGTGAATAATAACAATGAGCGCAAATTGCACAGTTTAGCGAATGCGAAATAAAAAGTGCGATACATTTTGAATTAATTAAATTCAATTTATGATTGAAGAAAAAAAAATTCTTATTAAAAACAAGTCAAAGAACTATAGTAGTCCCAGACCCCCGCTAGAAAATACTCTGCAAATACTTCGTATAGTTATTGATGTCACGACTTCTCAAAATAAGACGTTATACGGGAAGTAGTCAAAAGTGTAGTTCGAGTCGAATCATTTCCAACAGTGTTCGTCTTTGGGCTAAAACACGTCAGTATGCTAAATATCATCAAAATATCTCAAAAATTGTGGCCTATAAATTGATCGAGCACGAGAAAATAAGACGAACAGAAAGACAAACAAGTTAAGAAAGTGATTACGAATCGCTCGGCTTAAGAAACAGTGGATCTATCTCAAGTCCGTCTGGCTGTCGTACAAACTCAATCGATTCTTGTGCCACAAGTGCTGCAGGGTATAACAAGAAGTTGCATTTCATTTAGTTCGCATGCCTTAATACTTATTCACCAACTTGTATACGGTAATTTGAAGCAAAGTAAAGCGAAGACTACTCTTTCAAGGAATCTTTTAAGGATGTTCACGCCTTCTTGTCTTATGCTAAAACAGCTCAGTTTTCTTGGAACGCATGTTCCTTTATCTGAAGAAGTGCTTTGTATGAGCAATGATGAACGATTCTTAAATGGTGTTAGCGAGATATAGATGCATGCTTACGACCCGGAAGCAACACAACAGTCAAGAAAAATGTAAACCAAAACCAAAGAGAAGTCAAATAGGAAATCAAAGATAAGTTCTCTGCATTTTCTTCGTTTAAGAAAATGTCGATCGCAAAAAGTTCTTTATATATTAACTAGATCTTCGGTACAGATGACTTTCATCTTTTACTGAATTTTGCCTCACGATAATACATCTTTGTGCGCTGTCGTGTTATTTGCCAAAAATTATACTAAGACCATTCCATAGCTTAGGTAAGTTCTGAGCTATCATCTGAGAATGGAACAAAGCGAAAAAATCGAAAGTGAGCTATTTATGGTCGATAAAGTGACGTCTCAAATTTTTCAGAAAAACTATGGCCAGAGAAAAGTTTAAGCAAATTCTACGATTTATTCCTTTTTAACAAAAGAACCGAAATAAGTAAGCGACTAAAAACGCGTACATTTGCCCTGGATTCACAAATATGGGATAAGTTAATTGACACCTGTCAAGCTTGCTATAAACGAGGGCAAAATGTAGCAGCTGAAGACCAATTATTTCCTTCTAATAAATCAATAAATTTGGCATCAAATTCTTGCTTCCATGAGATGTCGGCAGTAAATATGCTTTGAATGGTTTTCCTTATTTTGGGGAAAGATGAACAACGAGAATCGTCAATGCTCCTAAGTGAATATGTTGTTATGAAACTTATCCAGCCGTATATAGGATGTCGAAGAAATATTACGACCGACAACTTTTTCGCCAAAATTATTGGCTAAAAAACACCTCTAATTGGAACTATTAGAGGAAAGAAAAAGGAACTACCAAAAGCAGCCAAACAAAAAAAGGATAACATGCCCCTTTTTTCCATTCTGCTAAACAAATCAAAGCCTCGTTTTCTTACAATGTATAAAACCAGACCAAATAAAAGAGTCGCTATTCCGAGTTCAATGCACGAACTTTTAAATTTTATAACAGCATAATATTTGGAGTCGAGACGGCCGATCAAATGACCAGAAAATATGCAAGAAAATTTAGTTCACGCACATGACACCTACGAATATTTTTCAATGTGGCTGCTATTAGTGCTTGGGTCCTTTACAAAGAAACGACAGGAACAAGAACGCAGCGAAAAGAGTTCTTGTTTCAGTTAGCAGAGCTTTCCATTGAATATATAAATGCAAGACCGAAGATTTTACAAGAGCCTGACTATCCACAAAGGTCAGCTGACAACATCATCCAATGCAAACCATCGTACCAAGAGCAGAATTTCAATCAACTACCACCTTGCAACAATAACAACAATAACAGATGAACAATTAAAAAAAGTTGCGAAATTTTCATCTACCAGCTGAGTGATATTATCACTAGTTTTTATACTCAGCACCGCTGGTGACATATTAAGTTTATCTGGATGTAGGCAACCCCCCAAAGGTTTGAAGATGGGCCAACTTTTTATTATACCGATCGATTCAGAATCACTTTCGAAACTTGTTCGTCCTTTTGCCAACTTATTTTCTTGCCTTTCTTTCATCCGGGGACAGCAATTCTTGAGATATTTCGATGAAATTTGTTTTAGCCTTAAGGCAAAAACCTATTAAAAATGATTGAGATCGGAGCCCTTTTCGTACGTATTTTGTTTTCACTTATTTACTATGACGCAATAATCTGAACTTAATATTCCACCCCTTCGATGGACTTTGCGATAAAGATATTCTTGATCTACTCCTTTGCGAAGCAAACATTCACACCGGCCTGCACACATATGCATCGCGTATACTTAATGTGATAACTGACTTGCAATTTTGTTTGGGTATGTTGTGGGCGTGTATGCATTTTCTTTTTCTTTTTTTTTTACGGTAAGGTATATAAGAAAAATTACAATGAAATGTGTGTGGTTGACCCTTGTAAAGAACTTTTACATAATTAATCGATGTTGTCTGTTTTAAAAACGATTGCATTTTCTTTCCATAATTACTATCGACTAAGAAATGAGTTAATGATATTTTACAGGCACTCAGTTATTGGAAAAGTGAAATGTAATATTCAATTGCATTGTCCTCCTTCTACGAAACGAAGAAACTGTTCAAAGTAATTTTTAACTTTAATACTGAAAATAAGCAGATTATGTAATGCACACGTATATGTGATTTCATTATAATTCATCATAGTAAGGTGAGATGATGTATATATTTTGTATTATTACTCAATTATAAATTGACGGTAAGGATTGCATGATAAGTGAATTCGTTAACGAACGAAAAACAATGTTCCACTTGTAGTATAAGGTATACTAAGTGTTTGTGGACGTACGTAACAACTAGAAAGACTTAAGACTAATCGGCCATACTTTTATTGTACCAATCGGTTCATAATTAGAATCATTTTCTGAATCGATCAAAGTTTGTCTGTCCGTCTGTCCGATGTCTTTTTTTTTTTTTGTGCTTATGCTATAAACTGCAATTTACGAAATACTTTAATGAAATTTGCTAGACTGACCTGCTTTGGTCCAAAGATGAAGGCTACTGAAATGGCTTTTTCGACCACTCCTCATATAATGCCTTATTTTAAAAAGTTGTCCTAAGAAAAAATTTTGCAATTTTTAGAATTTCTCGGCAAAAATTTTTTGTGTCCCAGCCCCAATGAGATTTCCAACGATATATAAGCCTTCATATGCCGAAAAGTGCAAATTTTTAATATTTTGTTGTGAAATTCGTTCTTATGCAATTTGGATCACATAGAGCTATGTTTGAGCCCGCACCCTGCATGTAGAGTTCAAAGTAAACCCTTCGTTGGCGGCAAACCCTCATGTGTGGATAAAATACAAATTTTTTTAAAACATACCGTTACAAAGCTTAATAATACAAATATTTCGCATTTTTACGATCCAAATGGTTCCTGTGAACCTTAGGTATGTCCTCGCGGTAAAAAAAGCGAGTGATTTCACACTATTTTCGCATCTCATCATCTAACTTACACTTTAGCAGCACCGAAGCAATATTCGAAGTTATGTATACTTGGGAGTTTAGGGAAAACCGAATGCATTAGACACGTTTTACGGATAGAGTTTATTAATACACCTAATGTACCGGGTGAATGGACTTTCGTTCTTAGTGGTGCATAACTTAGCTGTGAGTGCTTGTAAATTTCATTCATATACGCATATCCGCCACTCTGTACAGTGGCCGATTTTCGAATAAAACATAGCCTGAATCGGAAGAGTAAATTTTCGTATCGGGAATCAAGCAAATCAAAGGCAATAAACGTTCTTCCTTTTAATCACTTACTGAACAAGAAATAAGAATAACAGAACATTTTGTAAAACGTAAAAATGACAATTCAATCATGCAAAACATACAAATAACATTTTAATTAATTAATAAAGTGAAGAGCATAACAGAAAAAATCAACTCGTTTTGTGGAAAAATAAATATTTTTATATATTTTTTGTTCATTACATCATAGTATACATATATCATGCCTTCTACAAAGATAGTAAATTATGAATAAACAAAAAAAAAAAAAAAACAAATACGAACATTATATTCGGTCGAAATCGGCTTTAAAACTCCCTACTACACCTCTTCGCCTAATCCCCTTTTTGACAATAACACACCAAAGGTTACACATTATTTCCACGCAAAAGCATACCTTTCATGAAAGTCGGCATATTGGAGGAACTCTTACGAGTGGTGGTATCGGAAAAATAGACCGACGTGGCCCAAATTCAGTAATGTTGATTTCTGTATCAATCAACTATTGTGGGCTAATTTTCGCTATGATATATTAAAAATTACACCGTTTTGCTGCATAAAAATTGAGTTTTCTTAAGAACAGGTAAGAGGGTTTCAAAAATTCCCCCGCCCCGGTTGTTGTATAGGGCATGTTAAGTTTATGCGGACGTATGTAACACGCAGAAGAGCTTAAGATAAACCCAACTTTCATTACATCAAAACCAAGCCTGTCTGTCCGTCTGTGGTCCGTCCGTGGAACCTTTTATTCAAGCTACAGATCGCAATTCTTGAGATATTTTGATGAAATTTGGTCCATTGACGCGTTTTGATCCAAGAACAAACGCTCTTGAAAATGGTTCAGATCGGCTCACTTTTCCGATCACTCGTCATATAACGCCATATTTTGAAAAGTCGTTACATTGAAAAATTTCAATTTTTAATATTTCTTAACAAAGCGGTTAAGTAATAATAATATTTCGGCCTTCTAAATTGGTGTGAAAACTGTAGACTGCCACGGGCAATTTTTTGAACCCCCTCTCATACAATGAAAACTGAAGTTCATATGACAAGAAGTTCTAATTTTCAATGCTTTATCACGAAAGTCAGATCATAATAGTAATTTAAGACAAAAAATGAGCTGCACCAAATTTCGATCATCTCGACCTATTTTTTAGACCATGTGCTATAGAAGCATTTTCATGAAACTTGGTCTTTTATAGGGCAGAAAAATCTACTTTTTAATATGTTGCAATGAAACCTAATCCATTAAAGCTATTTGATATAAAAAAAAATTAACTTTACAAAATTTGTACCGCATGGGACTATTTTTGTGTCCTACCTTTTATAAAACTTTTCCCGAAAATGTTTGTTTTTTAGGGCAGGAAAGTCAAAGCTTTATTATGTTATAATGAAAACTGACCCATAATAGTGGTTTGATAAAGAAATCGATTGTGCTGAATTTGGAATTTTGAATGTGTACCTCAATTTTTGAACCCTTGGGCACAACCATTTTTCCGGAAAGTAAGACTTTATTTGCAAAGGGGTGAGGTTTTTGATATACGGATTCACAATAGTAAGCTCGTATAAAAACAGGATGTAATTTTTGTTCTATGGCAAACATACTGGTGGGTGTTAGATAACGTGAAGCTGGCCTTGTCCGACTATAGTGTTTTCGCTTGTTTTCTTCATCGATCGCCCCTTTTGTTTGTTCCTGTTCAACCTACAGGCTGCAATCCTTGAGGTATTTCAATGAAATTTGGTACGTTGACGTGCTTTGGCCCAAGGACGAACGCTACTGTAAATAGTTCAGATCAGAGCAACTTTTCAGTTACTTTCAATATAACGTCTTATTGCGAAAAGTCGGTATGTGAATAACTGCAGCCAGATGTAGGGTATTTAATGTTGCCAGTATCCCATATAGTCTTTATTTGTTTTTTCATATTTTGTTCATTTAACTCAGCCTCAGAGATTTCTATTTCACTTCAATTCGATTTACTTCGATTAGCGCGTCGAGAATTGACGCAACTAATGAAAGGAAACATGAGAAGAATGAATGCGCAAATGGATGAATTTTCAAATGCTACTTTCCTTGTTCGACAAGGGTTTCCTTACTCGACATAATTGCATTTTTGAAAATTAATGATAGACCGATAAAAGCGAACTGTCAGGACACCGTATTGCTTGTATTGTAGGTAAGTGAATTAGTTTCAATGAGCTTTTCAAGGTGAAGCGTAGTTTTTTTTTCGTTAATTGTAACTGTTTTGTAATTGATGCGTCATTATGTGTGGCGTATTTATTTCAGAAACTAAAAAGTTGTCAAATTGAATGCATTGTTTAGAAGAAGAAGCATATATAAAGAAAATTCATATTTATTTAGTACATGAGGAGTGAAAGTGAAAAAATTACCCGCTGTGCTGTGGACGAAATCTTTACGAAGAACCTTGACCCTTTTTAGATTTTTTTCCAAACACGAGATTGTATACAACGTATGCATGTCTGTTTCGTGCCTATTGATTTGTGCTAAAATGCATGATAAACTTTATAAAATTACTGCTCACTTGTCCGAAAATAATGTAAAAATATGTATGAATTTTTCATGCCCCTTCAGTAAATATCTATGTATGTATATATATATATATTATGTGTTTATATTGATATGCCTGCAAATGTTGCATGCGTTAGATATGAATGAGAAGCAGTGGCAAACGAGAATTTTTAATTTTGTGTTGAATCAATTATTTGTTTATTTTATAAATTCCCTTCAGCATATACTTACTTACTTATGTGAAAATATTGTTTTGCAAAATCATTATTATGCCTTGCAGAACGTAAGTCAGCCAGCGGTTAGTTGAGCGACAGTCGAATTCTAAGGGAATAGTGGCACACAGAGAGAGCACATATCCGATTGAAAAGTTGATTATTTATATATTTACAATAAGGACCATTGGTTTAGCTCTTCAGTCTTCTAGTGTTATTAAGTTAATTAATATCGTGCGATGAATAGAATGATGGAATAGTTCTTACATCCACAATTTTTTAATGACGAATGAAATGAATACAATTGCACCTCCTCTTCACACTCATATTTACATTTGCGTCTTTGATTCAATACAGTCCTAGAAAATATATGCTTGATCATAATGGGCAACTTAAAGGGCATTATGGTACATTTCGGTTCCCTATCACTATTGATGTTTCCTGAACTTGTTCAGCTGCCTAGGGCCAAGTTTTATAATCTCTTCTTCTATAATCTATTTTTCCCTTAGTTGGTTATCGTTTTCTCTTTAACGGCGAGTTCTGCTGGTAGCATTCCCTAGTGGCGGCTCCTTCTTCGTCTCAGTGGTTTCGCTAAATAGAAATATTTACTGTCGCTACCATGGTTATTTAAAGCCAAAGTTAATGATTCAAATCCATTGCATCCCTAGATTTTTTGTCATCTGTCATCTCTCCTACGAATCTTACCACGCGAGATGTGCGTTTCTTAGAATATAATTTAATTTTTTTAAAGTTCGAAAGTTGCATTGCGATGTAATGCGCCCTCTGTAGAAAATTGAATAAATATTTTTACATGTCAATGCAGTGCAAAGGAAAGGGGGAAATGTATGCCAAAATGTCATTTGGAATTGGAATAAACATATAATGTACGTATTACCTTGCGGCAGTTACACATATATACAGATGCCTACGCACAAAAAAGAACCAGTTATTACGAATTATGTACGCCTTAGGGTAAGGAAAAATGTGAGAATACATTTCAGTAAAAATGTTGCATAAAATTTTATGCAGAAGAGCATCGGCAGCAGGATGAATATTATTAGAATATTGGAATTCAATGAGAAATAATATCGAATTGATTTGTGGTGGGTTGTGTAATGAAAGTGAAATTTCAAAAAGAACAAATTAAAAAGTTATAGCCAAGCAAGTTCGGCGATTAAATACTCTACACTATTTCATCTACGACCACTCGCCATAAAATATCGGAAATTTTTCCTTACTGTTGGTTTCATTCCTTGGAAATCTAAGCAGGAGAATGGAGACTTATAAACATATGCAATATTTGGAATCACTTTTTATTATAAAATATTAAAAAAAGTGTTTTCGTTTTTCTAAGAAAGTTTGCATGAGAGAGGATTCAATAAGTCGTTGCATCCTGCCAAAATTTTCCAAAACTTATTGCGCGGGTTTGGCTGGGAAATATTAAAAAGGAAAATTTTTTCCTTAAGACCATTCATGTGGAATAGAATAGATTATGTGAGGGGCGATTGTAAAAATTACAAAATTAAAAAATTGAAATCCATTTCCAATCGTCGCGCCCAATTTCTTAAAACATCTTGGAAATTGCAACCTATAGGTTATGTAGGGAAAGCATGCGCATAGAAGAACACAAGCTCAGACTGCCGAAATGATTTGGATTGATATAATAAATCTCTAGTCCATCCGGAAGTCACATATATTCGCAAAAACTTAGTTGATCGCAGCAAAGGTAGTATAGGAAGTAAAAAAAAACCTTTTTCATGGTTAGGTAAAAGCTCGACGCAAAAGTGGGGGCGCAAAAGACGGGCTTGCTGTCACTGTCTGATTTACAATCAATAGAAAATTTTACGATCCGAAAATATTTGCCGGAACCAGCCCAGCAAAGGTGTCCATTTACTTTATTTCTTTTCAAATAAAAGAAGACGAGAGGTCGGGCAACGCCGATCACCAAACACAGTACACCAAAGCATACACATCATTTTCATGTAAAGGCACGATTTTCATGAACTTTAAACATTCCCTTCATATAAAAGTTTGCGTTTTGCATATAAGAGATAGCGCTTTTATACATTAGGCTCCAAAAAAAGTAGACTTGTATGATCCAAATTGCTTACCGTTAATTTTTTTGCTCACACACTACAATGAATTAATTTTCATCATAAAATATTAAAAATTAAGCCTTTTTCCAAAGAGTTTACTACTCGTGAGATATGGGGTGGAGCCAGGATATATACCCATGTGGTGAGATTAGGTAAACTTAATATTTTTATTTAATAAATTGGATTTGGATAAATTTTCATCACAGAAAAATTAACAATATGCGGTGGTATGCAAGTTCGGTAAGGTTGGTCCCGTTTTCAGTTTAATATCATTAGTCACTTTTCGTCACGAAATATTGAAAAATCGACCTTCAGTTTCCCTTTTCGTAAAAGCGGTCATATGATAGGGGGTTCAAAAAATTGCCCCAAAAAATTATTCCACGAATTTAGAATGCCGCAGTACTACTACTACTTAGCTATTTTTGTCGAGAAATGATGAAAATTGCAATTTTTTTATGGGCCTTATATGGAGAATGGTCGAAAAAGTACGTCAATCCAAACAATTTTAAACGTCGTTCGTCCTTGAGTTAAAGTCCGTCAGTGTAGCAAATTTAACCAGAATATCCCGAAAATTGTCATCTGCGATTTGAACAGAAATTTGTGCGGACAGACTTCAACGGAAAAACAGGATAAGAGGTGGATCTATCTTAAGCCCTCCTGCCCACTACATGCGTCCCCCCCAACTTAATATACCCTGTACCACAACTAGTGCAGGGTGTAAGAAATGTGAGAAAATTTATTATGAAAAATTAATTCATTACTTGGACTTGCTGTTAGAGAAATGAGCATTGACCGAAGCAGGAAACCATGCATAATAGGACTTCGCAACTTGAACATCGTGATATCGTGATTCTTTCCGAATATTATTTTTGAAATTCTGTGTACACTTTCGTTTAGGGTGAGCTTTTGTTGAGGAAAGTTGAGGAAACATAATTCGGGAAATGCTTCCCCGCTTAGACGGGTAGAGTGAGGATAAGCTTGTCGACTTACCGTTGGTTTTACAATGCGAATGAGGTACGATGCAATACCTATTCAAATGAGACAATTGCAAGAAGAAATTTAACGAGGAATCATAAAACTGGGAAAACCCCGGGGAAACAGCGGCTTCTCTCCTTGCGTAAATGCAAAATGACAGAGTTTGCACGCTGCTGCAATTACACAGAGTAAGTAGCAATATTACTCGGATGATAACGAAAAACAATTCATATTCTATCCGGTTTTTTATTTGCATATAATTATTTCAAATTTCTTGAACTTTGATTTTTCACTAATATTGCTATTAATCATGACGAATATACTCGTCATAATACAACACTTTGCAGTGTTTTCATTACGAGTATACTCGGTTCAACTGGTTCAGGCAGCATACATATATGTTTATTGTTTCAATTTCCGAACAATGAGCAAAAACCAAGCTTTTTTTGGACTTTTGAAAGCGGAGATGTTTTCAATTTAAAGGGTATTGTAGGATTTTCATTTATTTTCGATATCGACATTCGCCTAAGAACTTGCAATGTTTCTGTTAAATTTAAAAGCAATATCTTCATCTTTCCAACCAGGAAAATGTTTATCATAGATGGACAGACGGACACCGGAATTCTTTCCAAATCAATTCATGAATATGAAGAAAATGTATACTTTGTGAAGAGTCTGATCATGATTCCTTGTAGGTGTTGCAAACGACAAAATAAATATAATCTCATCGTTCGTTGGCGGGCGGAAAAAGGAATGATTTGTTTTGTTAAAAATTTTCTTTTCTAAACGAGACAAAAAATAATGTAAAATTTTCAAGCATTCTATAAAAATAAATTTCATTGTTTATTGTTTCTCGGATAAAAATTTTCATTTATAAAAAACATCTTTACTATGCATTTATGCTTTTATGAATTTTCAATACAATCTGCTTTAATAAAGTTTCACCACCCATTGAGAATATCCTCCATTACATAGGAAAAGGATAATTGCTACGGTAACAGCTTCATGCATATGTATTTGTACATTCTTTATGAAAACGCAATAACTGAAATAAGAGGCTGACTGGCTGGCAGCAGGTGTTGCATATATTATTGTTTCAGGAATTCTCAATGCATTTACTTGCCGTACTTTTTCCCTTTGTTTCGTCATTCAAATCAAGTCCCATTCACATTTTTAATGAGTACTATCCATGAATGAATAGCAGGCTTTTAATTATATTAAGTAAATTAAATTTTAAACTGAGGGAAAAATTTAAGTAAAATTGCAAAGTTTTCAGCGCCGTAGTACACATTGCTAAGACAGCAAGTGTTTGTAAGTAAAGTTGCAAGGAATCAGAATTGTTTTTTTAGGTTTCATCATTTCGTATTCTTAACTAGTACTCGCACATACTATGGTCCATGAATTTTTTCTTGATATGCTGAGAAAGCCTGCCTTCAAAATTATATGTATATTGAATGCAATAAGTAAACGGATTTGTCGAATAAAAAAAGGGAAGAGATTTTTGATTAAAACTCATTGCCTACAATGAAGTTGCACGAAGGCCGCTATCCCCCACACTTTTTTCGGAAACATGCTCTTCAACCCATTGTCTCATTTACTTTCGTACTCTCTATCTTTGTCCTTGCTCGCGGTGTTCATTTTAGTTTCGCAAAACAAAAGGCAGCACGAAGCCATACGATGTAAATATCTTTCCCATTGAGGGACGAATTGCATTTAATCCCCAAAGTTATTCATATTATACAGAGACTTTTTTCCAATAAGTCGTTACATACCATTCCTAGTAGCGTTCGTCCTTGTGCCGAAAACAAGAGAAAGAAACGGATAGACAAGCTTAGGTCGTGATCGGTTTAATAAAAGGTGGGTCTGTGCCAAGGCCCTCTGTTTGTTGCATACATCCGGATGAACTTAATGCACTCTTGTGGTGCAAGCCCCGCAAGTCGTAGGGCACCAAAATAGTATGAATATGTAAACAAAGTAGGGAGTGAATTTTAAAAATTAGCCCAATTATAATTCACTGTTTAAGCGGCTTACACCCACGCGTTGTCTTTGTGACCTGCCACTAATCGTAAGCAAACACAACATAGTTCGTTGCCGTAGTTTCCGTAGTAACTTTGCATCAAAGTTACAACAAAACTTTTTGTTATATGATGAAGATTAGTGACGTATCTGCGATACTACTTAGAATAAAAATTCGAAAATCGCGATCAAGAATTAACGGGGAGAGAAAAATACAAGAATTTGTAGAAACGAACAAAAGATGCACAAGTGGATCAGATTGCCATTGCTAAGTTTAGTTACAATCTTACCCATAACGAACGTTAAATAATATAAAATAGGTTGACAATAGCAGAAGTACGCCCAACAAAAACGTAAGAATGCTAGAGTCGGGCAAGGTCGATCATTATATATTACACTGCTTCGCTTATTTATTAATTAACTAAAAATCACACATTATTTTAATGTGAATGCATATTTTCATGAAAGCCCTGATACTGGAGGGTACCCAGACGTCAACGTGATCTAACTTTAGAATATTAAAACTAATTAATTTCCTTGTCAAAGATTTTATTATTTCCCAACTGCTTCCGGCGTAACAAACCACAAATTACGGCTTCGCCGTTTGCTTTCATGAGAGTCTCTATAAGTAAGGTGCGATCTAAAAAAGTAGATGTGTGGGATCTAAATTCCCTATGATTAATTTTCATATTTTCATCATAAAATATAAAAAATTAGGCCCTGTTGACATGTGAAGCTTTATATTTTAGTGGAATCCGTGTAGGGACTGGCACCAAAAAAAACTTACCTACGTCACCCAAATTTGGTGAGATTAACTTTTTTGATAAATCTATACAATGAACGTAAATGAATCATAAGGAAGGTTAAGATTAAGCACAAATTTTCTTAATAAAATATTTAAAATTAGACTTTTCTGACATATGAACCCTTATTTTTCATTAGAATCCTTTTAGGGGTTGGGATCTAAAAAGTAGACTCACGTGGTCCATATTCGTTAAGGTTTGATTTTTATGTCAAATTTTTATGATGAACGACATTTCATCAGGAAGTATTACAACTTAGGTCTTTTTATCGCATTGTGGTTTAGTTTCCGTAGGAACGGTTGTATGGCAAGAGGTCCCAATAATTACGCAAACCAATTCAAAGTTTTCAGACCAATTTAAAATGTGGACATAGTAATATAGGGCGACTATTGTCCGGATATTATAAAAAATACAATTTTTCAAAATAATGCGTAATGTGGGGAAGTATCGAAAAAATGATCATTTCCAATAGTGTTCGTCCTTTGGCCCCAACACTTTAATGGACTATATTTCATCAAAACATCTTAAAAATTGCCATCTGCAGAACACACAAGAACACATGGGCAGACATCAGTCAACTGGACGTACAGACAAACTTAGATCGAGTCAAAATTGTTTGATATAATATATAGATGAGTCTATCTCAAGTTCGTCTAGGTGCTACAATCTGCCAATAGTGTGTATACCAAAGGCGGTGTAGAGTATAATGATTACTGTATATTCGTATGCATCGAATGAATCGAATGAATGAAATGAGGGTTTAAATTGCATATTTTATTAATCAACTCTCTGTTACATTTTAGTTATGACATAATTGAAGTTTATTTCTGGGTATTGCAAAGTTTTTTTAACATTCATCTTTTTTCTCTTCCACTCTGATTTCAATTTCAAAATTACATATATACATATATATATATATATATATATATATATATAAAAAAGAAGATTCGGTTAGTTAAAAAAAAAAAAAAAGAAAAATATTGGAAAAACATAACGATAATTGGCATTTAAGTGACAAAACTTGCAGATATTTCATGCTGCCACTGTTATCATCATCATCGCCTCAATACATTTACAATAAAAAGCACTTTCACTACCACATCTGTATTGATAAACTTTATTCATTCCCTACTCTCATCTCTAATTATCAACGCTCTCACCATCCGATGTCATCAAGTTCTTCATATATATAAATATATATATATACATATGTATATACATATGCATGTATATATAAATGACGCTACACAGAAGATATACATAACTGTTATACAAGTTAATCGTTAAGACCTCATAAAGAAGTTATCATCTGAATCCATCCAAACGATTATTGTACGATCGAAATATTTGTTTGTGAATTGTGTGCAAAAGCAATCTCATTGAATTAGAGTGTAATTGCCACGCATTACGCAAACACACAAACAAACACATAATAATAATGAGTGTGTGGAAACGTATTGCATGCAATCCAGAAGCTAAACAGTCTATGATACAATACTACGATGAGAAGGGCCTGGCCGACGTACGCGTATGCTTAGCACCATGGATTGAGGAGCGTATTATGTAAGTATCGAAACATTTCTGCATGGTGTACAAAACTGATAGCTTATATGTATGTATATGTGTATGTGTATGTGTATGTATATGTGTATGTGAATGCATGTGGTGTGTGTAGTATGCGTACGCGTACAACATGAATGCATTAAATATTTTCCTCATTATATCCTCCTCTCCCTAATAAAATTTAACTGCAACAACCCTAAAAACAATAAACAAAAACAAAATAGAAACTTTTTAATAACTAAAGTGCTATTCAATTATGTACCTTTTAAATATTTTATGAACTTACACTCCAAGAAAGTGTATGTATGTGCGCATAATTTTCTCTTATTGCATATTATACGCAGTCTATGAAAAAAACAGTAATTTGTGCTTTAATTGAAATAATGCGGGAAAGAGAGAGAAAAAAGAAAAAGTCATGTTTGCATTTTTCTCAATAATCACTGTATACACACACTCTAGAATTTAAATTCATTTCATAACCAACATATGGCGGAATTAATTAAAGCCTTTTGCACTTTTATGTCATCTGAGTTTCTTTATACTTTCTGTTCCTCATATGAGATTATTTTTTGTATTTAACTCAATTCCATCAACATAACTAAGTGAATAGAAAGAAACTGTTTTCAACTAATCGCATTTTTATATTCGCCATTAACTACACCTAGTGCATAATGAGTGCACATGCGTCCTTGAGGGTAAAGAAAAACAAAAACCTTGATATTAATGTTGTCTACGATTTGCTGCAGTTATGCAAAGAACTCTTTTTGTATAATCGAATAAAAATTCTTTTACTCCGTGTGCTAATATGTTTAGAACGAGCCACAACCGCTCCACCCTGTTTACCTGTAATTTATGCGGTGGTTTTCCAAATTGTGTACGGTTTAATACAATGAGGTACAAGAGAGACATCGTGTTCACTTTTTCTTTCCTTTTCTCTGCTTTCATACTCTACCCCGCACAGGTCACAATTTTAGAAAAGATGTTTTAATGAAATTTGGAATACTGAGGTGCTTTCGAATAATTCGAGCACTTTTCAGAAAAGTCTCTGAGTGATAGTATTTCGACATTCTAAACTGGTATGAAAATGTTGTTCAGCTGCGGCACCTTCTCCTGAAATCATTCCTAGGGGAAATGAATCATTATGTGATAAAGAGGTGTAGTTCTCAATATTTCATGGTGAAAATTGGTCCATAATAGTAAATTGACAAAGAAAGGAACCTTCACGAATTTGGACCACGTGGGCCTATTTTCTGAATTCCACCGCGCATATCGCGATTCTCGGCAAATGTAGACTCGTATACGTCAAAAAGTTTTATGATGAAAATTTGTTCACCATAGCAGTTTGACATCAACATTAAGTGGACCAAATTTTAACTACATAGGTCTATTTCTTGGATCCCCCGTCCAATAAAATTTCTCTTTCAGGAAAAGCTTAATTTTCAATATTTTGTGATGAAAATGGATCCGTAGTGCAATTTACCAACAAATAACGGTACGGTAGGGTTTGAATTAAATAGATCTATTTCTAGACCCTAACATATTAAGGGATGAGCGTGAAAAGCAAGCCCTTATACACAGAGAAATCGTATTTTGTATTTTTTATGATAGAAAATAATAAAATTTTTAGGAAATGAATTAAGTTTGCAAAATTTAGATCGCGTCAGACAAAGTTGCCGGCGTCCTCGAATAAGCGGGCTTTTATGAAAAATATACCTTTGCCTGAAAATAATGTGTTGTTTTTGGTGTATTATTATCAAGAGGAGAGAATAACTGTACTAGGCGAAGTGTGTAGGGTATATAATGGTCCGCTTTGCCCGACTATAATCTCCTTGCTTTTTAATGTTATTGTTATCATTAGGTGTCGAAGATTTGAGGCATTTTTATGCTTTAACTTTAAAATTTTTTTTTCTTAAAATCAGATTAGAATTTTTCGAATATTTGTTGATTGGAATCACTTATCTCTTCTGTCCGAGAGATTTTTTTGTGTCTTATAAGAGGATAGCTGAAAATGAAGGACTCAGTCCTTCATATTAGATTTTTGCGATGTATTGTTATTTAGACCAATCTTTTTTATAAAGGTCGCATTTCTGAACATGTTTGTGGGCGTATCTTGTTGCCACAATGTTGTATTAAGTTTGTGTGAATGTATGCAACACGCAGAACGATCCATCCACCTTTTATTATATCGATTATACCGATCACTTTTTGAATGGATCTGGTCTGTCCGTCTATCTACCATGTTTTCTTGAGTTCAAGTTACGGGCAGCAATTTTTCAGCTAATTTGATGAAATTTGGTTTGGCAAACAGACGAACGACCGCTATTTTGAGAACGGTCCGAATCGGACCGCATTTTTGGCCACTTGCCACACAAAGCCTTATTTTGAAAACTCATTATATGAATAACTGTAAGGAGGTGTGGAGCACAGCTTGTGACCCAGTGCAGTGTTGTAGCTGCTTTCTTTAGTTTTAAATTGTATTTTAGGTAGGGTAGCGCCCGCTCTTAAACCATCAGTCAGTAAAGTGGATATAGATGCTTTTTCGTTGGTTAAGTTACCTTTATATATGAATAAATTTTTCTCTCACAGATAGCATAAATAAACTTGTCCGATCAAGTTAAAGCTCTCGTTATTATAAGAAAGGTGAAGAGCCTTTTATTATTATTATTATCATCATTATTAACTCAGCCAGAGAACAGATTGTAAGAGTAAAGTCTTAAAGCACTAGCATCTAAGTTTTCGGCTTTATTAGAAACTCTACCGCATTTGAGATTTGAACCCACGACCATTCAGTTGTTAGTCGAGACCCTTTGCCTACTCGGCCACTCAGGCGGAAAGAGAACTTTTTGAACTTAAAGCATCCTATAATGATAAAAATTGTTATGAAATTAATAGCTTTTTCATTTTCATCATTTCATTTGTAGTTCCGATCGCAATACCACATCAACTGAACTATACGAACGCGTTGCTCATCGATTTTATGAGGATCTCAAACAGAGACTCGTGCAACTGGGCAACGGTAATTTGATGAAATTTAAAATTAACGAAATTTGCACAAGTGTAACACAAACATCAGCCGTGGATCTATACGCACATTTACGTAACGGTCTTCAGCGTGAACTGCAGCTGTTGGACCAAATGCCACAGTATCCTTATATGGCTGGCGTGGGCGTTAATGGCAGCACTAGCGCGAGCATGATTGGCGGGAATAGCACAGTTGTAATGCCAGCCATGCATACACCAACAATTCATGGCACTGGTAACGGCAGCTCGTATACTGGTGACGCTTTGTACGCAGCTCACAATCATATTCATAATTTAAATCTAAGCATTACACGCGTATTTACCGAGTTACAACAATTTCGTGCTAGTTACGAGACATTTCATGGCTGCTTCAATACCTACAACCAGCGTAAAGCTGTAATGTCATCTCAAGAATTGCAAACAACCGATTTGCAGTTAAAGGAACAATGTACCATATTGGCGAGCAGTCGTAACAATATTTTACACGATTTGCGACGTATCATTACCGAATACGACTCAATACAGGAAACTGTGATAAATGAACTAAAAAATTGGCAACACAATCAGGCGTTGGCAGGCAATGGTGCACCGTTCCGTGATAATCTTGATGACATTCAACGTTGTATTGAGCTATTAGTCGAGACAGTTGGAAAAATTCTGGATATTGTAAATATATTACAACCTTTGAGAATTGATAATAACGACGACATGAGTGAATTGATTACCCACGTACGCAGTGCACAACAATTGCTGGTATTATCGTCGTTTATTGTAGAAAAACAACCGCCACAGGTTATGAAAACCAACACCAGGTAAATTTT
This sequence comes from Glossina pallidipes, assembly GCA_000688715.1. Taxonomy (NCBI): domain Eukaryota; kingdom Metazoa; phylum Arthropoda; class Insecta; order Diptera; family Glossinidae; genus Glossina; species Glossina pallidipes. Next base: position 48,457 of record KK499818.1, on the reverse strand, counting down.
TTTATTTTTTTGGTGATAATTTAAGTGTAAATCAAATGCCTCCCAATTTTGATCGGTTATTATGTCATTAGCTATGTATATATAATCGCTTTCGTTTCTTTCCAAACTTTCCAGATTTGCTGCTGCTGTGCGATGGCTTATTGGTCCGCAGTTGGGTATAAGTGTCAACAATCCATCCGTCGAGTGTATTATACTATCAGGTGGGTGAGATCAAAATCAAATCACTGCCAATTTTCGGGTCGCATTTACTTCGACTTCAAAGCTCGGGACGGTCGTCTCATTGCTATTATTTTAGGATTTTTTACATTCAAATTTTAAAAAATTCCTCTTAAATATGTTTGTAAGAATAATTGATTGAATCATGACATACTTGAATGTTTCATAAAAGAATTCTGAAATGTTTGTTCAATTTGTAATCAAATCTATCTATGTACCCTGTTATGCACATTTTTGGTAAATGGAAACTTTAATGGCGCATAGAATTACATGGTTGTTTACATGACGACAGAATACACCTGATTGTTTGATGTTTTCATTGTGCTGGATACGTATAAACGAATGAACAAACAAATTTGTATCAATTTACGATATGCTATATATATACATATATATGACGAGGTGTGTCCAAAGAAGATGTGCTTATTTTTCTCGAAAAGTGCTTAATTTCTCATCAATATCTATTTTGTCCCCTTCAAAAGAATCTCCCTTGGATATAACACACTTGTGCAAGCCTTGCGGTGTTTATCTTCTTAATCGTGGCAAATGGGCCTTTTGGGGGCTCTTTGTAGTTTTGGGAACAGGAAAAAGCCGCAGAGGGTCAAGTCCGATGAATACAGCGGCTGAAGCAAACAATTCTAAACAAGCAATGAAGTGTGAGCGGGCGCATTGTCGTGTGGTTGTTCCACGATTTCAAGCGTTTTTTTTTCATTTTGCTTCGGGCAAACAACAGCACATAACTTCAATGTAATATTCCGAAATGACAGTATGGCCAAGCGATATGTCTCTTCTCTTATTGTGATTCGACAATGCTTTATAATATTTTTCTTCACTGCTTCAACGTTTCCATCGATTGTTAACGTGCTAAGGCGCACAGGGCGGGCATCTTCATTAAGCATTCAGGCTTCTGTGAAGAGCCCGTACCCCTTACAAACTTTTTTTTTTGCTCTTCACAGACTCGCCAAATGCCACAGTCAACGTTTTAAGTGAGTTGGAGTTAATTTTATTTTTCATACAAAATTTAACACAAACTCTTTGATCCATTTTTACCGATAGAAAATAATCACCAATTACGCCAAAACGTGTCTAAGCTTTATATTTATAAAAATGCAAAATGTCTGATAATGCCAACACATGGTAGGGACATGTGTGTACCAAAATTAAAAAAAAAAAATTCGAAAAGTGAAAGTTTGAAGAGTCACCTTTTTTCAAACACACCTCGCATATACATAAATTATAAATACGTACGATTGATTTTATGTTATTGTAGGACGCATTGCAAAAAAACAAAAGACAATGTGATCGTTTGATTACATTTATTACTGATTGCACAAATGTATTTTTTTCACTAATTGTTTGTGAAGATTTCAAAACTATTTTTTTATACCTGTCACCGAAAGATGAGGAGATATTCATTTTAGCAACACGTTTGCACACATCCAGAAGGAAGGTTCAGAGAACGCATACAATGTATGTATCAGTAGCAATTAATCATGTCCGTCTGCCTGACTGCGTTTGCAATCCCTTGAGTGATAATTCTTCTAATCGCTAAAAGTCAGCTATCGGTTTTAAATTTGGCACAAAATTTGGAAGTTCTTGCACCCATATTATCATAGAAAATCGGAGAAATTGATCAAAGCACACGCACATGTGTTATTATAAAATATAATGGTTGAGGATTCGTTTTTCTTTAGCAGTATAATCAATTGGTTATTAAATAAAAGGGTATGGAGAGTAGAATTCGAAAACCTCAGCATGTTAATACTAAGCTAAATAACGCGGATGTTTCGATGGGGTAGATTAACTTTTTCTCCACAATCCGTTATGCCGATATATGGGCATCTAAGCAAAGGGCTTGGAGAGTCATTACAAATAGGAGATAGCCTTTCGCCCATAAACTATAACAGACACATGAGATAAACTTTCACTTTTAATCTACGAAGATGGAAAGACTCGGCCACGCCCACGCATAAAGACGTAGTATTTCCGCTTTTTAGTCTTATCGTGATAGCGATGATAAGTAAAAAGATTAGGTCGCGACCGATTATAAATTTTTTTTTTTTGCTTTTGATTTTATAAGAAAAAAGTAAATAATTATAAAAATCTCGAGCTATTTCTTAGTGCCAAAATTTGCACCTCCCTCCAAAATCGTTGGTAATCCACCCAAATCGAAAATTAGTTTTCTTTTCTACTTTTGTTCAGAATCGGGTGAAATTTTAAGAAAAGTTGACGTATGTTCGAACCTCTAAAATCGACTTTCCAAACACTCGATCAATGGTTTTCTTTTTTTTTCACATCGTACAGAGGCTCAAGCTCAACGTCATTCTGCGCAGCGTACTATGTCAGAAGCCTCCACCAGCACACCGGCTTCTTCTGGGGAAATTGTTAATAACATTGGCACTATGGAGTATAATAGTCAGACCCGGGTGTTTTCAGCGAGTTTCAGGTAAATACAAATTTAATTTTAATAGATATTTAATGTAAAATTTCAAAAAATGTCATTTTTTTTATTCAGAACAATGCAATTGAAAAAAATAAAACGGGCCGAAAAAAAGGGCACTGAAAGTGTAATGGATGAAAAGTTCGCTTTACTGTTTTACACATCGGTGATAGTTAATGATTATAGAATAAGGGTTGGTTGCAAAAACATGTTTTTTTTCTTGCATGCGTGACACTTTTTGTTTATATTATAATTATTATTGTTATTGTTATTTTTATGTTAAATGCTTAGGTCTGGACGCTATCATTACCGGTAGTGGTTATAGTTCACGGTAATCAAGAACCTCAGTCATGGGCTACCATCACTTGGGACAATGCTTTCTCAGATATTGTGCGTGAGCCTTTCCAAGTACCCGAAAGGGTGTCGTGGTCTCAATTAGCATTGGCTTTAAATACAAAATTTGAATCGTCCACGGGTCGTGCTTTAACCGAAGATAACTTACATTTTATTTGTAAGTCTTTTTATTGTAGATTTGCGTACGCATTTAATATATAAAAGTTATGCCCACCATCGGAAAATCGGAAGGTATATGAGGATTTCAACTCAATTTGGTTATATCCATTCACTATTTCGTTTGCGTTTGTATCACAGTCTTACGGATCAAATGATGGCATTAGTATGATCCATCCTTAACACTAGGATTACCGAGTACGTCATATTGATTCTTCTTAATTTTCGATCTTTGAAAAACGATTATAAAGCATGTAAAATTTCCGAAATTTCGTGATGAATTTTATTTTATATCAAAAGACCTTCAAATATTTATAATTCCTTTTTTGCTACGTCGTCTGGTTTTCGACATGCCGATGACATATATCTATTTTTACCGAACCCCTATTTTTGTCGACTTGTCATGAAATTTGGCATAGATATTCCTTGATCGATTAAGAATATGAGGTTAAATATTGGGCGTGATCTATTTATGTACACATGCTCGCAATATGGAAGAAACGGAAACGACTCCGCAAAAAGACCGACTTATTTTCCGTATCTTCGTCTATATACTTTGGATCTTTTAAAGGTAAGAAGGTGGGCTTGACGTATATTTGGGCGGCAACCTTTCCAAAATGTCTTGACAAGATCGCACCCCACACTACTGCGAATCGTCGTTTTTTAGCCGTACGGTACCGCCCGCCTTTGAACAATCTACCGACAGCGGTGTTTCCGGTCGTCTCTGATGTCTCCATTTTCAAGTCGCACGTTCACAAGCACTGTTCCCTGTCTTCATGCCACTCTTTCTATAACCCTTTCTGCTATCTATCGTGCCCGCAGCCCCTGAGTGGCTGGTCATAAAAAAACAAATCTTCGCTAAATCGAAACTTACAATTATTTTAGTTTTTCCTTTATGATGGGCGCGTAGTAGACGGTTTGCAACTATCTTCGTAGCATTGGATTCTCAATCGATCAAGGAATGTTTATGCCAAATTTCATCTTCCTATCTTCATATGTACGACTGTGTGGCAAGTCGACAAAAGTAGGGGATCAAGATGACCCCTTTTGTAGAACCAGCTTGCCTCCTCCACTGTTATCGCGCTCATAATTGATAAAAAAATGCCATGTTGTTTTTATATGTCCGACTTAGATGATGGTGGGGGCAGTCAAAATTCTTCCCAACGCGATTATCATATTCTTTTTTGTTTTACTTTCAGATGAGAAACTATTCCGTCATAACGGTATAGCTGGTGGTGATCATAAAGATTACATAACGTGGGCTCAATTTTGCAAGGAACCATTACCCGATCGTACGTTTACATTTTGGGATTGGTTTTTTGCTATCATGAAACTAACCAAAGATCATTTGTTAAGCCTTTGGAAGGCTGGTTTAATTGTTGGATTTATTAATAAACGTAAAGCTGATGAGTTATTGCGGGTATCGCCACCAGGCACATTCCTATTGCGGTTCTCGGACAGCGAATTGGGTACGATTTGAAACAGTAGTCACCCTAACCTACCATAACATCTTTAAATGTTATTTTGAAAATTAAAGCACTCTTTCCTTTGTTTAGGTGGTATTACTGTAGGTTTAGTGAACGACCAAAATTCAGTTTTAATGTTATCACCGTGGACCGCTCGTGATTTAAATATACGTTGTCTTGCTGATCGCATACACGATATTGATGCTTTGCGTTGCGTTTATCCGTCGAATCGCCAACGCGACGATGCCTTTGGCGAATTTTATACACAAAGAATGGGTAAGTAAAAAATAAATTATATATATACGTCGTCAAGTTAACCATTAGTGAAACGAATTCGAGGGGTTTTGCTTTTCTTATTTTATTTCTTAAGTTGTTCCCAGGGGGTTACATATATATACTCGCAAATGAGTAATTAATTGCTGCTTTGATGCAAATATGATTGTTGTTATATATATATATTGACTTAATTTCTTTTAACAAAAAAATACAAATTGACCCGAAAATGCATAAAAAAAGTCTGAAGTTATTGTCTTAAGTTTTTCATGAATAGGACGGACAAATCTCAATCAAAAGAGTACTCCATCATTAATCAAATGAATTTTCAATATTTTAGATGAAACAACACGTCGTGACGGATACGTAACGAATACTATAAAAGCTCATGTGCCAGCTATTGAAAATAATTTAAGTGGAACACCACAGCACCAGATACAGTCACCGCATTCACAGGATGTGACAATGGAAAGGTAAGTACAAGTTTTTTCATAATTTTTTTAATCATCGAAATTTAATCTAAACAAAGTACGTGTTAGTACATGTACATTACATTACATTACATTACATTACATTGCATTGCATTGCATTGTTACACGCTTCTTGACGAAAAATGAAAGCAGAATAATAAAAATCTTTGAATTTGTTGTTAATTATGCTAATGGCTTGCAATTCAAAATTATTTCTATTGGCGAATTCGTGAAGTTTTAATTAGACACAGATTTGTTTTTAATACTTTTTTGTTCGCATTCGATGACGTCTAACATCCATTTATTACATAATTCTAAGTTCTTATAAGTTTCTTTGCTCTTTGCACTGTAGACAAAGCACAATTTAAAATATTTGGAAAATTCTTGTTGAATTTATGCATAAATCTGTTAAAACTTTGCAGAGCACATCTGCACTTGTTCTTTCGTCCGCTCTTTCTTTTCCTTTTCATACATGGAATGTTGCATATTAAATAGAAACTGAAAATTTTTCCAATATCTTGACACTACTTTTCAAGAAAAAATTGGAAATTGGAATACGTTGTAAACAGTAAAGCGTTTTACAGGAGAGTTTTGGGAAACATTTTTTAAAATGCTTGCTGTCCAAGAGCTCGTAGATCTAATCGATCCGTTACTATTAATCTTCACCAAGTCAAGGCCTCACCTGATGCTGCCCAACATGTGAAAACCGCAAGTTCTGGCCGTACTTCCAATATTTGATCAATCAAGATATTTATGGTAATAATGTGTCCGATTTCTCGTTTGGAATTTATGCATAGATATTCAATATTTTATTCCTTTCATATCCATCACCGAAGGATGAGGGCTATATTCGTCTTGTCAAAACGTTTGCAGTGCCCAGAAGAAAGCTTTAGAGACCATTCAAAATATATATATTCTTGAGTAGAATCAAATTCTGAATATATTTAAGCCTGTCCGTCGCGCATTCCGTCCGCTTGTATAAAAAAAACAAACATGGCCGCAAAAATTAAGATATCAGATTTGGCACGAACATTGAAAGTTTCTCGACGCAGATTGATATTGAAAATGGGCCAAGTGGATTGAAAGACACGACAACAGTACTACATAAGCTGAACAAAAATTCGTTTTTCACAAGGAATATAGAATTGATTTTTTGCACGTTACTCATAAACGGAATGCGCGTAAGCATCTCTTTGTCTATCCGTCTGTCCGTTTACTCAACTTTGTAATACAGTGTAGTAATTAGTGTAAAAGTGAGGATATCGCCTACAAATTTGCAAAAAATGTGAAAATGACCTGCATCAGTCAAAAAACGCGCCCACATACCTATACAACAAAGACTGAGAACACTTTGCTTCCCTTGTTTTTTGCTCGTTACTCATAAACTACAACAGATAAATCTACAAAAGTGTGAACGTATAATCTATGGGTGAAAATGAAATAATTGGTTATCCACTATTATTGTGTAGCAAAACTTTGTAATGCGCATAAGCAAGCTTAGAAAACCCCATAAAGTATGAAAATTTTCATCCAATTTCAACTGCGGAATGCACCTAAGCATGTCCGTCTGTTCGTCTGTTCAAGAAATTGAAAATGACCTAACCCGATCAAACGACATGTCTACAACGCCCACTCGCCTATACAACAAACATTGTGAGCAATTTTACTCATACAATACAACACATACACACACGTCATATAAATTGGAATTTTTAGTTTGAAAAATAGAAAAAAACAGTCGCGCCTACCCAATATTATAGAGTATCGAGTTCAGGTTTTCTTTAGTTTAGTCTTCTTTTAGGGTAACTGTGATGGATATAGAACATGCTCGTTCACCACGAAGTACACTTTTTCTGGTATAATCAGTAACCGTAATAGCAATTACTTCACATCTTTTTTATTTTGCCGATTTCGATATCATTGCGTATATCATCTTTTGTGTTTGGTCATTAACGTAAAAAAATATTGTTCTCAAGTTTACTCTTTCTTTATCTGTAACTCGAAATCAGCTCTGCTGTATGCAATAACATTACTACGGAAGATCTCGATATGCTTATCAATGGAGCGAATTTTAATATTGCAGATGTTAATTGGGAAATGTATTGAAGCATATGCCCAAAAAGGCGCGCATGCTTAAAACGCCAAGAAAAAAGTCTGATCATGTGAAAAGTTTACAAATGAATGTCTAAATAAACTAATAATTATTTTAACTACGGATTATATATTCATTTTCGCTATTTTCTCTCCCTTGGTGGCGGAAAACACAAACAATCGACGTATTAAGCGACGTATTTTCTCAACATTCTCAATTGGCTGAAGGTATTTAATATTTTTTTTATTGTTTTTCTTGCTTTAACTATGTTTCATAAATTTCCTCTCTTTCCTCCCATGTTTTCGTTAGTTTGTTTCTTGTATTTTTCGCCCGTACATCATCATCTTGCAACAGTTTGCTTCTTGTTTGTTAGGGAAAATTAACTCATTTGATTCATTCACCTAATCACCTATGACCACCGCCGCCACCTATGCCACCACTGACCATCAATTAAACAACCAATGTACGAATTGCCATCAATCACTTTTGTTCATTTCACTTGAAATTATTATATACATAAATAATTCATTAGCATTCCCCTCTGAATATCTTTTCCTCACTGTAGGTTGTTTGATTTCCACGATGTAAATACATCTGTCTATAGCGATTGTATTAACACAACTTTTCAACTCTTCTCAAGTCTTGACAGTTTTTCTCCCCTTGTAGAGTATTTATGGCAAAAAAGGCGTCTAACATACGCCCAAGTGTAATTTAAGAAGTACTGCGTTATAGATTTACTATGCGGTCTGAATAATGCTCTGAATATATATATAAATATATTTATATATACATTTTTATTCACAACATTTTTATACCCGCCATCGAAAAGGGTGCACGCAAAAAATTTCTCTCCAATTCGTAATATCCAGGCGAATGGTTCACTTAAAAACTCGGACTTACTTTAGCTTTGTCTTTATATCGTAATAGGCCAGCGAGCAAGTTCTGTCGTATTCCAGTACCTGGTAGCTTCACTTGTGACGACAAGGCAAGTGATTACGATGCGTTATTTGGCGTCTTATTATTTATTTTTCACTGGTTAATTACGAAGTGCGGAGTGAATAAGATTTTTTTTCTATGGCCACCCACTCAGGGGATGTCGCCTAAACGTGCGAGTAGGGTCGTAGTGATCAGGAAGTGTTATAGGAAGAGAATTTCGGAGAGAGAGAGAGAGTCGTGTTTGTGAACGTTCGACTTGAAAATGGAGACGTCGAGTACGGTGGGAAAGACCATTGTTCCAAAGACGGCCACAGTGGCAGTGGGTAGAATGCATTTAAGACATTGTACTTACTGTGCGTTCCAGAAAAGAAGTAACGTATCGACTGCATGTAAAAACTTATGTGACAAGCAAGCGGAATTGCGTTCCGGAGATTTCAGTCTAAAAGAATATTGTCGATCTGGTCGATAATGGCATTTTGAAGTCCATGTTGAAGAGTAAGCCGCATATAACCAATTTCCAATTCCACCATTCGACTGCTGAGAAACGCATCAAATAACTTCAAAGTGAAATGTTTCATTTAAAATGCAGTAGAATTTTTCCATCATCCAATATATCCATCATATAATATATTGGTCTCACGATCCTAATCGCAAACATTTGGGAAGACGACAGCCGCCGACTTCAAGTTTGACACAAATATTGGAAGTCGTTCACCCACGTCGTTATTGAAATTGAACCAAATTGGCCAAAGACCCGATTACAGTACGAAATAACTCGACCACCGAGGCCTTCCCTGTTTTCAAAAAATAATTTGTTTTTTTGTTCGGTAATTGTAAGCCATAACAGATACAACGATAAAAATTGGATGGGTGATCCTGCAGTATCTGTACAAAAATGGAATAAATCGGCCCCGCCTATTCAATAGTATAGAATATTAAAATTTCATTCTTTTATCAAAAGAAGTTTCGGAAATCCATATAAACTCTACTTCTTATCGATTAGTATCAAACGACGATGGGTATAGAAAGTTGACTAGCGGTCGAATATAGGTTTCTTTTTTATTTGTTTTTCATTTTTTTCATTTTATTAAAAAATTTGCTCGTTTTCCTACCTTTTTTTTTTTCCTTTTTTTACAATTTTAATGAATATACTGAAGTGAGAGAGAAAGAGAGAGATAGAGGGATAAGAAATTTACACATCCTTGTTTCTCCACTCAGTTGAATCAGTCAATAATTTGTGGCCAAAGCATACTCACAAATTCAAAGTATTATTATCCGTTTATCACATAACTAACAATCAACACATCAACGCATATATAAATATATACACACACACACATTTGCAAATTCCATGCTTAATTGACTTACATACCTACCACAAAAAAAAGTGATGGAAATGGTACATAATTCTTATTATCATATATACATATACGAGGTGCGTTCAAAAAAAAGGTGACTTTTTATTTTTCTCAGAAAATATTTATTTATAAATGTTTATGTTGTCCCCTTCAACATAATCCCTCTTAAATATGATAAACTTGTGTTAGTGCTTTTTACAATCCTCGAAGCGCTTCTGATATGCGCTTTTTAATCGCGCGAAAGCTCCATCCTTTCATGAGGTTTTCCAGGTTTGCGCGCAGGAAAAAGTCGCAGGGCTCAAGACCGGTGAATCCCGCGACGGAGGAATGATGACAATGTTTTTTTTGTGCAAAAAATTTCGAACAAGCAATGACATGTTAGCTGGCGCATTATCGTGGTCCAATATTCATGACTGGTTGTTCCGCAATTCCAAGCGTTTTTTTTTTTTGTATTGTTCACGCAAACGGCGCATAACTTCAACGTAGTATTTCCTGATGACCGCACGAATTTCCGGAAAGGACTTACGATGCACCACGCCATTGTAATCCGAGAGAACAGCGAACAACACTTTCATATTTGACCGAACTTGGCATGTGCCCTCTCGGTCTTGGCTCTTCTGGCCGCTTCCATTGAAATGATAGGGCTTCTGAAGTGTTCCTGAACGATGCTCATGCTACGATTCTTTTGGTAACAATACGGCTAATTCGGAACAAACTTTGTTGCTACTCGTTTCATGCCCAAAAATGATCCGGAAAAATTGCGTGGCATGAGCCAAGCGATATGTCGACATTCCCAATAGCTTCTCTAACAGTGATTCGACGATTCTCCATAATAATTTTCTTCACTCGTTCAGCATCTTCCTCGGTTATTGATGTACTGAGACGTCCAGAACGGGCATCGTCATTAACATCTTCTCGGCCTTTTGTAAACAGCTTGTACTACTTATAAACACATTTTTTGCTCTCAACAGGCTCGCCACAGCCAACTTTGTTTGTGAGGGATGTAATTTAATTTGAGTGTTTAAGTTTAACACAGATTCTTTGATCCATGACAAAAGATGACCAAGCGCACACCTACTTTATGTCAAAAACAAACTAAAAATGGAAAATGGCTGTCAACGCCAGCATACGTCGCAGACATGGATGCGAACATAACGAAAAAAGAAAAAGAAGAAAATTCGAAATTTGAAAAGTTACCGCCTCTTTTGAACACACCTCCTATATATACTAATCAAAATAAAGTAAATTTCAATATCAATTTTTATGAATTTTTAATTTCATTTCATTTAGCCTGCAAAATAGCACCATAATGCATCTTTAGATTTAATAACAAGTAATGAAAAAAAAATGAAAAGACAAAAACAAACATTAAATGAATTTTTAGAAAATGGAACCGCACTCATACCTAATTAGAAAAATTAAGAACCAAAGATTTTAAAAGACAAAGCAACAAAAAAAGTTAAGAATAAAAAATTAAGAAAATGGTATAAATATTAATATAAGAAAAATAAAGATATGCATGCCGTTATTTTATGTATATATATATATACATATATATATATATGTATATGTATATATATGTATATATTATGAGCATTTATGTGTCTGTCATCTTGAAGCATTCTCAATACTTTGCTCCTATCGGAAGCGTTAAAACTAAACCAAAAAGAAAACAAAAAAAATAAAATAAAAGTCTTTTAAAATTTTTTCTGCATGCACCTGCCTACCTGCCTACCTGCCTCTCCTGCTTTGTTGTTTGCCTAATTGTTGTTTAACTTTCGACTTTCATAGTACTTAGCGTTTACGTTTTACATAATAGATTAGCAGAATATGTTTGTTTAATTGAATGTTATTTTAAAAAATCTCTTTTACAAATTTTCATATTAATTTTGTTTTTTCTCTTCTTTTTTTTTTCTTGATTTGTTTTCTTCTCCTTTCAATTTTAGTGAAAATCTAAATTTTACGGACTATGACTTTTCGAAATTATTTTGAATGTTACCGATTTATAAATTTACACATATATTTATGTATATATATAAACATACATATTTACACACATATATGAAACGATTACCGCTACTGCAACACAAACAACAGCTACCGCTTAACAAAATGACGTCCATTAAATCGGCGAGGAAATGAAGATTACAAAAATTCTGTCAAAGATGTGAAAAGTAACTACGAAAATTAATTCTTCCTCACTCAATATCAATATCATCTACTATCGCCCCGGAAACTTTCGTTCACGGAGCACTTGAATAATGATAAGATGAATAATTTTAAAATACTTTAAAAACGTTCTCGACTTTTTTTTAAACGCGTTTTTAATTTTCTTTTTTGTGAAGATGAAATATTTCACTCTACGAAATACATCTCTGCGTATTTTACTCCACTCTTTTAAAGTACTGAGAGCATAACATTAGACTAATTTAAAAAATATATATTAAAAGTGTTTTTTTTTTTTGTTTTTCTCTTTAAATCGTGCATAGAAATCCTAAGGAAAAGATCGATGGAATATATAAGAAGTTTTTATAAAAATTACTGAATAAAAATGAAATGAAATGAAAAGAAAATAAAACAGAATAATAATTGTTGCTCTTGCCGCTTCGCCTTTATTCAAATTTTTTCCTCTAAATAATGAATTTCAAAATTCTCTGGCTCTTTGTTGCATGCAATCCGTATGAAGCTCACTACAGACAAATAAAATAACATAAAGAAAACAACTACTATGAAGTGATATAAAGTAAATAATAAAAAACGATTTATTAGAAAATATGTGTATATGTAAGAAAAGAATATATATATATATATATATAAAATATACGTTTACTAGATATCACATTACTTTGTTTTTTATCACCGGCTTTTTATTTTATACCCACCATCACCGAAAGGTAATGATTTTGTCAAAACGTATACAACGTTCAGAAAGAAACTTGAGAAACCCAACAAAGTATGTATAAAGTTTTTGATAAACATCAAATTCTAAAGCGATTTAAGAATGTCCGTCCATCTGTCTATCCATCTATGTAACGTATTTTCCTGCTCGCAAAAGTGTAGCAAGTGTTTTCAAATTTAGCGCAAGCTAAAGCAACCTGCCCGCAGGTTGGTATTGATAGGATAGGATATCTCGAAGGATATGCCCACAGTACCACATAAATTAAGAACACCTGTTTTTCAAAAGAAATAGCAAATCAGTTCCGTGCTCATTACCTATAAATTAATGCAGATAAATCTACGAAAATGTGAACGTTTATTTATGGGTAAAAATGACAAATGAGTTGACACCGACTACCCTATATTATAGTGTATCAAAACTGATTTTTTTTTTAATGCGCCTGCAACGCGCAAAGATCCATCAAGTACATAAACTCTTGGCCATTGTTAAAGTTGGAATGCATTTAAGGTTGTTCGTCTGTCCACCTGTCCGTCTACCTAGCTGTCTAGCATCTGGTCAACATTCTTCCATGTGCAAAAATGAAGATATCGACTACAAATTTGCAAAAAACTTTGAAGATGACCCTGACCGGTCAAAGGACACGCCTACAACGCCAACGCACCGATACAACAAAACCTGTGAACTCTTTTGTTTTCCCCATTTTTGCTTGTTACTCATAAAGCACAACATATACACCGTATAAATTTTCATTTTTATTCTGAAAATAGAAAAAATAATTTGCGTCTACCCAGTACTATAGAGTATCAAAATTTAGCTCTTTTCCTCCTTTTGTCTTATCTCAGAAAAACGGTGATGGATATAAAAGATTCGGTCACGACCGAATATAATGTTCTTCCTGGTTCTTGTTTTCAAAGGTGTACAGAATGGGTGACCCTTTGAACAGAACGAATTTGTCATTTCAGTTTTAAATTTTAATCTCGTTTAAAGATTCTGCGTATCTCACACAGTCACAATCGGACGCTTTTTTAAGATGATCATAAAACAAACAAAACACAAAAGTGCATGTCTTTCTTCTTCTTTTCCCGGTATGTATTTTATTTTTCTCTTGTGTTGCTTAACATCATCCTGTCGTATATTGCAATAAAAAGGATGACTACATTAATTATTTATAAAAAAAAAATTTATTTCAGATAATATTTTCCTTCACTTTCACGTTATGACAAAAAATCAATTCCACAAAACCGTGTAAAACGACTTACGAAACTATACGAGATGGTGAAATATATTCAGTTTAAATACAAAACGTTCTAAAACTTGAGAAAAAAAAAAAAAAAAAACAAAAATAGAAAGTCTATTATATGCTTATATGATATTTTATGATTATCTTGCAAAATGAGAAAAGAGTTACAAGATGAATAAAAAAAGGGTTTGATTTTTAATTTAAAAATAAAAAAGCACTATTTTTTACACTTTCCTATCATAATCCCAACTAGAAATGTTCCTTATTTCATTGTTTGAGAACCCTCCGTAGGTGTATACAATTATATGGTGGATGCTTGTAAAGCTTGTAAAAGTACATTTGCTTCGTCAACAAATTACTTGATGGGTATGAATAACGAAACAGATTTAGCGAGATTGGCTTTAGTATTCCCTATTGCTCGTCTGTCCATCTGTCCGTCTGTCCAACTGTTTAGCATCTGTAGTCAGCATTCTTCCGAGGGCAAATTTGCAAAAGAATTTAAAAATGGCTCATGCAGGTCGAAGAACATGCCTACAACGCCTACAACGCCGACGCATAGATATGCAACAAGAACTATGAACACCTTTGCTCTCTACGTTTTTTGATTGTTAATCATAAAGTCTAACATATGCACGAAATAAATTTCCACTTTTATTCTAAAAGTAGAAATCGTCAGCCGCGTCTACCCAGTATTATGAATACGAAAATATAGTTCGTTTCCCTTTTTTTAGTGGTTCCTAGGATAACGGTGACGAGTACAAAAAATTCGGTAGTGACCGAATATAATTTTCTTACTTGTCATATTTACCTATAGCCTATTAACTGACTATTTTGGACCTACGTCCAAAAAGAACTTATTTGCTATCTATCCCAGGCCATATTGGTAGGCAAAAGTTTTCATCTAAATCATGTTTACGGCTAGTGTTACGCAGTTCAATATGTTGTCTGAGGTTCAGGTTGTGAAGTTGAACCAATTGCGGAAGCGATCATATGTCTTTTTCCTTTCGATCTTTGACCATAAACGTTTACATCATATTTCATCTTTCTATGGCAGTTTCCGGGACTACGAGCGCATGAACAAAAGGTGATAAAAGAGCTGCGATGACGGGGTCATGATTAAATTGACTGACTACCTTACACTGACAAAGGTGTGTGCGTAAACTCTATGTGATCTCAAATGCGAATTTCTAAATTTTCGGAAGACATATTTAGTGTTTAGTGTTTAGGATGAAAATCGTAAGTTTTTGTACATCCCCCGTATCCAAGCAAGGTTGCGCAACCAAGTTTTGCAATGAATATATTCTCACGTTTTTTGACACATTTACACAATCGGTATACATTTTTAATAGTATTTTAAGAGTTAATTGAAAAAAAAAGTTTAGCAAGTCAATCAGCTTTTAATTAAATGTTAAAGAACAATAAATGTAGTTAAAGCAAAATATACATTAGTTAGATAGCAAAGTAAAAACATTTTGTGGAACAAAAATATACATCCTAGAATAACGATACAAAAAAAAAAAAGAAAAAAAAAGAAAAACAACCGGCGGTGATGATAATAGTAAACGCGACAAAAATATGAATCTAAAAACATTTTATCTTAAATTTAAAATAAATGTATTTGTAAATGTTTTTAAAATTTTGCAATACTTTTTAGATTGAAAGAAGTGAACATAAGCTCAACGAATTTTATGTGAAACATTATAAAAATATTAAACTAGAAAAAATGGAAAAATATATAACTATATACATATATATAAATACATTTATATACAAATGTTGGGGACTGTTGTAACGGGCAAAAAGATTTTAAAGCGATCCACAAAGCGAAGTAGATGTTGAAAAAAACATACTTTTTTACGAAAATGTAATTATTACACCCCGCAGCTAATGCTTAGTGCGTATTCACTTTTGGCACAAGGCACATTAAGCTTGTGCGGACGGTTGGGACACCGGGAGGAACGGGCACCTTTTATTACACCGATCGATTCAGAATCATTTTCTGAGCCGGTGAAAAATTGTCTACCCATCTGTCATGTTAAAGTAATTATTACATCCATCATCCGACACACTGGGATTTATTCATTATACCGTACACCACTTTTGGTGCAGGGTATTTTAAATTTTGTGGTGCGTTTGTAACAGATCGAATCGACGAAAGTTTGTCCATCCGTCAATCCAGACGAACTTGCGATAGACTCACCTCTTCGATCTACCGATAGATTCACAATCACTTCGTGTCCGTCTTGTCTTGCTGTGTTCAATCTAATACGAGGCAATTTTTGAGAAATGTTTTAAGTTTACATTTTTATATTTTGATGAAATCTGGTGCAAGCACGTGTTTTGATTCAAGGACGAAAGAAGGTATTGGAAATGGTTCGAATCGAACAACTTTTTTTGAAAAATCGTTATACGAATAATTGTAAAGTAGTGTAGGGTAGCCATAGCCCACTGTACTCTTGTTACTTGTTTTAATACAAGTTATTTTATTTTGTTAGTAAGACTAAAAATGCTCTTGCGTCTTGCTCTTTATTATTATCAAAGTTTATGTAAACCTTCGATCTACACATCCGACAGTCATTACTGCATCTAGTGTATAAGCCGAAAATGCATGCATGCTATGCTCGTTTCTGTTTTATGAAATTTCTAAAATATGTTATATATATATGTAATAATAGTGTCTTCTTGTAATAAAATATCTTCTTTAGTGAAAAGAAAGGCAATAAACTTTTCCGTTAATTTCTTTACTATACTTTGCTCTCTACTGGATTATTATTATAAGTACTACGCGTTTTTTAAGCAAAATTGAAATTGTTTTTGTGTTGTTTTTCTTATCCTAAACTCTATGTTAATACTATTCGTTATAACTAATTTCATGTGATTGGACAAGTCTTCGAAAGTAATTAAAGAAAAAGCCTTTTTCGAGCTAATGCAATACATATGTACAGCGCACGGTGGGTCGAAAACAATATATGCTCAAGTAATTTATGAGTTATATGAAAGAAGACGTGGGGTAGGCAATCATTCCTTCTTCCTTTTGCATATAAAATGTTGCTATAATCAGCACATGAGTGTTTTTTAATTGCCGTTCTGGCCAACGATTTCGACGACTGCGAGTTCCTCATTTCTTCGCTATCATGCTTCAAAATTGATTGAGCTTCAAAAATGCGGACTAATTAGTGATAAAATGCAGGCGCATGACAAAGAGTGCTGTCTTTTCTATATCTGTTATACCTGTTATAGCCTCCTCAGCGTTGGCCTGACAAAGGGTAGGTTTTTTCACGATGCTGTTTTTGTTCTTTATCCTCCTAGCGTCATTATGCTAAGCTGCGAGATAGATTGTGTTTCCAATTCACTGAATTCTTTGTTCTCTCTTTTCAAAAAATTGCATCTTTTCACAAAAACCTCCATTTGCAAAGAAAGCAGCCGCAATTGAAACACATCTTAAGTTGTAAGTAACAAAGGGCATAGAAGTGAATATAATGCGGGGAACGCGAATATCTCAACAAAGTACCTACAAACTGCCTAGTATTAGGTTGTTCGAGAAGTCTTTTTTTTTTTGGTCAAAGCGAAAGAGGATTTTTTATAGTGAGAAAATATTTTATTACGAACTCAATAAATGCAATCAGTTAATCCCTTTATTTTGCTTTCATCAGCTTCGACTGACCTTCTAGAACGTGGCAAATTTTCAATATCAAATTTTTCGGAACGAAATTTTGTAAATAAATTTTGACATTGATCTTCTCTCAATACATCTTTATAGACTTTCAACAGTTTTTTTCTTGCTTGAACACAATTCTTACTTTAGCAATAGTAAGAAACTAAAATATGCCGGAATTTGCTACTTTCGGCTTCTCACAGCCGATATGGCACCAATCAAAAGTTATTCCGCAGACTCAAACAAATTTTTTCAAACGCAAGCCCTCCTATATAAGCAGTTAAAATATACGATGCAAATCCGGCTCAAGTGTTAATTTGGTTGTGAAAAAAGCGAACCGACTTTCCAAACAACTCAATACGTTCGTGTTGCGAAAGTATGTAAAGGTAGCTACTATAAGTGTGAAAAATCTGGAATTTTAAAGCTAACTTAATAGTAGAGAAAATACATGCAAACAATTGTTTAAGTTTGATGGATTGATGTAGAACTTCGAATCGCCGCACTATGTACGACCGTCCATGCGAAATTCTTATCTCTGGGAGTAGAAAATTGAAATTCAATATAACTTTATAGTTAGAAATTAGTGACGCGTTATCAACAGTGGTTAGTAAACTGAAAGAAGAGATCGAATGAAAGCTCAAAAGTTTTACAAAATAACTTCTCAATAGTTGTAGAATTTATCTGCATAGTTCTCCCGGACCATTGTACACTAAATATGTTATTAAGCAACGCCTCTTGAGGCAAGAACGTTTTTATATCTTGCACTTCTTATGGTACAAAGGTGTATGACGTTTGGACAAATGTAAGCAGTATCTAAAAGGACTTAAAATAGATCCACTTCTTAGTGTACCAATGGATTCGAAATCATTTTCTCTTTGAATTGATTTAGGCTCATGTGTCCCTCTCTTTTCCGGTGCCTCTTGTTTCCTTTAGTACAACTCATAAGCACTTACTCTTGAGATATTCTTGAGAAATTTGATACGCGGACAGACGAACATTATTGAAATTGGGAAAAATCGGAGCACATTTTCGATCGCGTCCCATATCGCGGTTTAATTTGAGAACTCATTATGTGAATAAACGTAGGATGGTATTTAATGGTAAGCCGTTCGCCACCATAGTGTTTTCACTTGTTTTTATTTTTTGCATTAAAAGTCATTATGTTATTATTGCGAGTTTAATTAGCAATGAGTGCAAATACAAATTCTCTTATACATATAGTTACACAAAAAGAAAAATAGATTCGTTCGTTCTTAAAGAAAACTATTGGTTTTCTTCTGTTAATCTTAAAAATACTAACAAATATTTTTACTTAATTAAAAATGGAAATAATTTTTTGTTAAAACCTTTAGAACAAATATTGAATAATCAACTTGTGAATGAAAAAGATATTAAAAATATTTACAAAAACCTGTTAAACCTTAAACTTTATGCGTCTATACGGTTACACACTGATAGACTGTTGTATTTTAAGAACATTTTTTAAATAATAAAGCAAACTACACACTACATATTTACAACGTATGACCGGAAGTAATTAACTATTAAAGTTTAACACAGCTGCTAATAAGAATAACAAAAAAAAAAAAAAAAAAAAACAAAATATGAAAATATTTTCTCGTTAAAGTTTAACGAGTGTAAAATTCAAGATGCTCTAAAAATGAATAAAAAATTTTGATTCGCTTTAAGTCGAATGTTTCCATATCGAGTCAATATATAATATTTTCAAATTTTTTGATTTTCGTAATGATTGAACTACCACGGAAATGCTTGTCTCGAACTTGTTCTATGCATTCCGGGAACACATTAAAAAATCTTGCAGTTGTATAATTAGTTTGTGGCCGTCAAAACTTTTCCACTGCTCGAAAACACCTACAGAAGATAATATCGAAAAATATTCCGCTTTATCACAATGACTGCTCTTTTCTAAAGAATAGGGACGAAAGTCTTATCTGCTAGTGCTTATGCCACTTTATAATCCAAGAATTCACATCTTTGGGGTAAATAAATTACAGGTAACTTCCGTACAGCGCGGCAATTATTCGGTGGTTGCCTTAGTATAAGTGTAATGCACTTAGTATAAGTATAATAAAACAAATAAGAAGGAAAAAAGAAAAAGAAAAAAAAACTAGCACAGAGCAACACCTACAACCGGTGCAGGACCAAATTGTAAATGAACCCCTAAGCCAACCGAAATATATATAAGCTTGGCAACCGATAATAGTTAACAACAATTAATTTTCAAATCGTAATGGCTTTTTAGGGCTAAAAGCTAGTTTAAGTACGACATTAAGCAATGCGGCTTTAATGGACTTTAAAGAGTAAGATACTGAGAATAAGTGATAGACGTCATTTAGGTTCTTGCAAACTACTCGGAGCGGGTTAAACCGCTCATAATTATATTTACATTGAGTAAACTTAATCACGATAAAGTTCCTAGAGAAACGGTTAGGAACATTAAAACTTGTTTCTCCAGGTAATGACGGCGAGTCAATAGCACCCTTTATTACTTTGATTACGAAGGAAACGTCAAGAACAAATCTACGTTTCTCAAGAGACTGTAAGGGCAACAGAAGCAACCTATTTTCATAGGGGGGAAGAGAGGCAATCGGATCCCAATCCAAATTTCTAAGGGCAAACAGCAAGAATTTCTTTTGAATAGATTCAATTGAATCTACATAGCACCTGTTTGCAGGAGACCACACAACAGAGGCATACTCAAGTATAGTACAGCATTTTGGTAATGTAAGAATCATCAAGCTCTTTGGACCACCTCTTTATACAACCAAGCGCGGACACAGCTTTGCTTAACGAGAACTCGATACGCAAGTTAAAACGCAATCTATGGTCAAAGAGAACGCCTAAATCTGTGGACGACTCGATGACCTCCAACTTGTGCGAATCTATGAAATACTGGATAATGAATTACTTTCTCTTGAGAAAGAAAGCTTCTTACGTTTATTTAGGCTTAGCATCACATAATTCAAGGATAGATTTAATGTATTGTAGAACGATGACTTCCTGTTGAGAAACCAAGCTTCATATGTGAAAGATGATATTTTAGCAATACAATATTGATATTATGAAAATCATACACACACACCCAGCTTACTCACCACCCGTGATGCCTTTCGGTTACCACTTGTTCAGATCGACGCAGCATGGCTTAGCTGATACGCGGCTCCGCAAAGTTGAAGAAGTGCGAAAATTGGTCGGTGATTGGATCGCTGCTAAGCCCTTTCGCCACGATATCACGATGTTGCCAGAAATATGGTAAAATGTTCTAGAAAATAATGGAAAATATTTTGATTAAAATCCGTTGTACCATTTTTCCACAATAAATGCTCTTTCCAGGTTAAAAAATGGCCAAAATTAACGCAAAAACCTTCCAAAAAATTGGCTTGTTATGCAACTTCGTGTTATAAGAGACAGAACTAGTACAAACAGTCGGATCAAGTTCCAAGAATTGAGAAACATACTATTATACTTTCATAATTAATTAATAAATATTTTTGTTAAAATTTTCTTCGGAAATAACACGATGTTCCTTCCTTCGTCATCACTGAGCACTATTGATCGTGGATGCTTTCTTCTCGTCCTCTGAGCATTTTTCTGCGTTAACTTCAGATCCATGCTATATCTTTTGCAAGAAATCTGTTACTTTAGATTGGTTGCTTTAGTTAAAGACTTCCTTAGGTGTGGTGCTAAGCACTTGCGAAGCTGTCTTTTAAACTTTGTCTTGCTCCTTTCATTTGAAAGGTGTTCATTTAAGAAAGACGATTCTAACACTCGGCCAATTCGAGGCCTTGCCTTATGCTATGTAGAGTAAGCTTTCTAGTAAATCCAGGGAATTTCCCTAATTTCAAATTAAAAGGTTCGTACTACAGGTGTCGTGATGATCTGTGACCGCTGACTGAAGCAAAATAAGCAAAAATTTTACTTTTCATTCTCAGTTTTTACGGCTTTCAGACTTTTAAGATAAATCATCCAAAAGAGAGTCTCAGCTAAATAGGTATCGAGTTTCACGTTGATGAACGTCGAGACCTCAAGAATAGGCTTGGGACTTGGCAAAATTGACTCAAAAGCTTTTGCTAATCAATACCTTAAAGACTTAATAGTTTCGGGGATTTTTCACACAACATATCTCTAGCGGAACCCTATTGGTTTGCGATGGGTATAACGGTGATATTATTAACGATAACGATAAGAAGTGTATTTGAGCTGCGTGTGATAGATGCTTTAAGCAAATTAGAGAGAAAATTATGTTCCCCTCCCGAGGCGAGTGTTCGATATTCCTTGCGTTAAAATGAGAAGTAGCGAGTCTTTATGAACTCCTCTTTTCACGAAATGTAAATATGATTGATTGCGTTCCTAAATCGAGACGAAACATTTTTGGACGGCGAATATCTCGTTACTCATAAACTATAGCTAATAAATCTACAAAAATGCGAATGTATATTTACGGGCGAAAATGGGAAGAGTTGACCACGCCTATCCAATGTTATAGTGTATTAAAATTTAATTTTTTTTTAATACCTTTATAACGCGCAAAAACCACATAACCTACATAAATCCTTGGCCATTTCTAATGCCAGAATGCATGTAAGCCTGTCTGTCTGTTCGGCTGCGCATCAGTTCCTCTGCCCAACTGTATAGTAACTGTGATAAATAATCCCGTCTCCCGGCTCTAGTCTCAAGTGTGGTAGAGTTTTCTTTGGTCGTAGCTGTAGTGAATGCCTTGCCCATAAAGACATAATACCTACCGATTGGAGACACACCCGCTACGCTACCAATTCCACTATCTCTTTTTCACCGTGTTACACGAATAGGGGACATTGTTCATATTAAAGAAAAATAAATTAATGGACAGAAGGACAGACCAACAAACAAGAGTGTCTAAATAAACAGGGTTCGAAAAAAAGAACGGTACTTGTAGTACTCTTCGCTGGGGACTATGTAAAGATTTTGGCCATAATGTGCGAAAACTTCAAGTAAAAATAATGAAAATTGGAAAATATATGTAACTGTTAACTTTTTATGCATGTTTGCATGTGTGTATGCGTGTTATTTATAAGCTTTAAGCAACCTACCTGCATAGAAAATAAAAACATAATATTTTACAATGGATTTTATTAAACAAAAACCGCGACCGCAAACTGGTTTCTAATAAGAATAGATGTTTAACGGACTCACCAACACACACGACCTCCTATATGTGTGCACAATGCTGACGTTTGTCATGTGCATACACCTGGGCCTACATAAGGTAGATAGATATATGTGTACAATGTTTAAGAAAACAGTTTTAATTCACACGACAAACAAAGAATGTAATTAAGTGATTAAATATTAATAATAACAAAAAAAAAAAAATCAATTTATTTATAAGTTAATAAAAGAAAAAGTGTATGTCAGAATTTCAATTACAAAAAATGAAAAATGTTAATCGAAATTGTATGCAAAGTTTTCTCTTTTCTAAATATTTCTTTTTCACAATTTCCAAATAAAATAATTATAAATGTTTTGAAAGCAAACCACATATCGAACTTTTATATACGAAGTGTCTTCAAAAAAAAGGTGACTTTATTTTTCTTACTTAGTTTTCTGACTTAGTTATTCAACGATAACTATTTTCTCCCTTGCAAAGTAATCCCCCTTGAATGTAATGCATTTGTACCAGCGGTGTTTCCAATCCTCGAAACATTTCTAATATGCGCTTTTTGATACATTGCCTTGAGCTCTTCCACCGATTCTGTTCTTGTACACCCAATTCTCTTTTTACACGAATTTGATTTAACACGAGTTCAAAAGAAAAAATTTTTTTTTTACACGAATTATTTTGTTTTAACACGATTTTATATTTATAAATTTCATATATAATTCCCTTTTTCCAAGTTACTTTTTATAAAATATTTAATGAATTAAAATGTGTAAGCACGAAATCAATTGAGTGAACTCTAACAAGAACTTTTTAATATTGCTTACACCTAACTCTTTTTGTACACGAATTTTTTTACACGTATTTTTTGGGAACGTATCTATCGTGTAAAAAGAGAATTAGGTGTATTCTTAATCGCGTCATTGGTCAGAGGGTCAAGTCCAGTCAATACAGTGGGTGAGGTATGATTCGATGAACGACATGTGAGTGGGCTCATTGTTGTGATGGAATATCTATACCTAGTTGTCTCACAATCCTAAGCGTTTTTCTTTTGCGTGTTGCTTCATGCAAACCGCGCATAACTTTAAGGTAATGTACCCCATTGATGATACATCCGACATCCTCAGCAATTTCTCTAATAATGATTCGATGATTGTCCATAACAATTTGCTTCACTGCTCCAGCGTTTTCATCGGCTGCTGACAGGCTAATGTCCTTTTAAGTAAGTATTTAAATAGAAAATAAGTTAAAATATAGAATATTTAGACAACGTTATCGAACAATAAATCAATTTCCAAATGTTCACAAGACGCCATAAGAAAACTGATGACAAGAAATTATAAACATCTGAGATAAATTATGTCTTTCTGAAAAGAAGTTTGAAAAAGAATTTTTCCCAAAAGAGGTACCGTTCTTCTAAAGAGAAGATCCTTGTTTTTAGGAATTCTAATGAACTAATAAACAGAACGCCTCCATTTGTCTTCTCCTATCAGAAAGTTAATGAGACTGTATTTTTCGAGCTATGGGCCGCACCTTATTACATGGAAAAATGGACTCAAATTTTTGGTGCGTTCTATGGCTCGAAACATATGCTACGCCACTGAAGGTACGTATGACATTAACGACACGAGTGATAGCAGCGAGAGTGAAGACGAACTGAATATTGCCAGTATGGGGTATGTTAACAATAAATAAAAATTTTGACCTGAAAGTAACATTTAAATATGCTTTTCAAAAAATCGTCGAAGTGCGTCTTATAGTCCGAAATATGCGGTATCCTTTTTCATTTGACTATATTCCTTTTTGTTGTTCTCTTTAAAATGAAAATCTCTAATGCCTCTAAACAGTGATGATTTTCATACTAAAGCTATGCCCCTCGAAACATGAAGCATTGTGCAAAGGCAGATGATGCGAATTCGTTCTTCATAAACGCAGAATACATGGTTAGCTCAAACTTTTGCCCTAAGACGTTATTAAAAAATGAAAATAACTTCTACATGAAAGGAAAATTTCAATGGAATCTGTAGTGTCCAGCAACTATCATACGGCATTACGTCATAAAAGCCAAATAGTTGGGTCTTAATTACAGACAGAAATATTTGTAGCTGTAGCGATTTCATTCTACAATGCTGTACGTGCGCGAAAAGTTCGTGCAGATTTTAGAGAGGAGTGTGCATATCGATAAATCACGCCTATTACATTATTATATTTGCCCTTGCGGGCTTCAAGTAAAAGTAGCCACTACCACTTTAACGGAGTTTGCGAGGAAATTTCTCATTTAGCAGACTTTGCGGGGATATTTCTACCACTTGAACAGACTTCGCGAGGAAATTTCTCATTTAACAGACTGCGCGACAAAATTTCTGCCACAATTTTTTGTGTCATATTTACTTGAATTGATGAAAATTGATAATTAAGGACGAACCGACCTAATCCAATGATTAACAGATACTTTTACTACATTTTTTTTCAATTTATTGCTTCAGTATATATTTCGCCTTTAAAGTAATTTTTTGAAAAAATAATTCGGAGTGCTTGTCTACTTGCTCTCTACACAGTACGACGTTTACTTGCTATAAAGATACGAATCCCTTACTGTTCATCTCTTAAAATTCAGCTTCCGATCATTTCTCATCTAATTCTTGCTCTTATTTGCCTATTGATTATGGTCGTTTTGCTCTTTTTGCGAAGTAAAGCAATTATTTGTGTTGAGATGTCAAAATCAATTGATACTTTGCAATTATGAAGTGTTTAATACTGTTTAATACTGTTTAATACTGTTTAAGACTGTTTAAGATTGTTTAATAATGTTTAATAAGGTTTTGATGTTTACCTCTGCTCAATTTTGAAGTGTTTAGAAGTATTTAAACGCACTACACGTCATCTTTAGCAATTGAAAAAAAAGAACAATTTAGTTTAAATTGAGTAGAGACATGTCGTATGTAGAAAATTGACGAATACGAATTGCAACACGAGCGCGAAACATGTACAAGAAAAAAAGTGCCGGCATATAAAGTGAAATAATACACCAACACACCTGCGATCATAGTAACACAGAAATTGTCGGCGTCAGAAATGAAAGCAAAAGAAAAGCATACGAATGTCCATTTATTAGATCTTTACTTTAAAAAAAAAATAAATAAATGAATAAGAAGTTCCTTAGATTGAAAAAAAATTAATCAGATAATTTGAAGGAATTACCGATTCTTTCTTTTTTTAATCTGATGCCGCTTTATATTAAAGTAATTCGTTCGAGTTTTTTTCTTCGATTCAATTTGCGCCTATTTTTGCCGAGCAATATTTTTTTTTAAACTGTCATGGCCGGTAAGTTTCTTTTTCGTCATTATTGTTATACCCTACACCGCTTGTGGTACTGTGTAACTGTGCGAATAGCATTGTTTAAATAAGGAGAAAGAATTGAATATTTTTTAGATATATGTTCAAAAAATAAAGGAAATTAAAACAGAAACAAAAATGAAATGTGTGCGCTTCGAATGTGAACTTTCTCTGGGTTGCTAGGTTTACACCACTATCATTAATGTTTGACAGAAGTTTGCCGTCTTTGTTACTTTGTAAACTTAAAATTTCCCCTATTTTTATACTCCAGACCACTTGTAGTGCAAGGGTGGATTCGATTAGAAAGTTTTGAAGGTTCATCATACCGGCCACTTTCCGAGCCACTTTTTGAAACGACTCAAACTTGCTTGTCCATCTGTCTGTCTTATTTTCTTGTGTTCAAACTACACGCCTTTATTTTTAAGATATTTTGATGAAATTTTGTATACTGACGTGTTTCGGCACAAGGGCGAACGTTATTGAAAATACTTCGGATCGGATCACTTTCTCGACCACTTCCCATATAACATCTAATTCTGAATAGCCATATGAACAGCTGTATTAAGCGAAGTGTTGTAGGGTATTTCATGGTGTATTCCACTATAATTTGTTTGAGTATCTCAAAATAATTTTAAAGTATTGAAAATATTATTTGTTGGGGCAAACTTTGTGAATTGTTCTAAACCTAGCCCAGCATATGTGCAAAAATTGTAGCTATGCTTAATTTATACAAAAACTAGTACAGTCCGGCTAAGCCCTAGACCCTACATCACATTGTCTAATAGAATTCTTTTTTTTATTATAGAACAAAAAAACTATATCTTGATCTTATATAAAGGCAAATTTTTCAAGTGCGTGTTTATAGGGAACCGGGCCCAAAACGCAACCTAATGTAGTGCAAGGTTAATCCATATATAGGGCAGGATCCAAAAATAGGGGTAGATGGTTCAAATCTTGTAGAGTTCATTTTTGTGTGAAAATACTGCAATGTTGTGGGTCAATTTCCATCGCCACATATTAAAACTTAGACTTTTCTGCTCTATAAAGAGTCAATTTTCGTGAAAATCCTTCTTAGGGTGGGATCCAAAAAATAAGCCGATTGGTAATTGGTGCAGTTAATTTTTTTATGTAAAATTACTATTGTGATATAACTTTAACAATGAAGCAATGAAAATGATATCTTCTTGTCGTATGAACTTCAGGTTTTGTTATACGAGAGAGTTCAAAAATTGCCACAGCGGGTCCAAAGTTTCCATACCAATTTATAATGCCGAAATGCTACTACTTAGCAACTTGTGCTGAGAACGCATTTTCAATAGCGTTCGTCCTTGCGTAAAAACACGTCACTGCACCAAATTCCATCAACATATCTCGAAAATTGCGGCGTATAGTTTGAACACAAATTTACATTGACAGACACCAGACGGACAGACAGGCCTAGTATAATAGAAAGTCTGCGTGTTACATACCACCGCCTTAATTTAATATACCCTGTACTACATGTGGTGTAGGGTATAAAAATCATGATTTTGATTCCTGCCTACTCCACTAATGTATCTCATTGTCAGTCGAATTGCATTGTTTGTTTACAAAAGCTTCCAAACAAATCCTTTACACAGATGCAATGCATGTTATCTACGGCTCACTAATGTGAAACTATTTTCATGAAGTAATTATAGTAATAATTGCAATACGCTTTTTATATCCATCGCCGAACAATGAGGGGTACATTCACGTTGTCGAAAGGTCTGCAAAGCCCAGGAGGAAGCATCAGATATCACACAAAGTAGATATATTCTTGATCAGCGCCAAATTCTAAATCGATTTAGCTATGTCCATCTGTCCGTCTATGTAATGAATGTTGTAAACATTGTCCTGACCGCAGAAATGAAGCTATCGACTCAAAAACTCCATAAAATTTCAAATTTGGAATGCACCTAAATATGTCCCTCTGTTCGTCTGTCCATTTGTCTGTCTGCGCAGCTGCAAAAGACTTGGGAAGCGACCTAAACTGTTCACAGTACACGCCTGCAATGCCCACACGTCTATGCGACAAAAACTTTTATTTTAAAAATAGAAAAAGTCAGCCGCACCCACTCCAAAATATAGGGCAGGAGAATTTAGTTCGTTAACTGTTTTTGTCTTTTTTCAGATAGCGGTGCTGGGTATAAAAGCTTCGTTCGCAACCGAATATAATTTTCTTACTTGTTGACGTTTCGAATAGTCACGATGACGGTGAAAACGTGTCAACAAACATAGGAATGAATTGCAAAATTTCATAAACTAAACAATTCAGGGAATGGAATAAATAAACATAAATATTTGAAGCACATACAACAACAACAATTATAAAATCAACAAACGACTATCGGTAAATGTGCGAATTTTTATTTAATGTCAAGAACGCGTTTGAATACTCGAAACGATTGAATTAAATTCTATAAATGAGAAAAGTCATTTGAATGCCTTTGCGACTTACATTTGTAGTCATTGCCAGCAGACAATCGTACGTTAGATTTTTCATACCGTTTGTCCAAAATGTCAGCAAATCTATATAATATTTTCGAAGGAAGTGTAGGCTCTTACTGGATCTTATAATGTTCGAAAAAGAAAAATTGTGATAAGCAGGTGTATTTACGGAGAATTGGCTGCGGGAGGGGAAGGGGAGGAGGAGGAAATTGCTCACCAATAAGAATGAGTGGAGAGAAATATAACATTTATGGACGTGTTTATGAAGGATTAAGAAGCATTTGGAAGCATTTAGAAGCGTACACTGTTTACGCGGGGTTTTACTTATTATTATTACTTTTGTGTATATTGTTATTGTAAATATTATTTTCAGTTTTGCAATTTTAAAGATAGTTTGTCCATGGCATAGGCCTACAAGGAATGCCAGCCATTTAAAATAATTGGCAACGCGCCTACCTCGGTACCAAGGTGGTACGGAAAAGCGTTGGACGATTTTTATGGTATACGGAAGGTAAGTTCCTCTTAATTTCTCCCAGAAGAGAAACCTCACAGTAGTTTTGAACTACATTTAATGCAAGAACCGATTGAATATTCATCCAATCCGCGACTTTGTAAGTGCGATTCTTACCTACTCGGATATTCAGACGAATGCACATTAAAAAAGCTCAAATTTGACTGAACCTGCAAATGTCGTTCTGCTGAAGCTTTGCAAGAGCTATACACCCTTAGTCACGATAATCCAGGTGAAAGTGATAATTGAGATGTAACACGAATCCATAAAATTATAAGAAAATAGAAAAAAAACCTGATAAGATTTGACTGTTTGCAAACGAATGTTGTTATATAATATAAGAATACAAACTCAAACGCAATGTTCTGAATATGCTTACACTAGATTTAAAAAAAATTGTTTTTTCTTACTGAATAAGAAAAGTTTATCAAGAGTCTGGTGTTCTGCTATTTTATCTCTCTCTAGCCTTTAACATTTATGATATGTTTGCTAATTGATGCATTCGAATTTCTTCTTCTTCGCTATATATAAATTATTTAGCTATCTATCTTGAGATAGATACATATACCGTAGATCACTTGTGGTACAAAGTGTATTAAGTTTGTTCGAAAGTAGGTAATATTCAGAAGGGCTTAAGGATCTGTGTGAATAGCTGAATAGCGAGTTCCAAGTCTATGTGCGCGGGCTCAAATCGTAATACGGTAGAGTTTACTTTGGTCGCAGTTATAGTGAGTGCTCAGTCGGTGAAGCCATAACATTTACTAATTGGGCATAGACTCACTAAGACTATGACTTTAAAACCAAGTAGACCAAATTTGAACCATATGAGTCTACTTCTTGGATCTCACTCCATAAAAAGGTTTAATATTTTATGAAGGAAATTGATCCATAGTTGCAATTTAGGAAAAAAATTAACGGTAGCGAATTTGGATCGCATAGGTCTATTTTTTAGATCTCACCATAAAGCATGCCTTTATGTGAGGGAAAGCCTAGCTTCTAGTTTTTCATGACGGAAACTGCAAAATAAAAAATGTTTTGAGAAGTAACTTGAGTTAGCTAAATTTGGATTATGTTGTGCGATGCCTTGGGCATCCCCCCATATGCGAGCTTTCATGAAAAGTATGTCTTCGCAGGACAGTATTATGTACTTTTTGATGTATCATTAGCAAAACAAGTGAGTAACTGTTCTAGGCGAAGTGATATAGGGTATCGAATGATCGGCCTTGTCCGATTACAATGTTCCTGCTAGTTTTGATTTCAGTTATAATAATTCTAAGCGAATTGCCTACAAAAAAAGAAAAAAGAAAAAAAGCAAAAATTATTTCTTATTGTATTTTAGGAGCATTTATAGCATTCGCAATAATACGCCATGCATAAGTACTTATAGCAATGATTTCACTTTCTATATACGTATATTATGGTAATGCATCTCTATAATTGGTTAATTGAGCCTCAGTTAATTTTTGATATTATACATAAGGCAAAGGGTATATGGCGCATCAGGATGCATCTGAACTTAGATAATTTTAAAGTCTCTGAGTAAAGTTTATCTCAAAACATTAAGTTAGGCAACCGTTGGTAGCATGAAGCCTCAATTCCTCATCTCAATTTTTTAAACTCTCGGTTTAAGTTCCTTTAGTTAAATATCAAAGAGTAAAAGCATAAAATTCCGCGTTTTCTATGGTCTTGGAAGGTATTATCATCATTATTATCATCACCCAGAGAACCAATTTCTAAAACTAAGGTCTTAAAACACTAGCATCAAAAGGCTATCGGCTTTATTAAAAACTATACCGCACTTGAGATTTGAACCCACAACCATAGAGTTGTTAGTCGAGATACTTTGCTTACTCGGCCTAATTCTGTTCTTTGCCCACTCAGACGAAAGGTAGTTTTTTTTTTTGTTTAATCGTTAACTTTTGCGAATGGAAATCAATGTATCGTAGATAATATTAATATTAATTAGGCACGTTCTGCATTAGTTAGGTAATTTATTCTAATTATTATCAAATTATTTGTAAACCTAAGTCTAACGAGTATAGATAGCTATTTTCCGACTTCTATGAGTCGCTTAAAAATTATGAAAGTGTAGTCAGAACGATTTAAACACTTCTCAAGATACAATTTTTAAGAATGTGTTCACATATTAGCATAAAGTTATGAAATCATCATTACTCGCATATCAAGTCATACAAGTAGAGATTATTCAAGATTCGTTTCAAGTCGACACCTCAATTGGACTATTTGTTTAGAAACTATAAACCACCGACAACTTTTTTTGTTTGTTTTTTTTTTTCTTTTTAAGTTTGTGCTCATGCATGCGAATGTTGTTGTTTCTCCGTGTGTGCTCTTCTTCCCACAGAAAGGCTAACCACCCAACAAAACTAAGCAACGTCAGCCAGCCCCAACCAGTCAATCAGTTGTTGATTTTCAATGGCAGTCTAAAGTTGTGGCAGCTGTAAAAGTTCGCATCGTTTTACAAAATTTATATTCAATTCGTTATTTATACGCATACGTGTGTTAGTATCTGTGCTATTATTTTCATTTTAGTTGCTTTTTTTCTTCTTTTCGTTATTGAAATAACAACAGTAAGTTCTATGAGATTTTTGCATTTTTCGTAATAAAAAGCCTTTTTATTGCATAAACTTTTTTTTGGTGCCGCAATACATGACACGCGTTTCGCATAAAATAAAATATCCGCTGCGGGAATAGTGGAGGTCTTGGATTCAATTTTTTACTTTATTAAACAACACTTCCATAATGGTTTTCACGAGTAAGTACATTTCCAAGTAATGGATTCGTTTATTGTTATGAATTTTTCAAGCAAAATTTAAAGAGAAATCCCTACGGGAGTTAAGAGTCAGCAACACGTTGACCTTGAAGCCAACAAAACGAATTTCAATCCGCATTATTCGATTTTAAGCCTTTATGAATACTTTGACAAAATTTAAAATCGATTTCTTTTACCAATCGCGAGTTATTTTGAGTTGCGCTTTTACTCATTTCTGAAACTCATTCGACGACATTTAATATTTGTTTGCAAAATTTTCATGTAAAAATATTTATTTTTTATTCTTAAATTTACATATACTTTAGTACACGATTATTCAATAATTTTTTTCGATTTTAAATCGGAAATTTCTTCCTTATTGTAACCCAATAACGAACTCAAAACTTCTTCGGTATGTTGAGCGAGCAACGGTGGGGCTGTTCGAGCGTCATTTTTTGCTTCACTAAATACCACTGGCGGACCGACAACTTTGATAGAGCCATCTGTAGGATGAGGTAAACGTTTTACTAAACCTATAGCTTGAATATGCTTATCTTCGAAGAGTTCTTTTAGGCTATTAACAGGACCAACCGGAAATGAAGAGTTTGCAAATAAAATCATCCAGTTTTGCGAAGTATCTTCAATGAATATTTGCTCTAATAGTTGGACAAGTTCTCGGCGATTTTTGACTCGATCTTTATTAGTTTTAAATTTTATATTTTCTGCGATGTGTTCAATTTTAAGTAGATTACAAAGCTCTTTGAATTGTTGATCGCTCCCTGCGCCCAGAGTAAGATATCCATTGGCCGTTTTAAAACTTTGATACGGTACGATACTTGAATGAGCGGTACCCCAACGCTCCGCTTCAACGCCCGCGTTCAGATAATTGCTCGCCGCATTAATTAACATCGAGACTTGAGTAGAAAGTAAATTAACGTCAATTTTTTGACCTCTTTTGGTACGTGCACGTTGTAACAGTGCAGCTAAGATAGCACCATGAGCGTAGAGTCCCGTAGCTATATCGGTGACCGCCACACCAACTTTGCTTGGCGGTCCGTCGCGTTCCCCGGTAATGTGTAATAAACCGCCCATCGAAGCCGCTATAACATCATAGCCAGGTCGTTTGGCGTACGGACCTAGCGAACCATAACCAGTTATAGAACAGTAAATTAATTGAGGATTTATTACCTTTAACTGATCGTAACCCAAATCCATTTCATTTAATTTACCGGGTACATAATTTTCCACCAGAATATCGCATTTTCTCACCAGATCGTAGATAATGTTTTTACCTTTTTTCAAATCAATGCAAGCGCTTTTTTTATTGCGATTAGATGCCAAAAAATATGTAGAATCGGCAGTTCCCTTAAGAAAAGGTGGTCCCCATTTACGTGATTCATCTCCTCCGACATATGGACGTTCAACTTTAATCACTTCTGCTCCCATATCGGCCAGAATCATTGTGCAGTAAGGTCCAGCTACAATACGCGTTAAGTCTAATATTCTTATACCGCAAAGAGGATGTAAATCAGCGACGTTTGACGCATTGGTATCTGTAGCAAATGTTTTACCTCCCAATCTTAATAATGCAAACGATGGCTTCGCATATAACTTGCGGCCAATTAATGTTCTTATATGCATTATTATCCGGTTAAATAGCAGCTGTTCTATATCTCACTTATCCAAATAGTTTGCTTAAAAAAAAATTCTATTTTATTTTTCTTCGGTTTTGATAAACTGAGCTATCTCCGTCATGAACCACCAAGTGGAAAATTTCCAACAATACTGAACTTTTTTCGCTGAGACGGCGAGAGTATGCATATTGTTATTGGAAGTAGTTCTCTTGTTATTTATAAATAGTTGAGAGAACTACATTTGCTGCACAACGAATTGCAAACATATCTCTTAAAAATAACTGTTAGTAAATTGTAATCTGCATGATTTGCTTAAATACTTCAGCATGGCATAGTGAAGACATATAGGTTTGATACGGCCTTGAGCGCCATAGGTACGACGACGCAGACACTGTACTCGTTTTAATTGTACGTGATTGACGACCAAAACATACCGTTGTAATCGGCATTAGCATTACGAAGCCATTGCAATAAATACTCTGCACATTTCTTGGGCCAACGATCTTGCGTCATTTCCATTGCTTAGCTTGTACGCCACGATCTACACCACCATTAAATCGACGAAATGGTACACATCCCTTTTTTCAGTGACTGCCTTTGTAAATCTTTGGGCGCTACGTAAGTGCATCCGCTTCATAGTTAGAGCGGCTTGAAGTGAGCTTAAATTTTCGAAACACTTTAGCCATGTCCGTCTGCCAACATACTATCATAACTCTTGGTTTTTTAAAAATTAGTGCTTAATTATAATTAGGGGCGGTTACTTCCCAATATAGGAATTTACAGAGCGTATTTTAGTTACAAGCGAAAAAAAAACCATCCATTATCCTAAACCAAATATTTTGCAAAAATTTTTATTTTATCATTTATTGGGAACTAATTTTTTTATAATTAATTTGAAGCATTCCTATCTACGCTCTACCACTTGTAGTACAGGGACATATTAAATCTGGGCGAATGCACGTAACACTTAAAAAGATTTGAGGACTTTAGACCCCTCTTTTATTATATCGATATGCGTTTCATAATCGTTTTCTAAGTTGCTTTAAGTTTGTTTCTCCGCCTCTCCCTCTGATGCGCTCAGCCTACTACAACCTACAGGTTACAGTTTTGGATATGTTTTGACGTAATTTGTCACATGGGCTCAAACTTTTGACCCTCCTCACCGCATGACTACTAGAAATAATTCTTCACATCGAAAACATTCTATTAATTCTATTAATTTATTTATTTATCTCATGAAAAGTATGCCTCTATATGGTAAGAAGGTCCAATTTTTAATATTTTGTTAGGAATATTGGTCCATGATAATAATTTGACATTTAAATAAGCCGCACTAAATTTGGGAAATATTGATTGGGAATTGAAATTAGGTGAAGTGGTGAAAGGTATTGAACGGTCAGTCTTGCCCGACTATGAAGTGTTCACTTGTTTTACGTAAATAAGTTCTCCTTTTCTCTTTTAAAGTGCGCTCTTTAAAAGAATTGCATTTCCCTTAAGTCATATATTAAATAAATAAATAAATAAATAAATAATGTGTAAGCATCGTATGGCAAGCAAAGACAAGTAAATAACGAGATGGTCCAAGATTGTGCTCAGAATTCAAACTAGGAAATTATTACGGAATTTGTGCGGGTCTGTTATCAATAACTGCTTGCTCCGTCATTCACATTATTTGGGTAAAGAAAATCTGTGAACGGTTTGTTGATGTGACGTCAAGTTTCCTTAAATATTTGCAAAACAGAAACATTGCTGGTATAGACGCACAGAAACACAAAAAGTCCGCCGTAGTCCCCTAGTTTGAGTTTTGTTGGACCATCTTGACATTTAGTTGTCTTTGATTCCGAGCATCTAAAGCACTTAAAAATAAGATTCATTTAAATCTCTTTGAGCAAATTAAGGTAAAAAGAAGTTAGCGATAGGAACGAGAATCTTGCGTTTGCTAGGTGTTTACAATGAGTGAACGCCTCTTATCCAAATGTTGATGAAGGAAAAAACCTTATATTATGTTTACGTTTATCAAGGTTAATTCCGTGGCAAGAATTAAAAATAATCCCATTTATTGTTCTTTTAATGAGCCACAAATATGTAATCAGTTAAGTTAATTATGCAAGTAGTTGACTGCAATGTGCTCTGAAACGTTATTATAAAAAAGGGATCTATTTGCAGAGAAGGCTTTATGAAAAATTTTACCATGCTGTTGATATTATCTCTTTTGATTTCATCTACGGGTGCGACAATTAGTTCAATTGCTGGAAAGCGCTCGGTACATGGAGATTGTTCAGGTTTGGAAATATATGAGGAAAAAAGTTTTCAAATGTTACACTGCCTCATAAGTAACCTTTTTATTTTCCAAACATAACCAGTTAACTGTGCCGACCTCTTTAGCGGTATACTCGTGCATTCATAGAAGGCGGAGTATGTGTACCACGAAATTATGTTGCAATGAAATGACTTGGCACAATGACAGGAAATAAGTAAGTTACATGATAAGACGGATGGACAAATAATGCCGCATATACTCGTCATACATAGTTAACTGATTAAAAGATTCAAAAACTCCTTTTTCAATACTTTTTAGTCACGTACGTCACGTATTTCTTGCTATATTCTACCTAATTGTCAACAATATTTCACATCTTCCATGGTAGGATTTTCTAACCTTTTTCCTGCAAACCTCTACTTTATTTTCTACGCCAGTCGGACTATATTTACTGCAAAATTACCTTCTTTTCTAGTGCACGTTCGCTCTGGAGCGCAAATTACTTTTCATATCATTTCATATTTTGACTCCAATTCGTCGGTTTTGCGCGTTCGTTTCATTCTATTTGAAAATTATTTTACCAATAACTCACAAATAGGTCGGTCTACTTTCAACCATTTATTAATTTCGGTCATTGAATTATAAATTCTTTTTAACATACGTAACAAACAATAATACAGAAATAACTGTAATTGAAATATTAATTCCGTTATTAGCTACAAATAAAAGAAAAAAAATAAAGGAGAGAAATTTTTCTCGTAACTCCACGCTGCCACAGATGCACTAACTCCCGTGTGTGTACCTCACATTCCTTAGTTTCAATAACTGCGCGAAAGCTTTTGAAAAATGTCGTTGTTTCATATTTTCGCGCGGATAATTGAACCAATGGCAAGCGGTGTTAGTGAAGCTGTTTAAAATCCCCTGAAAATTCTTTTTAAAAAATTTTAAAAATTGTCTATATATTATCTCAAATTGGAATCGTAAAATATGCTCAGGAGATAGCATTATCTTTCAATGCAAACTTCACTTCATAAACATAAACATAAATTTTTATATGCAACATTTTTTTCTCAAGTATTTTTTACGCATACAGTTGGGGTATTAAAGTGGAGAATGGACGCATGCTCTATCTCTCTCTATCATTTCAGTCCGAAAGCAAAAAGTCCATGTCTCCTCTGCCGTGCGATATACAGAGAGTGTGAAAGCAAATTCGATTTTAGTTAGCAAAGACTCTTACCAATTCTCTTAAGAGAGGCGTGTTAACGCCTTCACAGAACTCTGGTGAGTAGCTAGAATTAAGATATAGTTAGAATTAAGATGCTTGAGACTGTAGTGCTATAGTCGGAAAAACGACCAAATTGAAGGCTTAATGGTCAGGCGAACTATAGGGTCAAATTCAGGTGTTTTTCCATAGGCATTTTTTGCTAAGACACCAAATTTCAAAAAATTGTTCAAAATAGCGCTTGAAGGAAACGTTAGAATTTCTTTAGCTTTTTCGAAAGGTATCTTCATACAGTTTCATGGGGAGTCCACAATAATATTTTACGTTTTCTAAGTTAGACGGAGCAGGCTTCCAAGTCCAACTACATCTTAATCCTAACCACTTAACATAGTTCCGTTAAGAGGTTTATAGAGCTCTGTTAAAGGCGAGTAATGGTCTTTGTTAGCTAGATTCGAGTTTGTCTTCACACGCTGTGTTAGACAGTACGCGCGAGCATTCAGTACACGATCTTGGCATTACTTCTTAAGAAGTAAAAAGACAAAATGCATCTTACCTCCGTATATTCAAGACGTTAGTATGAAACTGATCGACCAGTCGATCGTCGGATTTGGGATCGTGTTATAGGTTTTGGTTTGTGTTTACTAATAAGCGAGTGTTGAACTTGAGAATTTGCTATCTTGGGCAATAAATTATTGCACCGAGGACGTCCTCCCCCTTTATTTACTGTTGATAAAGATTGCAACTCATCAGAACGCGTTTTCGAATTTTCATTCGTATTGCTTCCGCCGTTGGACTTGCTTTCAGCTAAAACAATTGATAATGTATCGCTTTTGTCCTGATGGGAAGAAGTAATACATCGTTTAGTATCTGTTGCTAGGGATCGTGTTGTTTTAAAAATGTGGTTTTACATATTTTTCATTCATTCATTTCATACACTTTCAACTTCTTTATTACTCTTTGCCTTTCGTACATTCTTCTTCATTTTATATTTTCAACTTTTTAATGACGATTCATGGCTGGAAATACCTGAAAGCAAAAAAGTACTAATAATAAAAATAAAATTTTAAATGTCATATGAGAAGAAAATGCTACTGGAAAGGTTTCATATCAGGTATGTTCCCGCTTCATATAACAAAAATGACCCTATCTCTGTATTCGGAGGCATTAACGCGGCATTATATATAGCGTAGGGTAACGTAGGGTAGCGTAAACTACACAATTTGAATATTTAATAGAACGTTCAACCATTTATTTAATTTACTATAGTTGGCTTCTATTCTGCGCCGGTGTTTCGACGCAGACATAGGGCGTACACAATGCAGTCCCTGTACGTTTGTTGCTCTATATTTATTTCGATTCAGCAGGCCAGACATTTTGTGTCGGATACTCATAGCCAATTAATCTCACAGGGATGCTCTGCGGCTATGATTTTACCTTTTCGACGATAATCGCTTAAAAGAATGCGTCTTTTGCATTATAAAAATTTAAATCCAAAGTCTTGTTGTTCGTTTGAAAATGATGTAAACTTTATCGGAAAGTTTAACGAACTCGGCAGACATCATTCATTCACTAGCTTTCTAATTCGCTGGCTAATACCCTAAGCATTTGTCATGAAGCAGATCACTTATGCACTTATTGTTAAATGACAGGAATTTAAAACCATTTTTGTACGTTCGTCCGTAGTCCTAGAGGTCAACAACTGTCACTGTTAAGACGGCGACGCTTGAAAGGAGCAACCGGTTTTCCTACAGTACATAAAAGCACAGGTGTAACGTTCATTAACACGATTTTGCAATTTTCCTTTTTTCATTCTTCTGCATAACCACTGAACACATTGTAGGTGTTTTCCGGTACCAAATTGTTAAGCTTTCCCCGATGTGCTTGGTGAGGTCGCGTAAAGAACGAAATTTGCTAACACCTATATATTT
This sequence comes from Glossina pallidipes, assembly GCA_000688715.1. Taxonomy (NCBI): domain Eukaryota; kingdom Metazoa; phylum Arthropoda; class Insecta; order Diptera; family Glossinidae; genus Glossina; species Glossina pallidipes. The sequence goes on along the minus strand of KK499818.1, from coordinate 9,614 downwards.
CTGCTGGCGGTAGTATGATCGATGTGTGTTCTAAACTACGAAATTATTAAATATTCTATACCTTAGTCGTAGTGATGTGCATTCAGAAAGTGAAAGGAAGGAAAATTTTGTAGTTATGGTTACAAAATGATCAGTAGGGAGCTTTACAACCAAAGGAGAAACAAAAATCTATTTGGTATGGAATTAAACGGTTCAAGGTTTCAATGAACTTCAATAGCCTTGTAAAGCATATCCTTTGTGAGACTTGAAGGCTTTCCGAAGTGAAATTTCGCTATTACACAGAATGATATTTTTGGTGGTAAGTAAAATACATAGAAAGTTCAGGTCCATGCATTCAATTATGTGCGCACCTAAACTCTTAGGGCCACAATAGATCATCTTTATATGACTCCTTAAATATTTGTGTGCATAACTGTTCGCATAGGTGCAATACAAATTTGACCTTTTAAACAAGTGTCAACTATTGCCGCGAATTCCGCGACAGCAGGCTAATGGAAATATAAACGCAAATTGAATCCAGAGTCTTCGCGCCTGTTTGTTTGTTTTTTCTAACACATAAACACACAGTTAAAAAATGCTTCGAATTGTAAAAATGCATTATCTCATTATTTGTTAATAGTAAATCCCTGTAAAGCTAATGAATTGTTATGACATTAGAACCGGTAAGCAACAGGCAACGCTATTGACGCAATATGTCTAGGTATAGATGTGCGCACAGGTGTCAAGGTCATTGTGAATTCTTTTCTGTGGTTGTGTAAAATCATATAACCGATAATTAAAAGATTCCAAGTAATTATGCAGAAGTAAATATTTTTTTGCAAAGTCATTGAAATTTATATCTGTGCGAGCGTTTTCCAAGAAAATTCACAGGTCAATTGCTATTGTGTGATATTAGATTGCGGTTTGTTTTTAATGTAGATACATTTTAACAATTTACTCTTCGAATGGAAAGTATCGGGAATATTTAAATAAAATTTTTGTTTGGGCAAAAGTTGAGTTACGGCCAGAATAAGCTGACCATAAGTCTTCAAAGGAATGTCTTTGACATTGTTCCAGGAACTTTTTTACTTGTATGGCTCGATCTCGATCCCGATTTTTTAATAAATTTTTAGATGGTTTTTAGTTTTCATCTTATTTTCAGTGCTTTCGTGCTTTATTTATGTTCGATCATTAGAAAACATATATTTCGCCTAATTCTTCCACGTCCATTTTTCTACTTTTTGTGCACATGCCACGCGGCGACTCTCTTGAGGACTGAAAAATTAAAATGACCAGGTCATTTGGTAGAAGTACCACAGCATCGCTCATAGAATATATGTTCACATTTTTATGGATTTGTTGTAGTTTAAGAATAATGTGCAAAAATTCAATTTCTTATTTAGTGTGCTCACCTTACGTAGCACTGTAGGCGTGTCCTTTCACCGTTTGGCCCATTTCAATGCCAACCTACGTGCAAAAACTTCCAAGCGGCCACGAGATTTTTTACAACAGACATTGGACCGACAGATAACCGGACAGACTGACAAGCTTAAATCGATTCATAATATGATGGTGATCAAGAATAGAAAAAGAAGTGGGGGCTCTGAAGCTTCCTTTGCCTTTTCTTTTCTGTCTGCTGCTTACAGGTGATGATCTGCAAACATAAGTACTTTGTCATAAGCTGATCAAATGTAACCTTTTACGTACTTAAATTATGATTCCATTAACAGTTCACTTATTGTGACAGTTTTAAAGTTTTTGAAAGGTTCAATGGTGTGGATATAAAGAAGAACAAATTTCCTGACGTGGAATTAGATAAAAAAACCAGTATAGCATTGAAATCAGATCTAGACTTGAATTGAAATGATAACAAAACATTATTGGATGAACGTTTAAAGTCAAATACTTACCTTAAAGTTGCTTTCATTTAAACGTAATCGTTCGTAAACACGTTTATATATTTAAATACGTATAACAACCATAAATGAATCATTTGATGACCTGTGTTCTTGGAAAAATGGAATTTTTTCTGCAAAAAAAACGTATAAACATTTTTTTTATCAAATAACTTGCTGCACTAGTAACTAGCAACTAGTGTATTACACATCCGTTTATATGTTGTTTAGTGTTTAAGCATGGAAAAATTTTAGTAAACATGATTTCAATAACCCTTAAGGAACGTAGCAGTTGTTAAGAGCGTATTTGCTGTAAGTATTGTATTTTCACTCAAGTGATCAACTAATACGCTCACGAGTAACGCAGAGGCAATGTATTTAGTGTTCATAAATTTCTGACTTTTTTAACAAAACATATTTCCATTTCGAGTTAGCAGTAAGTAGGGACTTGAAAGTTAGGGGAGGAGTATTTTTATACCCAACACCACTTAAGAAACATTAAGTTTGTGCGGATGTAGGTAAGACCCAGGAGAACTTAACATAGACCCACCTTTTCTTATACCTACGATTGTCTGTTCATCTGGCGCCATCGTCAGTCTGATGTCTGTCCATGCATTTTTCTATTCAACCTTCAGGTCGCAATTATTGAGATATTTTAATGAAATTTGATACACGGACGTGCTTTGGCTCAAAGATGTTCACTATTGATAATGGTCCGGACCGGTTCACCTTTTCGACCACTACGAAAACTGAATCTTTCTCTGGTGAAAAGGCATAATTTCAATATTGCACGATGTAATTTGGATCATAATAGTAAATTGGCAAAGAAATCAATATTAGCGATTTTGAACCACGCCTATTTTTTGCACATCACTCCATGCAAGGATTCTCAGGAAAGACAAATCTTTATATGTCAAAAAGGCCTAATTGCTAATGTCTTCTGATCAAAATTTGCTCACGGTAGTAACTTGACATAAAAAATAAGTGAACCAAATTTGAACCACATGGGTCTACTTTTTGCACCCTACTCCGTATAAGATATCTCATGAATAATAAGCCTTCCAGAAAAAGTTTTCATTTTTAATATTTTATGATGAATATTGGCCCATAGGGGCAATTTAGCAATTCAGATAGGATCAGATAGGTATATTTTCTAGGCCCTTACCATTAAAAGCAAGCCATTATGTGGAAGGAAAATCTTATTTCTACTTTTTCATGGCGGAAACTGAAAAATAATAAAATTTTTAGAAAGTAAATTAAGTTTGCGGAATGTGGATCGCGTCATGTGATGTTGCGGTCATTCTCCAATGTGCGGGTTTGCATGAAAAGACTGCCTTCGCATGAAAATGATGTGTAATCTATGGTGTATTATTGTACTAGGCGAAGCGGTGTAGGGTATCTTCTTTAAAATCATCTCGAATTAAAACCTGAGTTCATCGTAGAGCCCATGTTTAGCATAGTTATGTGATGCTCTGACAAATGTGTAATGAATTCAATTACAAGAAACTCAAAGAAAGTGTCAGGCTCCAGAGGAGGAATAACAGAAATTCGGCTCCTGGCTTTTCTTTTTCATTGCATTTCTATTGAAATTTCCTTTAGCGTTTCTTTGACTTTGTTTAACCTGAGAAGCGGTATTGACGCATCGCATTTCTGACTTATGATCGATTAAGCAATCAGTGATGCAATATTTCTATAGGGGTGGGGCTGTTCAAAAGCAATTACTTAAGCGAACTTTGACGGCTATTGATTATCTGATTTATAACTAGGGGATTCCTTCCTACATCCAATAAAGTTTAATTATCTAATTTGCATCAGTTAATAGGTGATGTAATTGAAAGAGAGTTAAGTAAACAACGTTTGCAGGAGCAGTGAAAAAATAAGAGAACAAGTAAGAAAATTATATTCGGCAGTGAGCGAATGGTCCGTTATACCATTTACTGTATTTGGATGCAAAGTTGCAAAAATTGTGAGAAGAATGGTTGTTGCTTTTTCTTACGATTACTGGCCGATCTCAAGGCTGCGGCTACTGCTGCACAATGTAAGGATGGATTCTTTTTCATAAAGCCAGTGATGTATTTATCCTTTTAATAAATCTCTCAAGATCAATAAATTTTACATTTACAGCCGTATTTTAGCATAGTGACAGGGTTCATGGTTTTCGTAATCCCGCGTCAGATTTAGCATTGCGGTGAAATAACCAAAATAAACCTCTAAGATAAATTTCGGTGGGAAATGAGGCTGCCAAGCCTGTGACCTGTGATGTCTCTGTAACGTTGCTCAGAATAGGGCCATTAAAGGACGTAATAATAAAGACCTTGAACATTTGTGTTATGCAAATATTTTCTATTCATTAAGTGCAGCTAAGTATATTCTAATGAGCAACGATACGTTTCTTCCATTACGTTCTATGGTTAATTGTAATCTCTACCAAATAATCAGCATCTGTGTGGATGCTCGAGCATATATTAAGAAGTTGTAATTAAAATCCTTTATGCAATTAGCGATTCTTTGTGGGCGAACACTTGGCAACTCTGTCTTACAAAAGATTTAATCAAATGTAAATGTTTGATTAGGTTCGATCGATTGTTGTGTTATTTGTTTCTGTTTCAATTTCTCAGGGTTCGAAAGAAACCGGTTTGTTTTTGTTGTTTTTCTTAGTAATATTGAACAACATTTAAGTTTAATTGAAGCTTTGCTCAGTTCTGGCAAAGAGAATAATAAAACACAAGAAGTATGATTTTTTTTGAAAGAGAGCCGCGTATAATATTTGTTTAAATGACTATGTGATTTTACTCAAAGAAATTATTTACTTAACGGAGGTTCGTGTGGTGCGTTCATGTTTTACAAGCGCGTCTAGCAAAGCGAAGAATAACAGGCAAACTAATGCGTTCTCTAAGTGAAGTGAAATATAATTGTACGCACATATGTATATATATATATGTATGCAAGTGTGAAATGAAAGCAAGTGAATTTGCAAAATATTAAAGATAAAGTTCTACTACAGTTGCAGGCAACACTTGTTGTTAGCAAAGAAACTACGGAATATAAACAAAAAAAGAAAGAAGAGCTAATAACTAATAGAAATAAAGAAACCAAAGTTAATATATAAAAAAATAAAAAAAAAATTGAAAAGCTTTTTTTTCTATAAAAAGCTAAAAACCTACATCATTTTTATTTTTTATTTCTTTTTCGTGATCGAAAACTTAAAAAAAACCTTAAACTACAACGAAACGTATTTACTTGAAGTAAAGACATTTTAAGGCAACTACAAGTTGCTTCTGGCAAACTCACTTACGATCGCCTAGTAAAGCACAGTTTTTTACCAAAAGCATCATAAAAAAAAAAACAAACAAAAACGTAAAGAGCATGAGGCCCTGTTTGACTATGTTAAAGAAAAACTTAAAATCCGAACAATCAGTTGGTGGACCGTTTATTTGCTGCGTTATTTAATCGCATGTTCGTATGCCGTGCATTTAACTACTAGTTCCTGCGTGTTTATGACGTTTGTTCGACTGCTTGTCATACTGTACGCATATTGTGCAATCAACCTCCAACTTAACATACTTCACCTATGTACGTGTGTATGTATCTTTTCGCATGTACATTTGCTGGTGCATACGCCTATCAATTCTAATGTGGTCGAAAGCTTTGCTCATACAACACTTATAGATCTATGCTTAAGAAAAAAAAAGGAAAAAATTCATATTGCAGCTGTAGCTGTAGCCAACAGCCAACAGCCAACAGCCAACAGCCAAGAGTTGGCTATGCCGTATTGCACAATCCTTGGCTACATGCACACAAACAAATGTGTACACAGTTATTAGATACAAGTATTCTGCTAATATAGCCAACGTCAGTATAAACAACATCTTCGTCATTGAAGTAATAGGTAGCACTCAGTGTTTTCTGTGCTGCTGCTGCTGTGTGTGAGAGTGGTTCTCGGTTGACTGACCAATTGAGTGTTGCACTATTGTTATTTGACTTCTTGTCAGAAATAACCAAACACACACACACACACACACACACACACACACAGGCGTAAAGCCATACATACTTATACAGGCGCGCGTGCGCAAACTCCAAACTTATAATCCAAAGAGGAAACATTATTAAACAAAGGAAACCCGCGAAAAGCGTTAAGCGTCAAAAGCAAAATAATAAAAAAAAAAAAAAAAAAAAAACATAAAACAAAAGTAAAATGCAATAATTTGTGACCCAGTTTTACATGAAAAACGAGCCATAACAAATCCGTTGCTCATTATTCATTCAAACAACTTGTTGCAGTTAAATAAAACAACAACAACAACAAAAATATAAATAAATAAATAAATATATATAAATAAATAAAATATACAATAGCGTATACGAGCATATGTTTGTTCACAACACTCATCATATTTTATAACATAGTTTTAATATTTTATTGTTGTGTTATACGTTATACTGAAAAAACCCGTCAAAATTGCGGTCCTACTTTGTTCCAGAATCACGGGGTACATAATGCGGCGCTTTCTGCGTACGGCCATGATCGTGTTCAGTTGGTTCGTTGTACCCTATAGCCGCTTCACCAACATCAAAGTGAGCCGCAAAAAACTGCCCCCCATTAAATCGCACCTGTTGGAAATACCAGCCGTCGATTTGGCCAAAATGATAAGAACTAGAAAGGTAAGTTAATGTTTTAATGCTTTTTCTGATTATTTATTTATTACATGTTACTCCGCTTTGGAGAAATAAAAATTCAACTTCTATTTAATGTATTTGTAAATCTCGATTAACAATTTCGGGGGCTCACAGCACTTAATATCTAGAAGAGATTATTTAAAAAAAAAAAATGAGAAAGATTCCCTTTTGCCCAAGTAAATTAAGAATAGTCTCTGCTTTTCTTAAGCTCTTTTTTTTCCTTTTCTTTATTCACCGACCACTTGATTTTGATTTTTTTTATTTTCATCATCATTTTTCAATTTCTTTGGTAACCGTTTGCTTTTTTTTTAGATCAAAAGCGATAGTATTTCGAAGTTTTTTATTTATTTTCAACTTAGTTTCAGTTGCTTAGCTATTTTAAGAAAGTTTTACTTGGAATTTATATATTTTAAGACCTATTAGGTTAAGTTTTACCAAGCACCGGGTATAAGTATTCGGCGAAAGTGCCATAAACAAAAGACTCTCAACCACAACCTAAGCTAATTGGTGGATAGTCGCGCGACCATACGAAAGACTGGGTAGATGCGCCCGGCAAGCGATCTGGCTGCAAGAAAAGGTGTGCCCGTAAGCATAACTAAATCTCCTAAGAAATGCAAACCGATTAAACAGTGGTTTACATCACAGTAGCCGTTTGCGAATGTCACAGCTGCAATAGGAAAGTTCATAGGTATGATAAATAAAGCAAAATCTTAGGTCATTCTAAAGGCAGTCCGACACGTATCAAGAGACCAATTTGCAATCAATTCTTAGAATTGTTGCTGTAGATAGCACTCTGTTGATTTCAACTATTTAAGAGATCCTCCTTAATGTCTTCAGATGTATCCAAAAAATTTGTGTGTAAATCACACCGACGACGGCTGTCCACAGAGTGCAAACAGACAAAACTTCAAATGACAGATGAAAAATAGTATAGCGAGACATCGGGGTAGATGCTACGAAGGATGGACAGTTGACGCAGAAAAGATGGCAAAAATTAAACACAATTGCTTAGAATTAACGCGAAATCGACCAAAAAGGGGAGAGTCAGGCTAATGAAGTTGTCTGCGTTTAATCAAATCGATGCACAGTCGGACAGAGGGGACGATAAATGACCAGACGACCAGTTATACGCGCTGTTGAATAACGAATGAGAGGCAAACGAAGGCATTGATAATTAAAAACATGACTAAGTCGCATATATGTGTTAATAATTTCTATAGGATCTCTAGAAATTACAAAGGGAAGAACGAGTTTAATGTGTCTCCGATTCCCGATGGCGAATATAATAATAGGTCGCTAAAGAAATGAAAGAAAAATTGTTGTTAAACTGGAAAAAGCAATTCACGAATAATTCACGAAATCATTTCTACACAACACTATGGCAAAATCGTACATTTACTGTGCGTTCACATAGCTATGAGTATTTACTTGTCTGCTTCCACTTTGCTTTCTTCATTAAGCAACTAACTAATGAAATCTCTTCAGCTCTTAAATACACGTTGACTATGAATTCTTTGATTCTGAATTTAGAGAGATGTGTACCCTGTTCGCACACGCATATGAATTAAATGTAAATGACAAATGTACACACAAACTATCGCATATTTCTTTAATTAAATTATTTATCAAAATATATTTCGCGTTATTTCGATGCATAGACTGAACGGCAATTGTTTTATTTTCTCGAATATTTTTAATGCAAAAATGAATAAACTGTTCCCTTGTTTAAAATTATATCGATCGGTTGTATCTTCTACTAGAAAGTCTCTAAAAATTAAAGCGCAGTTTGCCAGACGCCTGCTAACCGTAAAGCCGCTATTCGGAAGGTGAATTTCGGATCTATGGTAGTTGGCAGTAGACCTGTGCCTCTCGAGAGAGTTGGCAGATTGTCTAATACTGCAAGTGGGAACAAGGTAACCTTGAAGTCTGTCCAATTATGTGGAATATTTTGAAATAGCTTTCTCAATTTAGAAGGTTTATGAACTGGAGGAAGTGGCAAGCTGTCAGAGATAGTTGCCATAACCGGCTTTATGGCCTACCAACGACTTATAAACATTTCTGAAGTATAACAATGAACTGTTCATCCCTTTTTCTTATTGCTAGTTGAAGACGATAGCATTAGCTAGTCGTAGATTTCCGTAATTGCTTTTGAGCGCAAAGATTTTATTTTGCAATCGAATTTTATATAGTTGCCTTCAATCAATTCAGGATGTTCCTTATACCGGATTGCGAAAAAAAATCATTTCCACAATCAACGGGTTGGTTGTTGATTTCTTCATCTGTCAAATCAGTTCTACTAACCATAAGGAGGCTTCAGAGATACTGCCGAGTATCGAAACTTCACATGTATATGTACATATATGTGTAGAAGATTCTGCTACAGGTCAATATAATTTTCTTAGTCCTTTGTTTTCACATTCTTCGTGAAGATGTGACGCCAGTATAGCAGCATGGAAGAAGGGTTCTTTGGCAATTTCTTTAGGATAAAAGGAAAGGTAGTAAAATTATTTGCTTTTCTTTTTAATTTTATAGACACTTTCGACTTTTAAGGATATGTGGGAAAAAATTCAATACAACAAATACAAAACAAGTTTTCCGTTGAAAACATCAAAGTCCTTCTCATGCGCTACGACAAGAATGCTTGTAGCAAATGCATGTTTGTCGGGAGGTTGCAGCCTAATGGCTTGCCTGTTGATTTCTAGCTCCTCTAATACTCTAACAAATGTCTTTGGAAAGCGTTTAAATTGACTAAAAAGTATTTCCAAAATGTTAGTACACCTAATTCTCCTTTTACACGATAGATATGTTCCCAAAAAATACGTGTAAAAAGAGAATTAGGTGTAAAAAATATTAAAAACTTCTTGTTAGAGTTCACATAATTTATTTCGTGCTTACACATTTTATTTCATTAAATACTTTAAAGGGTGTGAAGTTATATTTAAATATAACTAGCAAGGACACAAACCAAATTTTCTTTACAGAGCTCTGTTAAGCCATTAACAGAATTCTATAAAACGAAGTCTCGAAAGGATTTAAGTCAAAATTCAGTTAAAATAAAAC
>KK499817.1:1335304-1512168 GCA_000688715.1 Glossina pallidipes | reverse complement strand
TATATATATATATATATATATATATATATATATATATATATATACATAAACAAAGGCAGTAGCATAAATGCGAAAATTTATCATATTTACTAATTAATTTATTTGCCTATAATAGAATACGATCTCATTTGATATCCGCCAGCCAACAAGACCTAAATTCAAAATCGATATTTATCATCCATCGGTTTTATGCGAGTATTATAACAACACAGCCAGGGCCAGAGCCAAAGACCACATGACTACTGTGAGTGTGTCCTATGCGAAATCATTTTATTGCATCAGTAAAGCATAAAATTGCTTTACACACATATATTCTAGATGGATGGATGTGTGGATATATATAAATTTAATGAATTTCAGTTTTCATATTAAAACTTTTACACGGCCATCTATTACTAACTGCTTTATTACCTAAAATTGTACTTCCATGGTGAACTGCAGTATGGACAGACTGGTAAAGAGCACAATGGCAATAAAATAATTCCGTGGATTGTAAAAAAAATTTTATATTCACTTTTTTATATCCCATTCAAGGCATTTGAAGCGAGATGAGCTAATTTGTAGCGATTTCAAGTTTATTAAGTTACTGAGAATCTTCCCGCATTACATATGTAGATATGTAATTATTATAAATTTTAACTCTTTGCACACGTACCTTAAGAGCTAAAAGAATTTCAACTGGAAATATTTTATTTCAATGTTTCAGGTAGGTGTCTATCTATATATCGCAAGCACAATATTTGAACATAAAAGATCCAAATTTTTTATGGTGCAATATTTTGGGAATCAGTGTTTCAATGTTTTTCAGAACTAATATCATCGAAATGGGCACTTTCAATACTTCGGCTATCTTTTGTCCTTGGCTAGAGCACACTCTGCAATCTTTTTTGTACCGTAGAAGGCAACTGAAGACCACGAACCCATTAGATCAATAGTTGCTGATGTAGAACCCCGATCAACTCCTTGATCTTGAATTTTACAAACAATTTATTAATAACTTTGCCTAATTTGAACGGCGGATTGATAGCTCATTTCTCGGCTCTCCCATCATTTGATGCAATATACCAGAATTTATTTCGCATATTTCCAATCCCCAGAAAAATAACTTAGAAGACCTTTTTAACGATTTCTGCAAAAAATAATATGCCGATGTACATCAATCTGCGCAAGCAACCCCTCCTTGCTATTATAATAATAAGTTCACATACACTTCCAATGACTTTTATTATCGTAAAAGTATTTCAGAATTTCATGCAACAACAATACTAATACTCAATAATATTTTATTACTTTTTATGCATATCATTAATGCAACGAAATTCTAAGCATGAATACCGAAGCATTTATATATGTGTATGAATATCAGTGCTATGGAAAAGAAAATTGGCAATATATAGGATCATGTAGACTTAGTGAGGGTGCCTCTCAAACGTTGTTCGGAAATGCATGAACAAAATCATGACTTTTCAACCAAAGTTATTTTGAGTGATGGGATTCGAAAATGCTACGATTCAAGTGAATTCACACAATTTGTCAATGTGTTTAGAGTTTATTGCCTGAAAGAATGGCTGCACTGCATGATCGATTCTTAAAAATAAACACCCCTTCTTAAGGCACCTTATAGTTCCTTGCACTGTTTTGCACCAATCGTGCGGTAAAAACTTGCCACATGATAGCTGATAGTTCAGAGCAATTAAAATTGCAGCACTACATAGCGATTAAAGCTTGTTGAAGGTATTATGGAACACCAACACTTGGAACTTGATAGCTTGGTTAACTGGCAAAATTTTCGCATTTGAAGTTTCAACGAATCCACGAGTGACAGAGATAGGGATACAAACGCATCTACAATGTGTTATTGCTCGGTGCGAATTTCAGGCTGAAGACATCATCAGTTCATTCTTCTGCGAAAATTCAAAATGGCCTCTCAGGCCATTATATATAGTTAATGATGCTCGCCATTCGTGCTTGAACCGTAAGATATAAGAAAGAAAGATGTGTGATTTCAATAAGACGATGCCACAGTCAATCATTAATATCCTCCTCTAATATTGGCACATCTTGTACACTGAGGGTGCGGTGTGTTAAATTTCAAAATGAACATAATTTTATTCACAAGTTTGGATTCCACAAAAAAAAAAGAAAGAAAGCTTTGCTGCATGCTTTGCTTTGCTGTCAACGAATTACATTCACTTTAATATTGTATTTATTGTATACGTGTAAGGCATCGTAGGTTTCGTGTATCTAGCGAAATTGCAAACATGCTTCTAAAATGTTGCTTAGAAAATCAATTTCCTTTTCCTCTACGTTCACAAATATCTTTTCATTCTTTACTTTTCTTAGATTGAATTTGATTTCGCATTCTTTCTTATCAAAACATCAAGGAGAAGTGCGCAAATCAGCGTGAATCGATAAAAATTCCCCGTGATTAAAGTACGAGCAAAAGTCATATTCGTCGTGCGACACAACTTGTTCGTTTACTATATATATATATATATACATTGTTTTCTTCATTCCGGCCTGAAATCCTTAAGATGACTGCAGACTAAGCTTAAGTTCAAATTGCCTGACTTTTCGGAGATTGATTTTAAAATGCTTTTAAAGACTGGACTCGGAAACCAACTTAGAGTAATATTGTGAATAGAACATTCCTAGATATGGAGCAAAACTCTGGGAAGAAGGTGAAAATGCTTCATTGCTTATTGTACGCACTTTTCGACCGATAGTTGGATATTTTCGAGCTTAACACGAAACGAGAGTGATAAAGAGGCGCTTTTTGCTTTAATAAGAAAAAGTTTTAAAATTTTAACAAATATTTTGAGAAACACTGACAAACTCCATTGAGTATTGACTTTCACATGGTAGATATGGAAAGGATTTTACCACTTTCGCTGGCATAGTAAGCGTAGTTTTGTAGTGCAACCCAACTCTATAAAATGATGGATGGTTTTTCGACCGTCCGTAAACGTACTTTTTCCGAATTTTATATGCTTAAGAAGATAAAACAAAAGCAATAAAAATATAAATAAAATTTTATTTTCTATATCGTCGTTACATCGCTGCATCGCTGCATGCATAAATATTCACCTCCAGGATATAAGAAGCACTGCGTACATTATTTCCCTCATCTATAGTTTGAATCTTCTTAACGTTGTCGATAAGAGAAACAGATATAGAAATAGAAATAACAGAAAAAAGAACAAAAAACCAAAGAAAAAAAAGAAACAGGGATTTTTCTGTTTATTTAATGGCTTTGCTTGTTTTTCATTTCAGAGAAAATGGAGCAAAACCACTTTGCCGCATGCAAGGAATGTTTAAGGAAGGATTCTATGTTGAGTTGAATTAAATTGAAATGTCGACATTTCACATACTTCTCAAAATATATATAAACAAAGGATGGAAATAGCTAAACTGAACTAAACTAAACTAAATTGATACGAAGCGAAAAACGACTACACTTCATATGTGCTTTTGTGCGCGTAGTTGCGGAGGGAGGGGACACAGTATCGAGTAAAGGAGCTCAGCAGCAGCAGCAGCAGAATGCTTCAAGAAAGTGTAGCTACAGAATGAGGAATTAAGCTATACGTGTGCACTAATGAATATCTATTCAAGTGTATCCTGAAATAGTGTTATCGACAATTCTCACAAATGCCAAGTTATTTGACAGTTAATGCCTGTATGAAGAAAAAACTCCGAATACACAGCAGCTGTTCAGACCAGAATTGTATGCACAAGTGGTACAAACTTTTACAACACTATGGTTAACTATTTTGATAATGAATTTTAAGTCAAGAAAGGTAGAGAGAGAGAGAGAGAGTGTGTGTCACACAGCAATGGCACACACACAAAAATACACCGTAGTAAACATCAGTAAACAGCAACTATAAGTAGCAAAGCAAGCGAATGCCTTTATTTCTTAAGGTCAATGGTTAATTTGTAAAAGGCACAGTAAGAAATTCTTAACGCGCAATCAACTATACAATTTGAAATACCGCCCATCGTCTCAAATGAAGAACAAAGACAGCAATTGCTGCTGATTCTCTGTGTCAGGATAAAATGAAGAAATGTGATTTGAAGATCAAATTTATTTGCGATAGAATTGAAATCGTTAAAGGATGAGGAGGAGCACGTTGAATCAGCAAATTTCATTTATTACCCTCCATTTGATGACCTTTGCGGCAGTTGTTGGTTCGCAAAATCAAATCGTTGGTAAGTAAATTCGATTATCTATTGAAACATGTACATGATATCGATGCACATAGCAGAGAATCGATCATTGCTTACATTTTCTGAATTGATTGAAACATATTTATCCGTCTGACCATGCGTACTTTTGTGTAATTTACTCAGAGATGTTGGATCAAGTTGCAAGTTGATGCGTTAACATTTTTTGGCCTATGCATGTTAACTGTGGAAAATGGATTCGAGCCATATTTAAGACCATTCTCAAAAGACAGTTATTTAAAACAGAAGTTCCCAGTTATAATAATTTTTGCTAAAAATAGATTAACGGGAAATTTATGTCGTATTTAACTAATAAAAGACTATTTCGTTTATCAAGTCAAGGCAAGCAGGTACAATGTGCCATGTGCAGTCTTATTGTTTGGTGTACCTCCTTTGGAATATGAGCGAAGTACTTTCATTAGTTGCGAAGTAATGCAAAGCGACTAATGTGTAGTGGATAAAGTGCATTCAAGACATAGCATTTTGTATGAGTGTCAGAAAGGAAGCGACGCATCGGCTACTCGTGAAAATTTTTATAAGACTTTGGCAAGTTTGGAACTGCTGGCGATTCTTTGCGCAACTTCGTTCCGAAGACATCAGATTAAAAAAAAAAAAATAATCTCCTCGTAGGAGAATAAATAACCTCTGCAATTATAGAGCAACTCGGCATCCGTCGTTCAACTGCTCAGCCAAACTAATAAACCAATCAAAAATTTGGAAGAGATGAAATCATTTGTTGAAACCTCTCCTCCATAAACTTTCGCACAAAAATTTCGACTCTGCAACAGAGTCTTTCTTTAATAATTTGTAGTTTTTTTGTAAGCAATTTTGGACAGCGTAAGTCTCTAATTAGTGGAACCCCTTCACAACATCGCGAAAAGTTAAGCTCTATAGGAAAAACAGTAATTATTATGTTTACAGGTGAACCATAATAATCATTTTAAAGCAAAGATTGGCTTTACCACTTGACTTTGGGCGTTATAAGCTCATGATTTGAGTCCATTCTCGTGTAAGGATTTTGATGACAAATAAATCTTTATAAGGGAGAAACACATGTCCATTTTGGTAATTTACGATGAAGATAAGCGAAAAAGTGTATTAAGGGAATTGGTGTAGCATAGTTAGAGGTCGGTCTTGGCTGATGCTAACATTTTAACATGTTTTCATTTTTTTATCTTAATAAAC
Organism: Glossina pallidipes; assembly: GCA_000688715.1. Lineage (NCBI taxonomy): Eukaryota > Metazoa > Arthropoda > Insecta > Diptera > Glossinidae > Glossina > Glossina pallidipes. Next base: position 1,506,759 of record KK499817.1, on the reverse strand, counting down.
CTTTTTAGGAAAGCCTCCAGTTTCAATCAATTATTCGCATCATTAAAGATCTAAATTATTTCATATAAACTAGAAATGAGGAGGTCGTTATGGCGAGTTGTTGTTCTTATGTGCAATATAATTTAGATGATGGAAAAGTATATTTTAATTAAGATAAAAAAGGAAAACAGATAACTTAGTTAAGGCGAAGAGTTTAAATGCTTCATTAAAATTGCGTGGTGAAAAATTTTAGATTAACTTCACATACTCTTTGGAACATTGCCAAACCAATTGCTTTCCATCTCTCTCTTTCTCTCTCTCTCTCTCTCTCTCTCTCTCTCTCTCTCTCTCTGTCTTTGCGGCTCTTTTAAATGCACAAATGCAAAAGACTACGAACCCTTGCTTCTTCCGTTAACATTACAAAACGTTAAGGCGGTCAGGATTTTGGTTCTTCTTATTATTACACATAAGTCAATTAATTTCATTCTTTCATTTTCATAACTCGACTTCGTTGTATAACCATCGCGAAATCTTATGAAAGCGTTTAAGATTTTTTAAGATACCCCTAAATTTTCTTGTGTTCTTTTGAAGGGGCATTTAGCGACTTAGCGAATGGATAGATTGATCAGTTGAGACACCCTGAAAATTTGTACGATAGCAATTGACAATCACTTTGATTTAATGGCTTATAGCATGAACAAGCGTCAATTCAGTTCCACAAATCAAATGATATAAATGGGGCTCAATATTTTACGTATTCGTACGCTTCAACTACTCCGACATGTTTTCGATGCATTTGCTTTCACTTTAAGACTTTTTTCATTCACTGACACATGCATATAGTTAACTATACATCAACGTTTTGTTTATTTTCTACAAAGAGTTAGATTAAGGAATTGTGTATTTGTGACCCACTAAAGCCAGATATAGATATTTCCATCCATGAATAACAAATTATTTAAATTGATGTTTTACAGGTACGCAACCTTAAATTAAATGCACATGTGTACGAATAAAACGAGACTCGGAGCCAAAGAACGTTAGATACATTTACGTATTTTAACAAAACTTTGCATATATTTTAGGTTAGCGTTTAATATATTATTCTGAAAGTTTTTGCAATAAACAGTTCATTTCAACACATGTGCATATATGCACACGTGTGTGTACGTCTGCGTTCATACATTATTAAAACTAATGCTAAGTTTATTACAAAGTTTACATTTTCATATGAATTCTCTACAAAAAAAAAATAAATAAATAAATAAATAAATAAATAAATATGTATATATAATATATAAATATATATATGTGTGTGTATGTGTGCAAGGGCAAGTGAAAATTTGAAGTTTGTTTATCGGTTCTTTTTTTATTTAATATACGTCTCCTTAAGGGGCATAATAAGTTTCTTAATAGCTTGTAACGTATGCATTGAAAGGCTGATATAACATATATCTACTTAGTGAACAACACGGGCGGTACACATCTTCTCATCGAAGCCCCGCTTTTATTAAATCAAATTTTACTGTAAAATATTATCAACCTTGTTATCAATTCTTTTATTCTTCACTTCACCAACTAAGATGAACCGGAGCCGCATATTACGCTTACTGTGACGGACAGCAATTTTTTTTATTGTCATATTAATGAATTAATGAATTTTTAATATCAAGTAAAGTGTTAATTATAAGAGGACATAACGCAGACCTATAAACCGTGGGACTAAACGAAGCAGCAGTTTTCCCCGCATGTGAAAACGTAATACTCGTAACTTCGGCCTTCATAGCATACATTGGCATACGACATTGAGATACATTGTGAGGGCCAAAACCGAAACTGGCTTTGAACTCACACTTTAATGTAAAAATATAATAGTAAGGTTGTAGTAAGGCGTAGTAAGATTTAGTTAAGTAAGGATAGGCTATGTACCACACACACACACACAACTATAGCGAACATTACAGGCATGTTTAAATCTCACTCAAAGACGGAAAAGGCGACTTCGCATAATAGATAAAAAGTCGGTTGACCCGAGAATACAAGGGCTTAAAATCATTTAAAAAGTTCGCTTTTCGCTTTCGTCATTCTTCTCGATTGAGATTATCAGCACGAATAGATTCAGAATTTATAGTGAATTTTGAAGAAATAAAGTGTTAATAAGCAGTGTCTAGACGAGTGTGAGAGTGAAATTTTACTTATTGACACATCGGTCCTAATAGGTCGATTACAATGTTATGCAGTGCCGTGTTTGATGCCCTGAAATATATTTCCTTAGTTAAGTAATCCAGGAAATAGAAATTTTTTGTAAGTGTCCCTGGTGTACCCTTTTAAGTACTACCTTAACTAGATTGGACATCCTCACAAAATATACGAGGTAATAAGTTCAATGTCGTCTTCGACCGTCTGTCTCGATTAGAAATGCAAAGCTTTTGTCTTCTTAGCAGAAGAAGTGACTATTAGAATGCAAACACTTTCAGGAGCTACGCTTTAAAATCTATATGAGAGACTATCTGAGTTAGACTGCTGAATGTGCTCTTTAAGTTGGTTTGATGAAAGCTCCCGGGCACCGAAATGGTTGCCATTAGCCTATAACTTGACTGTGTTCGTTTTTCAAAAATATATGGCTCAAGATTACAGATTTTTGACTTGATCAAGATATATTATCATTATCAGTCACCTGAGGGGCCGAATAGGCAAATGAGATCGACTAACAATTCATTAGTCGCGGGTTTAAACTTCAAGTGCGTTGCAGTTTGCAAAAGAGCCCATAGCCTTATATGCTAGTGCTTTAAGACTTTTATCTTACAATTTATTTCCCCGGCTATTATTATAATTTACTTAAGCCAAAGAGATAAATTGTAAAAGTAATAGATAGGAGGAGCATCAACAACCTTTTTCTTTTTTTTATTCATCAAAGTATAATAAAATGTTCTTTTTTTTTCACTAAATATTTCGCCTAAGAGATGGGCCAGCGATGGATAGCACTTTGAATAAAATATTCTTATGTCACGAAGAACATGATAAGAAGAAAAACGTGTCGTTTTGTCAAAATTCTTATGGACTAAATTTGAACACAATTTGGTAAAAGTTTAATTAATTTGTTTTAATAAAAACTTGTTTTTTACGGATTAACATAAGCTTCACATCCACTCATCATTCAACTGAATTAACATCTGCGTGTCATTAGACTTTAGCACCCACTCCAGATAAATATCGTTTAAATTTTGAATCATTTGGCAAAAATTTATTACTTATCCGTTGGTTTTTTTTTGTCGTTGTATTAATTTGAATTCGTAATTACGATGAGTGCATACCGTTCATTGTTTCATATCTATTGTCTTCTTTTATGAACCGCAAATTCATTTATCCGGCTTTATATCGCTAAATTGTGATTTAAAACAAAAAAAGAAAAAAAAGAAAAAGGAAATGAAACTCTATTGGGAATGGTATTAGTGTGTGTGTCTGATTAATTAAATCCATTATACACAATTTGAAAATAATGTTTTCATGAGCACTATTTCCTCGCATATTAAGCTTTGGCGCGCTATCCATCACTTTACCCGCTATTTGGTTTTGTTGACTTAATTTTTTCATTTTGTGGCTCTGACATATCCATTCTTCATGTCTTTATGTATAATAGATAGTATAAATAATTCGTTAGAAGACAGCATAGCTTGGATCAGTTGAAATCTTCCCAGATTGAAATCTATGAAGCAATAAAGACAAAAAGGGAAAAGGATTTATTACACTCCCAATTCTCGTTGTCGGTGTCGATTGGATTATACATAAAGTGCTGCCAAATCGCATAAAAGTATGATTTGAGCATAAGCGATATGTGCCCGAATACGATATACGAATACGAATACGAATGAATAGCTTTTCGCTTTATCTTACAATCGAATATCGTATACAAGCTTTCTCGGGTAACTATTAAGTGCTACATCACTTGATATTCGATATTATGCTGGTAAATTGCAACAATAAAGGACAGGATAGAGAAGGCCTGATAATTAGTTACGAGCCGCTGAAAGGGAACAAAAAATCGACCAAAAAACTTAATATTTTTTGATCAATGGTATGTATTTTGTATTCACCCAAAGATCACTTGGGATAGGAGTACATTTATGTTGTGAGCCAGAAAGAATTAAGAAAAGGTTCACCTTTTCAGAAGCATTCACAAGCATTTTTCAATCGATTTAAGAATGTCTGTCCGTCCGCCCATTTGATGCCAATTAATATTTGTCTTCAATCTTCAGTCCCCAAATTTTCAAAATATTTTGATGAAATTTGATATATTATTATGTTTTGGCCCAAGGATGGCCGGTATTGAAAATGGATGGAATAGGACCATTTTTGCATTGAATTCCCAAATAAAGTTGGATTTAAAAAACTTGGTTAAATGAAACAAATTTTCCATTTTTAATGCTTCTTCAAAAATTTGAATGGAAAATTATATTTGCTAATACTAATCGAATGTGAAAAATTTTTATTGGATGGGACCGTTTTTTTGAATGCGTCCCTTATTACCTAAAAAGAGACTTTTTAGAACAAACTGTTCTAATTTTTAGTACTTTATAATTAAAATTGTTCCATAATAGCGATTTCGCATGCAAGTTTACTATACTAAGTTTAGACTACCTGTGGCAAGTCTTTCCATTTTAGCGATCTCATCAAAATCACACATTTATATGCCAATCAGGCATCATTTTTAGTATTTCACAAAATTGCATTAAACGAAATGCTGTAAGGCTTTTAATGATTGGCATTGTTTTGAATGAATTTCTTCAAAATAAACTAGAAATCAGGATAGTTCCCATAGTAATATAATTAAAGAGATCTAAAAGGGCGGCATTCTACTGATCCAGCACTAAAATTAAGCAAACATTTCAATGAAGATTTTGTTTTAAGGCTTTTCTACCTTAACAGCCCTATTCTGACGATTCATTGACTGGTCATTGGGCACAAGTGAATGCTATATTTGCATGTCTTACTTTTTCTAACTTTCTACCAAATGTAACGTTACAATAAAATCGTCCAAACGTCGATCAGGTTACGGCTCTAAGAAGTAACGTTTGCCGATTGCTTAGCGCGGTTTGATCAATGTTTAGTTGCCTAATTCCTATTAATATATTTTAATTCTTAGATATATGTTACAATGATTTAAGGTTTTGCTCGCTTGCATTGTGTGTTTTTGTCATTTTGGTAATTTTAACTGTGCGTACTACTACAACAACAACAAAAGCAAGAAAGAATCTAAGTTCTGCTTGGACCAAATGGACTGGATGTAGGTATTAACCTATAAAAAATAAATGCTTCACTTATACATTAACGTAATGTGGTGACATGTTATTTTAATTACTACAAAAGGTGAACGTATACTTATCTTAACTTCAGTAACAAATAATTTTATAGCAAAAAGCGATTTCGTACAATTATCTAATAATAACTGGCATTAAATTTCGTATTCATAACTGAGATGATTCGTTATAATTCGTTCATAATATGAATATTACAGGAGATGTATTTATTTTGCGATGATTGTCAAATTTTTGATTTGCCGTATGTTGCTAATAACATTGCAAAAGGATGTATCGCTTTAAAACGATTGTTCTGCGAGCTAAGTGACCGCAGATGCCATCCTGGTAAGAATAAACATAGTCTACACCCATAGCATCAATTAAAGGCAAAAAAAAAAAGAGAAAAGATGCAGTTAGCGCTATTCAGCAACGCATCCTTTCACCGTAATACTGGAACAAGTAGCATTTTCCAAAAACCGAAATTATCCTCTTACACCGGCAGCGTAAAAACCGCATTAAACTGTCACTTGTGGTGATTGCAGAGTATGCTCGTTTATGTCTTTTGAGTTTCATGAGCTAAACATGTGACAAATTTCTTTGTTTATGCATCTGGACTGATGTCTATGTGCCTCATTACTTGCGAAAATAGTTTTGTTTAAAAAATCATGACCTCATGCAATGCATTTTCTACACCCGATTAGTAAATTTACAGCGAACGTATTTGATATTCTCATACTGTTTGTTTGTCACGTGTTAACGCGATGACAATCGTATGTTGACCGTTGAAATATGGCGCAAAGTTTAAAGTGGTGCTTCTCGTTGAAAGGCCCCATATACGATATGTAATTAAAACGCTCCTCGCCAAATTTTCAATTACTTAATTGTGCCGCCGGCTACCTGGCAAAATCAAAACACACGCAATTTTTCAAATAAGAAATTTGAGGCGTTTTTCTAGACGATTACTTCCCGCCTATTTATGTCTTCATTCTTTGCTGCTTGTGTCATCCAAATAATGTTCTTTCATTTTTCCCTTCCTCAACCCATTACTCTTTTCTAGCGAGTAGCGTTTCTACATGTGCAGAGATTATTTACTGATTTGCTAATTAAATCAACACTACTATCTTTTTAACGTTGACGACCATCGCTCTGATTCAGAAATCATTTTGTTAACAAAGCATTAGTGCATTGTCCATAATAAGAGGGCAAACTTGTTTGATTTGATGGATCAGAAGGAATAAATGCAAATGTCGCGGCGCAATTTCAAAAACGCGAATGAAAATTAACCGTTCCTACGAGCAAACTTCTTCGTATGCCAAGTTCTAAGCAAGAAAGCAAATGACCGGTCAAAAATGGAAAGGTGAATGGATGAACAGAATCTATAAATATTGCAGGCACAAGAAGTTCAAAATAAAGAAAGAAACTAAAATTATAAGTTTTCGCAAGAGATGCTAGTTTTCATTGTGAAGGCAACGATAGGCGGATTGTCTAATTCGAGGATTGCGGTACGACTTTTTTCCATAAACGTAGTGCTTATAAAGAAGGCTTTGCAGTTATAGAAGAATTGTTATAATAGAAATGAAATAGCGTCAGTCCCCACCATATCAATAATTGCCAAACTTCTGTACTGATGAAGAGCTTATCCGTCCTGCAGTCGGATCTATTGTCACACTAAAACTTTAATTCGCTTAACAACATTTCCTTAGTCCCACATATGTAGTTAACTTAAGAATACCGATTGCATTAACTCCTTTGAAGATTTGTATTCATAGGGTCCTCCGGGTACGAAAATCGACCGGTATAGAAATCATGTAAAATACTTTTCTGAATCTATTGAAAAAATCTATTGTTTTTGTCGCAATATCTCTATCATAGAAGTCTTTTAAAATTTTTATATCTTGATCTTTATATCATGACTTTTCTTTCATTTCAAATATTGGTCCATGCCATTTTCATTTGCAAACGAGTTCAGGTAGATGACCGCCTCTGGAATTTCCCAAATAAGTCTGCTCTTATTGCAAAATAAGACAAATAACTTTGGTCAGTAAGGTGAACGAGAGTTCGTGGTTCATCGTAGTAAGCCAACGTATATCGTAACGCTAGATCTTTGCAACAATCTTGCATAGGCATTCTCGAAGATAGCACGACCATTGAACTTTTCTCCCCATAATTTGATTTTGCCACATAATGTATGACATGTTGCAACATTCTGTTGAAGCCACAAATCATTTGAATTGACTTCATCTGATTTTTGCCGCAAAAAGTCAGTTATACTAAATTCCATAGCGTTCTCCATTGACGGCAACTGCGATGACATTTTCGTGTTCAAAAGTAGCGGTTCAGTCCACCAACCGAATGATTAGCCGAGTACAGATGAGAATCGAGTGCGCGGGCTTAAATTTCAGTGCGATAGAGTTTATTTTGATCGTACTTATAGTGAATGCGCAGTCGGCAAAAGGATAGACAAGCACCAGGCTACCGTTGTCTGCTTAGCGCCTTCTCTTTACACCAAAGTAGAGTCATTTAATTAGCTATGCGCTTCATTTCATATGCACGAACGTGGCCTTGGGTTCATTGTTTTCGTAATAAGTTTTAGCGATGTCCGTATGCCGTACAACTATGCATGTATTCCGCAAATAATGGCGAGCTCCAAACGATATATTGAAAAAACAATTTGATCCAAATCTCAATCGGAAATGTGTTTTACTAACATTTTACTTTCGGAAGAAGAGACAATAACGTTAAAATAAGTTAAGTATTTTTTTTTTGATCTACAGCTTAACGAGTTTTTTTTGTAATATTATTACAGCTGTAGTTACAAAAACACCGGGAACAGCCGTCGCATCAGAAACACCAACAGCAACAGCAACAGCAACAGCAACAACAGCAGTAAATTTTCGATTCAATGCTTTCGTTTCGACGCGTAACACATCTACATTGTTGGCATCACCACCATTGGCATCATCCTCTAGACCGTCGGCTTCATATGAACGAGTTGAAAATACAAAAATGTCTTTATTGTCATCATCATTCCCACCACCAGCGAAATTATCATCGTCATCCTTGGTGTTACCGTTGTCGCCGCTAGCAGCATTGTCGACTTCAACGGAGGCGTATTCTGCACATACAACAGCAACAAGGACAACTTCAAGTTCTTCCGAGAGAAGATCTTCATCGTTTATAAACAACCGAAGCAAAATCATTAGCAGCAATAGCAACTTTAACGTTAATCCTTCGAATTCTGTTCATATATCCACCTCAACTGGCAACAGTATATCAAAAAGCACCAGCTCAGCTCAACATGTTAACAATTACAGATTGACAGCAGCTTTGGCAGCGCCGTCATGTGCTACATCATTCAAGAATGTGAAAACCACAAGCAAAAGCAAGTTTCCACTTGAATTTACTTACTCTAGGACTCATTGGACGTACACTGGTGAGTGGATGTGTACTGTGCACTATATTAAAATTGAATTAAAATTCAAGTGAACTCAACGACTTGAGTTCCAGTCACAACGACTCTCTTTAATTAGGAGAGAACTTTTACACCCTTCACAAACACTATTCTTTGCAATCTCTCAACTAGTTGCGGTGCACTGCCGTCAACGGAGATATTGTTGCATTTAAGCCTTACATATTTTTATTTTCAACATTAAATCCCTCCTTTGACATATCTATTTTTGGTCAATACTTGCAAGTAGACCATCATCACTTGTGATTGCGACGTTAGAAGATTGTTTTCGATTGGTTTGTACCTGTCAATTAGGTCACCCTCTCACCCTTTGGAATATTGAATGCTTATTTTTAACAAATGTTTGTTAACAGGTCATCCTTACCTTTTATTTGGATATTGGACCTTTGTTTTGGGTCAATATCGTTCAGTAGGTCACCCTTACCCTTGGTTCTTGGTTTGGATCAACTCTTGCTAAGAAATGATCGCTTGAATGATTTGATCAAGGGACAAGTAACAACGCTCTATATACATTTAGAATGGAATTCTAAGTTGACTAATATACCTGACTGCTTAGCTACCTGAGAATGATGAACGTGGAGAGGATTTGGACTTGTTCTCAAAACTTCAAAATTTTTCTGTTTATTCATAATTAGGAATTAACTGAGTGAGCATAAGATGATGTATGTGTGAACCGTTTATAACTGCATTCATATGTCGCATATGTGTATGTGTATAATGGGTTTTCAAGAAGCTTTTTCATCCTTATGTTACGGGCACGTTAAGAAAGATGTTGCTGCAAAAAAATGCAACTTTTTGCTGTTTTATATGTTTCTTATGTTGTTAAGTCGAACGAGAAACTGACCTCCAGTGAGTATCATTTAACTGATTTTAAAAAATCTGTGCCAATATAATATTAAGATATCTCACAGATATTTTCTCTCATTTTTTTACTTCTCCAGTTTATTTTATTTATTTACTTTCTTCTTCTTCTTCTTCTGCTTTAACGATTATACATTATCCTGAAAAAGAAAACCGCACTTTATATAATTTCAAGCATTCGGAATCGTTGGCAAAAAACCTTAACGCATTTCATGAATTGAACTCTTTTTCAAATTTCTGTGCATCAATAAAAGAAAGAAAAGTGAAACCATTCATAACTATGCTTCCTTTTGTTATCAAATCCCTGGTATTTTTTTTTTTTTTTTTTTTCATCTAACGCCCTTCACTGATGTTGTCAATAAAGAGAAGAGAAGAGAGAGAGAAATTTTAATTCAAATATTTAAACTTTAAATATTTATTATTAAAATGAAATAATTCTTGAAATCTATTGAATTTATTGCTTTAGCTTACTTCTTCTCCTGCTTTTTTTTTTTTTTCTTTCTTTGAACTGTGCAGCCTGTAAATAGAAAACAAAAACATACCCCATAACCCCCTTTAACTATACAACTAAGGATAGGGCAATATATTATTCAACCTATTAGAGACGGGAGCGAACAACACCGTGTATTTATAAATATTAGGGAACACGTATTTATATTTAAAGTGTAAATAAGTTGAAATTTATATTATATTTACTTACAAGTTTAAATTTACAACTAGAATCGTTAGCAAAGCGAACATACCTTTGCTTTCAATTACAATAAAATTTAAAATTATTATGCCCTTCCCATACACTTGCAATACTAAAAAATTAAATTAATTGTCAGGGTAGAGGTAGGTATCTCTTCCCTTTTTTTTCACAATTTTCAGAAATTTCTTTCAATATCGTATACGAAAAAAGTGTAAAGATAGCCCATCTTTTACAAAAAATAAAAATATGGAACACATACAGTGGGCTAACTTCACGCCAGTGAGAAAATAATACAAACGAAGGTTACTGAATTTGCTAAGAAACACATGTGTAGTTTTTCCCTCGATACATCACAAAACCCGTTATATACAAAGTGTTCCAATGTGATCCAAGTTTACCAAAATAAATTGATTTAATGAATCATTTTTATCATCGTAATACTACATCCAATACTAACGACTTTACTTGATTGTCATAAAGAGGCTTACTTTTCATGAGAACCCTTGCATAGCAGGGAGATGTCTCTGGATGTTTTACATGGATACATGTCGTGAAGGCTTAACTCCACAGCGCCCGATGGCACACAGAGTGCGAACACTGAACGTCTCGAAGATAATAGTTACCGCATAACGACACACGCATTCCCGCGAGGAAAATTAGGAAGAGGGATACGAAATATAAACCATTGTTGTCCAAATTTAATTACTATTGCTGACCAATTTTTATTATAAGCTACAGAAAATTAGATTGTGCCGCCATTCAAAGGCAAAAGTTGAAAAAATGTTCTCATCTAAACCAAATTCTCTCAAACGCTCATACCATTTCCACCAATTTTTGGCGGGAAATATTAAAATTGGAATTGCTTTTATTTATATATCGACATCGACATGTATGATTCGATCTACATTTTATTTACAATGGGGTTGTTCGTTTTAGTAAAGCGAATCAGGGAACCGATTATAATGAAAATATCTCGAAAAATTGCGATATATACGTAGAGGTTGAACGGAATAATACATTTACATGTATAGAAGACGGACAAAGGTATGCATATCCTTACATTGATTTGCAAAATAATTCTATATCGATTGGTATTGTGAAAAGTATGTCAATCTTAAGTCATTCTGGGTTTTGCATACATGCCCTCAAACTTAATGCACAGGAATTAATATAAAAGGCTTAAGTAAAGCTTAAGATGAAACCTTGAACGCCTATAACTTTTTTTTGTCTTAACTTTAACCTTCTGAACATTCCGAAATTAAAGACTGCACTGACTTGGCCATAGCCTCGAACTTAGCTAATCCGACCACCATATCGTAACTGTGTAAGACTGATTTCAAAAAGGGCTGCTTGTCTCAACTTTCCAACTAAAAAAAACTCGATCAGGACGTGTACACAATTGCTTTAAGAAAAAGTCATTTAAAATGTGATGAAATCTGGTCAAAAAGACACGATATTAAGCAACCAATTGACTTTTTTGAACGACCAATAGGCGCTCCCAAAATCACTCTGAACGTAATCGCATTTATGCAGTCAACAGCGTTGCGCTTTCATTTCATTACTTCGTATTCAAAAAGTGAAAGCTGTTTCAACAAACATTTCATTACACTCCTCGTTTGTCTATCAATCTTCTCTTCGTTAAACAATCTCATGTATACAACACAAATAATGTCCTTAAAGTTAGCGCTTAGCGCAGCGGTGGTAAGCAAGACCCCTAAGTGGCACAGTATTTGTTAAAAATAAACTACATGTTCATACTTTCGGTTATTCTTGCACGCAGGTTGGTATCGAAAATGGGTGAAATCGGTTGAATGGCACGCCTGCAATTCCCCATAACTTGAAGACATAATTTTTTCTCAAAAAGGAAAAAAAAGTGTTTTTTTGCTCATTACACACAAATCCCAGCAGATAAATCAGTTGTGGTATATTCTATGGACGATGCTTTAACGGCTACCTTATATTGTCGTATATCAGGGGTGCACCTTTTTCGTCAAAATCTTTTGAACGTCCACAACCAATCTTCTTTACCAGTGTGAAATTTGAAATGCCCGTCTGTTTTTCTGCCAAACGGTGTAATGTCTCCGGGAAACAATATTCCTGCCCATGTTTGACAATGGGCCAAACACGCCGAAGTATTCGCCTACAACGAGCTGTGAGCTTACATGAATGATGAGAACACCATTGCTTTTCGTATTCTTCGCTCGTTACTTAAAAACTGCAATGGGCACACTTCCACTTTTTGCGTCAAAAATATAAAAAAATTAGCCACGCCCACCTAGTTTTAATATAAAGTAAAGAAATTTAGTTTTTTGCTTTCTTTTTTGCACTTTGTTTTTAAGATAACGATGATAGGTATAATAGATTCGGTCATAGTTACACTAATTTGTTATCTTTTTTTCCGTTTCAAAAATGGAAAAGCAAAAGTAAATAAATAAAGTGAAAAGAAAGTAAGGAATAAGAGAAGATATGCACTAAATAGATGCCCACTTAGGGCCGATAATCATAAAGCTATGAAGTGGAAGCTTACCACGAGATTAGAGTAAACAAGCAATGTTTACCATCAAGTTATTGGAAAAATTAAAAGATCCGTAGTAAATACGGGTAAAGTTTATCTCAATTATCATTAAATTATACAAAACTTGTGAGTTTTTCTGACGCTGCATCACTACGGTCTATATGCAGCGTTTATGATACCATTCGTAAGATGCTCTTGTACTTGCATACGATTATTAAAAATGAAAAGTTGATACTTTAATGCGATAAACAATCGTAATTCATGGACAAATTTCATTACGATAATATGAACTTTCCTCCTTACGAGTGCGCGGAGACGATAAAATGTGAAGCAAAGTTGGCTTATAATAAATCCTGATAGCATAACATAAAGAAAATGGCACTTTGAACTGTGGTTTAACAAAAAAAAAGAAAAACAACCATAAAATAGTCAATCGAAAGTTTATCAAGAGTTCAAAGGCGACAAATGCAATAAAAGGTAATGTGCAGTGGACTAAGAATTTCTCTTAACTTAACCGTAAAAGTTTTAGTTTTGTTGGGCGGAAGTGCATGTGCCATCATTGATGTTACAATATTTTCGCAATAAGCATTTAAAAATAATTTGTTATTATTTTCCGTTTATTCATTTTGTCCTCGTTTACCTTGCCTTACCATACAGATGCTGTCAATAATAGCAATTTTGGAAAAAGCCCATTATCAACAGCATCGTTATCGTCAACGACGACAACTACCGAATTGCCGCGAATATTTCGCAACAATAACAGGCATCACCATGAGCACCACTGGGGGCCGTTTTTTGAGGAGCCACTCAATTCAACGTCTTCAGGTGATAACATCATAACAACAGCACATCTATTCACGGAAGCCGTACTAAATTGTCGCGTTGGCATGTTAAAGGATAAAACGGTAAGTGCATGCATAAGATAAGCCCGTATATGTATCTATCTACCTGCATAGTTATGGGAGTTTGGATGTTTAAAAATGTTAAGTACAACAACAACAACAGTAACAATAACAACGACAACGAGTATATGTAATCTACAGAATTATATGAAAGACATGCAAGCATAAAAGGAAAACAGCAGCTAGACTTGATTTTTGAATTCATAAATAACAAAATGTTTCCTCTAAAGAAAGTCAAAAGCCATAAGAACAGCGGCGCATAAATACATAAAAAGCTAAAATGGCAGCAATAACAGCAGTCGCATAAACAAGTATGCAACTAAAAATCCATTAACGCAGTTCCTTGTTTTGTAAAATTCCCCAACAGGCAATTTCAATTTGTATAAAAGCTTACCCGTTCCTCATGGCAAACAGTGAGCATAGTTTACTTACTTCCTTCCAAGCGCCTAACTGCCAGTTTTACATGCATACATACACAAATACGTATATACATAGTATATACGTACTTCTAGTGCATATACATAAGCACATATAACCACATATACAGATCGGCCGACAGACGCACCCATATATATATATATATATATATATATATATATATACGCACACACATATATATATATTGCATGTTGTATGGTTATATATATATATATATATACAACATGCAATATATATATATATGTGTGTGCGCACAAAGCGCTGTTTTACCTCAACTAGCCAACGCAATATACGTTACAAGTCGTTATCATCTTTCCCATATAAACACAAATTCAAAAGTTCTAATGCCTTGAATATATTTTCATAAGAATGCATGTAAAATAACATGTATCACATCGCTGATAATTTCTTAGTGAAACGATTGCTTATTTACAGTTGACCTACTCTCGTGTAATCTTCATATCAACGTCTTACGCAAAATAATTACTTCCCTTTCTTCCTATTTAATGCAGCGAGTGTGCTTGGAACTCATTTCCAAGCAAAAACTCTTGACAAGTCATCTTAAATTGTCAAACGACCGCGTCTCCTCTTTCTTACAATCACACTTCATATACTCTCTGAGCACACACGGAGCAACTTGTTTTTTCTTTGCTTACATCGAAGATATAAAACCAAAAAAAAAAAAAAAAAAAAAAAAAAGAAAACAGATTTTCTCTCTAAGACATTGACAATGAGCCGTAACGTTTAACTAAATGTATTCGTTGTGTAATTTCCTTTAGCACTTTCCATAATAAAGTAAGTTCAGTGCTTGCAGCGCGAAATCATTATAATCATCTGCCACGGTTACTATTTGAGTGTAAAACTGCTTAGTGGTGATGACACTCTTCAGTTTAACATAAACGATATCCAAAAAAAAAAGCAAAAGCAAAAAACACTATGTATGCAAGAAATTGCATTCAATACATTTTACGACTAGAAACCAAAACTGCTTTTCATGTAGAAATTACCCAAAAATCTTCAACACATTACATAAGGGGATCAAAATGTAGTGAGACCGTAAGCTTTCTTCAATGTTCACAGTATATTCCATTATGCATTTCTTTTTAAGGTGCCAAACATTATTATCCGCCAAGCTAGTCGTCACAATTATCGACAAGCGGTTCTTAGCAAAGGCATAACGATAATGTACTATGGCACACTTAATTGAATCTCTTTATTCATAAAAAAAAAAACACAACTCATGTCATTGCGCAAGGGCCCTGTTTAGCTATTCTTAACTATCAAAATCTCACTCATGGAACATTGTTTTGACTCGATTGAAAAAATAAAATCGAAATGAAAGAGAGGACGGCATTGTTTTTTTAAATCAAAATATTAAAGGCCATCTCAACTTACGAGAAAGAACCTGGCATTCTAAATGGAAAAGTTTTAGTGCTCTCTGTCAGCTTGTAGATTATCGCTGAGACTCTCGATCTCAGTAATATACACATATATGAGCAGCTTCAGGACGAAAAGTTTTATTATTGTCAGCAAGATGGAGCACCTTCCCACTGTCATAGTCATGCGAGAGCTTATCTCAATGAAAATCTGTGCAACAGATGGATTGCCCGAAGAGATGTCATCGAATAGTCTCCGCGCTTTCCAAACCTCATCCCAGTGGTTTTTTTCTTTGCGAGACGCATCAAACATAAAGTTTGTCTAACAAAACCGGCAAAAGGCGATCAGTTGAAGGCGGAACGAAATTCCTAAAGGAACGACGACGTTTTCATCAAAATGGACATCCCTATGTCGTCTTTATTTTGTGCTCTTAACCTATAATTCTTCTAAATATATATTGTTTTTATAATCACCAAATGTGTGTATAACTTTTTTCGGGATACTCTGTGTTATGTTTTGTAATCATATGACAATCCATTACTATAAGTGTGTATATAGGTAACGCGATCAATTGAAGAAAATGTAGTAGTTTTTTTAAAGAAAAGGTTCTCAAGTTTTATGCCCAACCCACATATTATTTGTTCTGCGAGATCCCATCCCGCAAACAATACGAACTCAATTATCAGTCAATTCAATATTTCATTATAGAAATTTTAGGGAGAATTTAATGACTTTAACGAACGTCCTACGAAATTTTGTGATTAATAATAATTTAATTTGAGGGCATATAATTTATCCAATTAACCAAAAATAATGTGTTTTTGATGACTGGAAATTAGCCTTAAGCCAAGTCCATGGCAAGAAAAAATAGTAGATTGGATAAATTTTATGCATGCCAAAGCTACTTTTATATATCTGTTTTTTCCTGAACGCGTACAGCTGTAAGCTATAATGTGCTTTTCATACCTAAGGGTTTGAGCAGGGTTTCACGGCGCATGATGTTATGAATATCTGTAAATCTCTCGATGTGACCGTTTCCGTCCGTGAGCATTATCTTTGTGGAAATTATTACGCTTACAATAAGCAGGCGAAGCAGTTTGCGAACTTTCGGTAAGTTAATGCTCTTTGTAAGTCGAAAGAAAAACTAAAACAGCGATCAGTATCATGAAATGCGAACATTTTGTATTTTTTCTTTTTTTTTTTTAATGTTTCCCTTGTCAATTCTGTCTGTCTTAAATGTCCTCCCATAATATTCATCTTTTCTTCGTCGTGAAATCTTATTTCATAATATCCTCCTCATTCCATTCAAGCTCTCAAAATGGAACTTAAGTCACTTTCAAGCATAAGATTTTAGTGAATGTAAATATTGCAATAGTTGTCTTGACATTTTTTGACAATCGACTTGGCCCCCTTTCAAAACAAACGGTACATAGTTGTACGAAAATCGCATATTTGATGATTTGAGTTTTTATGGAAACTCTCCGATTTTCTAGGAAAGCAAATTTCAAAGAAACAGAAACCCACATGCTTAGTCGTAACGTTTTACCTGACTCATGCAGCTGACGCAAGTTTTAAAAAAATTAACCGAGATTAGCAGAGCATGTGGCGGAAACAGAGACTGACACAAAAATTTGGTAACTTGCTTCTAAAAGGCCATAGAAGCAGCAAATTGAGTCGAGTCAAGAGAGTTGGTACAGGTAGCTGCTGTAAATAGTTCGTCAAGAGATCTTCCAAGGATTGCAAATAAAACCAATACAAAACAAAACCAATACAAAAATCATAATTCAATGGTACGAAGTTAATTTGAAAAAGAAGTTGAATAAAAACTCAAAATCACGAAAGGCACAACGATATCGAATTTTCGAATGATGTCTATTTAATCAATTATTTTGTATTATTTTTTAATAAAAAAAAAGGCAGTTTTTCCCTTTTCATTGTCATAAGACAACATTGCCAGCAAAAGAAGATTACCATCACAAGCAACTACTACTGATTGCACACATATATGCATTCAGCAGAGAAAGTTTTCGAATTGAAGATTTGCGAAATGTGAAAATTAAAAATCTGAAACGTACATCAACAGATTATCAAATCTGAAATGCGCGCCCACAAGGGGATTTCTTCTTGATTAAAGTGTAGAAATGATGGAAATAAAAGAAAAAAAAAATTCGTTACAAAAAATGTATGAAAAAATACATTAAGAAAATCGAATGTGATTTCTGTTTTTTGTAATACTTTTGAGTTTTTCCACCTATCGAGAAAATCGGAGGAAAATCTTTGTATTCAAAATGCATCGCCGTGATGAATGTGTTTCATGAGCTCTGTTATTATGATAAAATCAAACGTCATAAGGCAAAATTTTCTTTCACTATCATGCACTGTACCGCACACAGCCTCGGTCAGTTTATTGGGTTTTCACGATCTCGAGAGTAGAAACACAATCGTCTTGCATTTGCTTCATGCACCTGATGTATTTCCATCTAAATTTCAAAGAACGTCGTTGTTGAATGTCGACGGCAGTCGACGAATTGAAAAATGAATTGGAAGTAAACTCGCGACTAGCAATTCAATGGTCGTAGGTTCAAACCTCAAGTGCGGTAGAGTGTTTAATAATAATAATAATATTAACAAAAAAAATATAAAATAAATAAAGCCGAAAGCCTTAGATGCTAGTGCTTTAAGACTTTAGTCATACAATTTATTCTCTGCCTAAATTTATATTATAATAATAATAATAATAATATATAAAGTATATATTAGAGACCAAAGATATTGCCATGAAACATGACATCGATGTCAAACGGGAGGTTAGTAGCCTACAAAAAGGAAAAAAAAGGAAGTAAGAAACTTATATTCGACTGTGGCCGACCACCTTTGGTCTGGAAACTGAAATTTCGATACTCTGTGGTATTAATGTCAAGTAGACGTAGTTAGATTTTTAAATTTTTTACTGGGACTGTAGAATGATTAGTAGACATTTTTATTGTTAAAGCTTTTGCAATTTATGAATAATGAGCAAAATACGTAATTTTTTATTCTTAAAAGCACAGATGTCCTCAGTTTGTATTGTTCTGTGGCTTGTGCGTCCTTTGACTGATTTGCCCTATGTTCAATACTGAACTGCGTGCAACAATGTTTCCGATGTTTGCATCAAATTTGGCACCGATATCTTCATTGTTAAGATCGGCTGAATGTTTGTCATAGATATTGCGCGGACGCAGACAGAGGCAAAAGGATAAGCACATAGACGGATAGACAAACGCTTTTCCATTGTATATTGCTTAGGAATAAGAATATCTATGTTTTATAAAGAAACTAAAGCTTTCTTCTCCAAATGTTGGATATGTTTTAAGAAAATTAATGCACTGTTCCCTCTTCTCATATTTCGGGTGATGGGTATAAAAGAATGGAAACAACACAGAAAGTTCGGCAATCTCTGCACATGCTCTAGATTTGTCTGTTATCATAACCCCGCATGAGGTAACGAGAAAAGTTTCAGTATTTCCTGATCATATTATATATATATATACACATGTATATATAACGACAATTCAACTTGTACGATATGTTTTTCTGTAAACGCTCTACCAATTTATCACTTTCCCCAGGTAGATATAAAACAGGTACTACTAAATTCGCAATTATATGGTAAAAATCAAGAACTGAAAGCAGTCAACCGTTAACTTATAGTTGATTGATATTCAACATAATCTTTAGATCCAGTACGCTCTCTTTTATATTCAAAGTACCAGAAAACGGCGATATACTAATTTTATTACCTCCCTTAAATAGTCATACATAGAGTCAGAGGCTTGTCAATATAAGAAAATTCTACATCGGCTTTGTACGTTGATCTGTCTGGTTTGATGTTCGAATTTACTAGGCGTGGTTATTTCATGCTTCAAAACATATGCATCTTATGATTAAGATAACAACAACGATTAACAAAAACTTCATTTTTATAGGGAAAGAGTAAAAAAACACAAAAAGATCTTATTAGAAGCAAATGGAATTTGCTTAGCTATGTATTTCGCAAGATTCAAGTCTCCCGTAGTCCTAGTCATTGATGGAGTAAACAACATTCTCCGATGACTACGTCATGACGTACATTACAACGTGTATTAGTGATGGTTTGCATTCAACTTGAATATCTACTTAAAAACAAAATATCGTTTTAAATAAAAGCTAAATAAAAATAAGTAAAAAAAAAAAACTTACACTATATTTAGGTTATTGTTCTACATTGTCTTTTATATTCAATTGCATCCTAGATTTAAGCATATCGCAACCTAAGGATGCGATTTCTTTATATCTGCGCATTTATCTAAGTACGTGTAAATGTGAGTTGTTAAAGAACACGTAATGCATATACATAGTAAAATTAAAGAAAAAGTTTTTTGCTCTTCTCATAGTTTAACATTTGTTTTTGTTTCACTTTACTTGAGTTTTTTGTTTTATTTTTCTTGTCACATAAAGCTCGTATAGGATGCTTTGATTATGTAACAATAATAAGAAAACAAATATAAAAAAATATACTAAAATAAAATAATATAAAAAAGAAACAACGCCATTTAGTCGCAAACTTTTAGTGTTCATGTGTCAAGAGTTGTAATCGATTACCAAAACAACAAAAAATATTTTGAAAAACTACTTAGAGTTATTGGCTCTTGAGTTTAAATGCAAAAAAAAAAAACAACTTAACAAGAACACTTACTACATACTATACTCCGTGTGCGTTAAATATTTTGATAAATTGCTCTTGCATCACAACCTTCTGTATGTTCTATTAATTTTCGAAAGAGAGAAAAGTTTTTATTGAAGAAAATTTTCATTTTTTCATTTTATTAATTTCATCGTTCGGCCAATAAAGTGTAGCAATTTTTTCAAAATAAACGTACAATTTATATACAATTTAATTATAACTGTCTTTATACACCTTTATACACCTGAAGGTGAATAGAGGGCCAAAGCTTAAAAGAACGACAGAAATGCAAACGCACGTGAAAGAATTTCCACACTGCCAACATCGTTGGAGCCACTCTGGTTGTTTAGAATTCATATGCAATGCCACAGTCTGTGCATGGTCTCTCAGCTATAAACAACTCAACACTCTCTCTCTCTCTCTCTCTCTCTCTCTCTCTTGTCTCTATATTCCAAACATCGACGTCTTTCTGCAACAAAAATCCATTTTCCTAAATCCCGCCTCAAAAAGTGTGTATGATCCTAAAATTCCTCAAGGAATGTACAAAAATGTTGTTTGTCGTTGCTACACAAAAACAATTTCGTGATAACTATGCTTGTTTAACTAATCGAAAAGTAAAGGATTTGAACTTTCAATTCTCTTTCGTGCGAAAGATGAAAGTAATTGGACCTCGAAAAGAGTTTCGACCTCACCACCATAATGCACTTATAATAAGTCTCCGAAGATATCGTATTCATCTTTCTCTTGGTGTTCTTAAGCACTTCGAGATCTTCAAAAAACCTGATGTCTCTCATACTTACTTATTACTTACCCGGCCCAAGTGTATCTTATTTTATGGTATTGCATTTTCGATAATAAAAAAAAAAAATCAAGCACAAGTTATGTCACATATATATACCATAAAAGGGGATTATTTTTCAAACTTTTAAAATGCGGTCGTTTCGTAATACTCATCCGACCACGTTTGCGTATCAAAAATAACTGCAACCGCCTATAATTTCACATGTTTTTTTACCGTAATTCGATTCGACTTTAAGTACAGAAGATATAAATACTCGGTCGCCTATTTATAGCGTATTCAAAACTTTTGCGACGCGTTCTTTAGATGCAAATCGAAAATGAATACATTTCACACAATGATTAATAATTTTGTTAGGTACGACGAGAGGATTGCTATCGAATCTAAATTTCATATAAAATAATTTTTCCTCAGCGAACTTTCACATTACAGCGACGTACAAGATCGCAGAATTTTGAAACGAATGCAGATAAAATGAAGAAGAATTGAAAGGTTCGGATTTTTGCGCTACCAACAAAATTGCATTATACACCGGGCAGAAGTCTTAAGGTCACATCAATAAAATTTCGCGTCATTTTCATTCAAAAATTTTCTTAAAACAGCAATCGTCATTCATATTAACAACCATTTTAAGTTTCTGCGAAGAGAGCAAAAAATTAGGAAGGACTTGCGATACGTCTACCACTTATTGTATAGACGGATTCGGAATCGTTTTTCAAATCGATTTAAGCTTATTTTCACGCCCGTCACCGAGGTGTGATGAATATATTCATTTGGTCAAAACGTTTGCAACGTTGTCCAGAAAAATGCTTCAGAGACCAAACAAAGTATATATGTGTTTACTTGGTCAGCATCAAATTCTGAATAGATTCAAATATGTCTGTCTGTTCATCTGTCGGTCTGTGCAATTTCTGTTATAAACACTCCCTTGGCCGTAAAAATGAAGCTTTTGCCTACAAATTTTGCAAAAGCTTTTGGAAATCATTCAAAGTTTTCAAAGAATACTGGTGCAACGCCCACACGCCTACGCAACAAAAACCCTGAACACCTTTGCTTTGCGTATTTGTTGCTTGTTACTCATAAAGTACAGCACACATACCATATAAATTTCTAAACTTTTACTCTGAAAATAGAAAAAGATCAGCCTCGTCAACGTAATATTGTAGAGTACGAAAATGTGTTGTTTTTTTTTTGTTTTTTAGATAAGAACGATGGATATAAGAGATCCGGTACGACCGAACATAGTTTTCTTGCTTGTTATTGTATAATCTTGAAAATATGGCTAGCAAACCTTAGAGTTTAGGAACGAGTCTAACTAGTGCTTAGTGATATTTTTATTCACTGTTCAATCCCCAAAGCACGTAATTTGATTGAAACCGTCAAGTTGTTTTTTTTTTCAAAAAAGCTTCTATTTCATCGTTCCATTCAGAATCATTCGTGCTCTCTTGCTCGTCTCTCTGGCCGATTTTTAGGCTCAATTTTCAGGTCGCATTTTTCGAGATATTTTCATGAAATTTTGTATTCTGAAATGTTTTGACCTAGGGACGAACACTACCGATAATGGATTATATCGAATCATTTTCAAGACCATTCCTCATATAAATCTTTAATTTGAAAAATTCGATACATTAATATTCTTCCCGATTCTGAACAAAAATTCGTTGAAAAATAGTATTTCGTTGCAGTAAATCTGAATTTGGTATATTTGGATGGTATGGAATCATCTTTTGATCTCCCGCTCATATAAATGTTTTCATAAAAAATAAACCTTTATAAGGAAAAAAGTTTATTTTTTTTTTCGTCGTTTTATGACGAAAACGTGAGAATAATAATTTTTAAAAAAGTCAAGTCGATAGCACTTTTAACAAGTGTTCTCTCAATGGATGTATAACTCGTCGCCTTCTGTGTTCTGTTCATCACTGCGTATGCATTTTTACCTACCTAAAAGCTCTTATGTATGGATGCAGTTTATCGTAAATTTTCTTTTACATCCCCAAAGACTGCACCACAATTTATCCGATGAATTTTCACAGTCATAATCATTTTCTGTAGGATTTTAATGTACTGGAAATTATGATGATGTTATCATTAAACAAGTAAGAAAATTAAATTCGGTTGTGAACGAATTTGTTATACCCATCACCGTTAGTCTATTTTTGTACAATTATTTTATCGTAATTCATATCGTACATCTGTTGAAGTTTATGGGCAAATAGCAAGAGAGAGGGAAAGCAAAAGTGTTCACTGCCCTTTTTACACAGATATGTGGGCGTTGTAGGCGTGTTCTCTGAAAAGTTTGTGTCATTTTCAAATTCTTTTGCAAGTCTATAGGCGATAGCTTCATTTTTGCGGCCAGTAAAATGTTTACAACAGACATTGTACAGATGAATAGACGGACAGACGGACATGCTTAAATGGATTCAGAATTTGATGCTGGTCAAGAATATATATACCTTGTATGATCTCTGAAGCTTCTTTCTGGATGTTACAAACATTTTGACAAAATGAATAAACCACTCATGTTTCGGTCATGCGTATAAGAAGAAAAAAAAATTACATAATTCACACTCTGGCCATTTTCATCATTTCTTGGTGCGATAAAATACGCATTTGCGTTAAATTGGTGCCGCGTGGTAACTTTCGCGTTCATGTTCAAAGTGCTGCAATTAAACCGAAGAATAAACTTAAACTTCAAATATTAACTTGAGAACCTTGAACATGACAGTTTCCAACCCACTCCCTGCGGTATTACATTAAGCTTTATCACGTCATTTATTACTTTAAGTGTGTATATATATGCACATATATGCAAGCAAACACATACATAAACATACATGCATATATACCCATGTACCAGCTAAGTATAGAGCAAACGTCAGTTGTTTCTTTATAAATATGTGTGTGTATGTGAATGAACATAAAAATCATTGTCCTTTTTGGCAGAGAATCAAAATCCATATTACATGAGCGTATTCGCATATAGGTATATATAGTTATATATTTTTATATATAATATAAGTAACATTCCGCACCCACACATGCAGAAAAGTTAATAAAATGTCACAAGTCTTGGAGGAAATACCAAAAAATAAGCGAAGTAAAAAAAACAATTTAATTTCCTCTGACCCGCTTGTGCGCAAGCTGACTGTCGGTGCTTATCGACTACGTATCATTCATTCATTTTCACGTTTTCTTTTTTCTTTTTGTTTTCTTCTGGTAGCAGCAGTAGCTTATGTATGCGTTGCCTTGTGTGATTTACATTTTTTTAAAAAAAAAAATATTTTCAGGTCATGTGGGTGAGACGAACGGCGGAGAAGGTCTCTTTATTAACATTCGGTAATGTCACTTACAGCAGTGACCCGCGAATACGAGTCAAATTTCAATATCCCAACAACTGGCGGCTGTTGATAAACCCCACCCAATGGGAAGATGCAGGCATCTACATGTGTCAAGTGTCCACACATCCACCGCGCGTATTCACAACAAATTTGACCGTTATTGGTAAGTGCGCAAATAAAAAGAAAAAAAAAAAAATGAAAAAAGACGGAAACCCATTAACATATGTACACCCATATGCAACGGCAAACGAAGAAAGATATTTTACATATTCAAAACAATTCAGCTCTCAAATCCCTTTTCGTAGAGTCGGTTTCAATGTATTGCACTTTTTAAGTAAACGCGTATATGTAAAGGTGTTTAAAAGCCTGAATGCGGATTTACTATGTTTTGAGGGCTACACACAGTATACTATATGCACAAAAGCATAGTAGCTCTCGCAATTTCATTTGCATTAAGGCATTGACGTAAAGACAAACGCTGCATGCTCATAACACACATTTTCTACTTTTTCTACGGTTTTGCAAGAATACCACTTTACTACTCTACTAAAGGAAAGAACCACATTAGCTTTTTGAAAACTTGAATAAACACAAGAACTAGTTTACCAAAGCGCTCGCTGAGGATATCAAAGGATAAACAACATCCTTTTCGTTCATAATCAAAAAAAAAAAAAAAAAATATATATACATATATATATATATATATATATATATATATATATATATTCTACTCTGCAACACGGCAAACGAGCTACTAATAAAGCGTTTTTATGCATCATCAGAGCACGTGAAGGTCAACTAACTTGTTTTTTGCCTTTGGGTAACAAAATTGAGAATACTTTCACTGTTATTGGGAAATAGCTTACAACAAACATTGTTTTCATTGACTTTGAGTAAGTTTATAGTCCCTATAGTTAGTATAGTGCGATAATACAAAAATCGTGACACATGACTCGTAAAGAAAATTCTACTCTTCGCGATGTCAAAGGTTCAAGTTTTGAATAGTTTAAAATGCGGTAAAGACTAACATTCAAATTCCGTAAATTACTATTGAGTTGTTAAAAATGCACATACAAACCTGCATGGACACACTCGCCTTTAGCAAGGTCCGTGTACTATTTTTGTTTATTTTTTTTAAATACTAAATGTAATTACTTCAGTTACCAATATTATTGCACGTGAAGCTTGAACGCAGTTGCGAATATAAGCGACTTGCTGGACGGATAGACAATCGTGGCCAAATCGGATCAACTTATAATGAAAATTTTGAGGCATTTACCTATGCACTACAAAAAGAATGGGACGAAATGATGGGATGAAATTTTATAGTTAGGCAAGGCAGGATCCATTAAATATATACACACACACATTATATATATATATATATATATATATATATATATATATATATATATCGATTAATATCGTTGAAGATGAGGATGTCTTATATCGTGGACATATGTCTACTACAAAGTTGATGGTCTTTTACGATAAGTGATGTAGGGCTTAAAAATTTAATGAATGGAAAGTAGTTTAAGTTTACCTTTCGGCGTTCAACCTGCTTTTTATGCGTAACGTAACAGTGCGTCAATCAATTTTATGGCAGAGGCAAAAAAAATGTTGAATTTCAACTAAAATTTTATTGATTTATATTAAAAGTGCTAGGATAAGAAAGTGATTCAAAGAAATGATGCATACAATATTCACGTTATCGAAGCTATAACAGTAATAAAAGTTAAAAAGAAAACGAAATAATTTTTATCTCCAGACGTATGCTATTGAATTGAGTGAATAAAACAGTGAAGTAACAGTGAAGTAGAAACCAAAAATTTTGTAATTTCTTCAGTAGTAAACGATTTTCCGAATAGGAGTGGAACGAACTTTTTTTTTAAAAGAAATACAATGTTCAAGTGAGTCTCATGGCTCCCAAACGAATCCGTTGAACCTAATTTACGAACATTTTATTCACTAGTGATCTTCAATATATCAATGGAATCTACTTTCTTGCTGTGGAGCAGCGATTTCAAGTAATCCGGCAAGCGGTAGACCGAAGATATTAGGTTCAAGCTTCTTGATATCGAAATTTGTTGAAATTATTGCCTCACCAAAGATGCTGCACATAATAAATCGATCTTCTCTACGTGTTATGTGACACGGGGCGTAGTCATTTTACCACCACAACTTCATTTAAATCCGTTCATAAGAGCACCCGAGCTTTTCATTCTTTTGTTTGTGAACGTAAAGGATCGAATCAGCAAAATTTTTCAACAATTTTTAGGAATGCGAGTTCACATGTTGTTACTGTAACGCTTCGCGATAAATATGACATTCGCAGGTCTACGATGCTTTCAATTTTTTTTTTTTTTGTTTTCATTTCACCTGATTAATCTGATAGCAACATACATACATACATAGATAAATTTCTATTTTCATAAAGTTACGGTTAAAAATTTGTGTAAATGTTATATGTATGGCTTTAACAATATTTTTTTAGAACCTCCTTTACGTTTGATTGATGAACAAGAGCGGGATGTCGGAGATCGTTACTATAAAACTGGCAGTACCATCGACTTGCAATGTCAAGTGTCACGTAGCTTTTTATACAAAGAAAATCAAAAAATCCTGAAGTCTTTAATGCCTTTGAATGCTAATTTAAGCTCCTTCGTCGACATAAACCAAATAACCAAAACGACTAAAGACAAAAGCAATTTGAGCGATACGAAGATTGGAAGCACCCTAAATGCATTAACGTCAAGTACAAATCAGAGTGACAAACAGGAACTCAGTGCGGAGAAACTGTTTAGTAATATAGTGTTTTGGGCTAAAGATGATGAGGAGCTACCGACTACAGCGCTCAGACGTATCAGGTAAATTTTGCTCTCGCTTATTGAAAATCATTTAAAAATAAAAAAAACTTAAAATTATACCTGTAATAATAGAAAAATCGGTATCTAACTGTAATTTATTTATGAAGTTTTTTTTAAAAGTTATCCGATTTAAAATTGAAGAAGTTATTTAACTTGAAAGGAAGAAAATTTATTAAATTATTACGTCGTTGTAGTTAGATAAGAAAGAAATTTCTCCCGCTCTCCCGATTCTGTTAGCGATTTCTTGATTTCTGTGAAAGGGAGAATGTCTACCACAGACACTACGCAGTTAAGCAG
Organism: Glossina pallidipes; assembly: GCA_000688715.1. Taxonomy (NCBI): domain Eukaryota; kingdom Metazoa; phylum Arthropoda; class Insecta; order Diptera; family Glossinidae; genus Glossina; species Glossina pallidipes. The sequence continues at coordinate 1,479,227 of KK499817.1, read as the reverse complement.
ACAGACAGAATTTGATGCTGATCGAGAATATACATACTCTATAGGGTTCTAAATCTTGCTTCTGGGCATTGCAAACGTTTTAATGTAATAAACCTACCTCTCACCATTTGGTATAAAAAACCCCCCATTTCATATTAGGAGCACAAGTTAGTTCCGTCCGGTTCGGTAAGAGCGATTATAATTAGCATTGTAGAGTGTAGAATGAAACTGTGATTTATTCATTGGAAAGTGCTCACTTTTAAGCGACACGCACCCGTATAAACTATCACACTAAAGCGTACACAATATAGTTTCTCCAAGCTTTGAATTTGATGTAGCTTTGTTGAAAGTTTGCTCAAATCAGATGAAACTGTCCCTAAGGAGTCCTATGTGCAATAATTGATGCAATTGCAATGATATTGTGAAATACGGCTACGGTTTGCCATTCTAACCTGGAATGTCCTACCCTTCTCGCTGTTATGAGCAGACATTACTTCTTGTGTGTAACAGGGGTTTCAATGGATTACTTGTTGTTTGTTCGAATGGTGCTTCGATGCTTATGACGTTGACCAAATGTGAGTTCTTTTAGGAATAGTCTTGAAAGACGAGACGTTTTTCGAGATGGAATTCGAAAATTTGCCTGAGAAATGAGAAAAAGTCGTAGTTAACGAAGGGGAATAATTTGAATAAAGCTTCAAATTTGCACAAAAGAAAACTCTTAATAGTCACAAAATACTTGTAAATCTTCTCTGCAAACCAGTCTTTCTTAATTTATAAACTTACGGGGAGTGAAAGAACAATAGTAATGTTGAGACTACCTCGTAGACCACCATAGTATGACGAACATTGAAGTGCACTAAATTAACTTATGTAGGATATAAAAAAGGAAAAAAAGAAGAAAAGTTAGTTTTGGAATTTTTGGAACAAAGAAGAACACGCTTTTTCTGTGACAAACATAAGAATGGAGAAATTGTTGTACAAGTATTTTTATCGCTTTCAAATCATAAATTTGTCTTATATAATACATAAATTTATTATTGAGCATTTAAAATCGTGTAAAGATCGTGAACGATGAAAAGAAATTGTAATAACCGTGTGAAAGATTTACTACCAACATTAGAAATAGAAAGTTTCGAAAATGGTGCGAACTGCAGTCTACAGAACGGAGGTATTCAGCGAATTGGAAAATAAACTAACTCACAAAGGGGTGGGTAAGGAGTGTGCAGGAGTTGAACCGAGGACTCGTGAAACCAATAACACGAAATCCTTTAAAGAGAACACATAAGTGAACGGCTGAAATTACACTATTACTTAAAAAATCCATTTGGGTTATTATACATTGGTTCGTTTTATGCCCTACACCGGTTGTGATTATGTAGATCTACGAACCGATTCAGTGTCGTCTGTCCATCTGTCCGTCTCTCCGTTTTGTATGCTTGTATTCAACCTAAAAGTCGTAATTTCTGTTGATATTTTGATGAAATTTGATACATGGAACAAAATTGAAAACCTCTTGTCACATAACTGCACTTTTTGAAAAATCATTATATGAAGAACAGTGTTAAGCGAAGCGGTGTAGACTAGGTAATGATGAACCATCATTAATTCTTGATGTAAGTTAAAAGCTTAAAGTTATTTTAATTGTCATATCTGTGTTAAATAAAACTTACACATGTATATATAAATATACATACAAAGAAATATTCGTGTAAGTAATTACTGGTGTAATAATTCACGGGGCATAATTCCTCAAGCGAGTTGAGTGAGTGAGATAGCTTCTTCGCTCGAACAATTTTCGGCTTCAGATTATTGTCTATTTTGTTGTAATTTTTTTACTGTCGCATACATGAGTCTCGGTTTGAGAACCTATTATTTAGTTGACCCCAAGCAGCCATGATAATAACAACATCAAAATACTCAGGCACGTTCATGACAAATGCTTACATCGTCAATAAGCATGGAAGTGCAAATTTATCAGCAACTTGTCGCAAGCATGCCAAAGCTTGGCAATCCGTTTTGTTTAAACACGTCATATTTGCTGACAACCATACACGACACTGTTAGTTCATTATTATTGTTGTTCGAGCTTTATAGACAGTATTTTTAATGGTATGCATTGAATCCGATAAGAAGATTAGATCATAAACATCATTCACAGACCTCTAAATGGGCTAAACAATCCATTCATTTAGGTCTATAGTAAATAGATATTGTTTTATGAAACGTAAGAACATGCATAATAAAGTTGATTTCATTTGGCAAAGTTATCGCATCTATAAAGCTATTTATCAAATTTACTGAAAAGTTGATACCTAAAATGAACCAACTTTTCCTATATGAAATAAAGCTATTATTGACGATCTGTTTCTATCCAACAATGAATTCCTTAACGCAAAAAATTAGAATTGTTTTTGCAATTGATTCTACCTGAGGACGATGGGACATATGCCACAGTTTACGGAAGCATTTTATAATCTTGCTAAGTTCAATTTAAATCGTTTTATGAAAACAAGTTGAAACTTTATAACCGAAAAAGGTGAACTATTCACCAGTTTATTTTTTAATGATTCAAGGGACGGCCCCTACTCTTGCAACACGGCGACGACTAGAAAGAAGAGAGAAAAGAGAATGATATAGGCCACATAGGTCACATTCTCAGTAGGTGAGTTTTATGCATTTATCGATTGAACACTCACTATAGCTACGACCAAGGTAGACTCTACCGCACTGAGATTTGCACCCGTGAACACTGACTTGTTAGCCGCAGCACCGTCCTAATCGGATTTCCTTATAAACTTTTACCGTTGTAAATGTGTTTTAGCTAAAATAATGTATTTGAGAATGTATGTATGTCGGTCAAGTTATTTCATTACAACCTAATTCCATATTACACATATCCTTATGTATGACGGTGTACTCGTTATTGCGCAATTTTTGCAGTACAATTGAAACGCACATTTTCCAAAGAGATCGATATAGTTAACTGATTAAATGCCCTACATCATTGCACCTATTAGAAATTTTAATTTACCTGCGCCATAGAATATCAAAAATATTACCTTCTGTCGCCATATAAAGGCTTGCTTCTCATAAAAACTCTTACATATGCTGATATCGGGAAAATAAACTTACGTAGACCATACTTACACACGCAGTAAATATATACGCGAACGCATAATTTTGAATCAATTTTCATTCCAAAGTATTGAAAATTAGATTTGGTTTCCATACAAAAGCTTGTTTTTTGGGAAAAACATTTCTATGAGAGATGATTAAAAAAGGTTTTTTTTTTTCGCACTTAGTGCGTGTACAACCTAATGTATTTTTTTTTTTATAATGCTTGCATGTATACGCATCACCGAAACATCAATAATATTAGTTCTGTCATGGTCTGTCATTGCGCTTGCGACATCGGCAAATAAAAACCAGGAAAGGACTTGGTCAGTATGCGGTTGCTTGTGTTGTTAGAGCTCTCACACGTACAGACTCAGATGGGAAATTGAAGTGTATCACATCAGTTCTTAATTACATAGTTTTAAAAATGACTTTAAATCTTAAGACACTGCCTTCAACATGATTGCTTATGTTAAGAATACCGATGTCTCTTATTGTTGCCTAGGAGGCCTTAGGTTAAGACCTATTAACACATCATAAATTCGGTTTAGATGATGGGTATCCAATATTCGTCACAAGACGAATGCAACTCGTTTTAGCTCGAATTTCATTTCATATTTGGCGATAAGTTAGAGACAGTATTTCGTTTATAACTCAGAAGCTTTTTTTCACAGTAGTTCAGTCGTTTGAAAAAAAATCCTTTTTAGAAAGTTATGTAGTCACATCCTAGTTCGTCAGGAATTGATGGTTTGCAAAAGAGAAGCTGAAAAAAGAAGCTGTCCAAGAGATCCTACTGCGATGCTAAATTTCAGTATCTAGGCAAGCGTTTCAATATCTTTATATATTTCAAAAATAATCGTACATAAGAAAATTTACTGCTCTAAAGAGACTTTTGTACCTAATATTAACTTTACTATGGTAGTCGAGGTCCTTAAATCATAAAAACGTAGTTGTAATCAATGAATTAAAAGATAAGCTATAGTTAGCTGGACTTAAGTAAATGAAACCGATAACTTTCAATCAAAGCTTGCGAGGGTAAAGATGTTTTCGTTCAAAAAATTATTAAATATCCTTACATACGATTCTTATGCTTGTGCTAAATACTTAGTTAGAAATGTGCTTCGTTCAGTTAAAAATAAATATTTGCAATTCTCTTAAAAGGCAGCATTAATGTATTTATTACTTTAAAAGCACTTATAGCAATTGGATAGTTTATCATTTTACTATAATACTTGTGTTTAATTTATGTCATTGGGATTTGACAGTTTTAAGCGTGTAACATTTATTTTTGAGTTTTCTATTTATTTTGGTTTATTAACCTTGTTAGTTAATGTTTAAGTTGCGAGTGCACTAAAAATAAAATATTTTGTTATACAATCATTTATACCTACAATCGAATGATAGCGGTCTTATGAAGACTATAATTCGACCCCATAATTACATGCATATTAGGTATGCAAATGGATTCTGGGATGTATTTCATAAAATTCAAGTTTAATTAAAAATTACTTTTCCTCGACGCATTTTCGCACATCTTCAACTTTTGTGAGCCGCTCACCGAAACCAGTTCCGCAATCGCGAGAATCAACTGGGCGTCTCAGCCCAAGTTGAAAATGATTTTCTAAATTGCTTTTGCTAGACACGGACATACGTACAAAAATATTCATTGTTCTCAAGACTAAATTTTTTTGCACGAAATATCGCACACCATTTTCTAACTATTATATATCACAGATTATTGCATTTTCACTCCAAGACAACTTAAACGTTTCCGTAACTTAAAGTGCATTTGTCTTTTTTTGTTTGCATTTCAAAATAGAATAAAACGTGTGTATGCTGAAAATGACATCGATGTTTTTACGCTTTAATATAAACTGGACATGAACTTACGAACAATTGAAATTTGTACCATACAAATATCAGCGTCAAAGCTATGTATACTTGAAGTTTCCGAAGAAATGAACACGACACATAGTAGACTTTATAAAGCAACAAATTTTGTATACCTACAATTTATATAATGAATCAACAATTGCACAATTTGTATGCGTACTATTTATATAAGGAATCACAGGAGTATATTTCCTTAATTTTTTACAAGGCACATTAAATATGGAATTATTTTTCAAATCAGAGCATTATATGAGAAGTGGTTCTAAAAACACTTTGTCCTTAGATCGGAACAAATTTCATGGGGATTGTGATCTATGGATTAAATAGAAGATTAGGTGAATAGATAGACAGACACTCTTAAAATCGTTATCATATGTCCTTTATTCCAGACAAACTTCTGAACGGATTGAAATGGTCTAACAGTACCTTTAAGTAAAAAATTGACATATTGGTGATATACATATATGTATCAATAATAATATGTCCTTAGTTGATTAGGAAACGGTCAAATTTGTTTACAACAACAACTACGTTAACCACAAAAAACTGCAAGTTAAAACTCATAAAAGGTATTATTCAAAAGACTATTTACAATTTTATTGAAAAAAATGGGCGTGGTCTACATACAATAATGCCTACTACAGAACTTGTTAAAATTTGTGGTTTATGAAAGACGCTTGATCGAAATACTTAATAAGCCAGCTAAAGCAGTCTCGTAAAAGCCGTCCCAATTGATCAACTGGCACGCCCACATTTAACAAAATATTATAAAATTGTAATGTTTACGTTTGTTGAAAGCCGAATATAAATTTATTTACTTATAATCTCCTGAACCGCTTAAATAACCCTTAAGTTTCTATAAATATATGCAATATCCGGAAGATGTTAAGAGACAATTTTGTTTTACTGCACAAATTGATTCAGAAAATGACACTAAATCGATATTAAGTGCGTTTGTCTGGTATTCAACCCATAGATCACAATTTCCATAAAATCTACTCTAGTCTAAGTACAAAGTGATTTTACAATCACTACTCATGTAGCGCCTCATTTAGAAAACTATTTTCATTTTTAACATTTCTCGTCAAAAATGAAAGAAAAACAATATTGCGATTTATTATATAAATATTGAGAGTTTAGATCCCTTTGGATATCTTCCCAAATGAAGACAGGAAGCAAGTCTTCATGACTAGATTCGCTTTTTCGCTTTTAACGATAAATATTGGTTCAAAATAGCGAATTAATGAGCATATTTTCTGTATCAAGTTCCAAGCACGTCAATCTATTTTTCGAAGACCTTCCCATATAAGGTATGTCGTAAATAAAATGTAACCCTTTATACGACAAAAAAAAAATCTAGTTTTTGACATTCTATTGACGAAAATAGGTCAAGAGTTGTATTAGGCAAAGCTATAACGGGTAAAGAGTAAGCGAGAACTTCAATTTCCAAAGGGATCCAAATTTCCAAGAGATACAATATTTACTATCCAATTTTAATGCTCATAATATTCTCATCATTATTTTCCATTGCTTCAAAGCGTTTATTTATTGTCGATTAAATAAATTTATCGAATTACATCGAAATATTTTTCAATAGTGACCAAAAAGTTTTCTTTCAATAGCGTCAAGAAAAAAAAAAGTCGATTAAGTGATTTCCCGAAGTTTTCCTTCCGCTAATTAATACCGTATCAGGCTATTGATTCATGTTTTATAAGAGCATCAAGCTTAGGTCTTCGTTCATACTTTAAGTAAAATTAATATAATTTCGCATTACATTCAAGTCATTAGTTAATCAATCAAGTGTCAATAATTTTCAAGTAAATTGCGGATCAAAGACAGAGAGAGAGAGAGAGAGAGAGAGACAGAGGGAAAGAGAGGAGAATACGAAAAAGCGATAGCTAATGTGCGTAAAGAAACGAGAAGGGGAAAAGGTAAAGGACTTAAACTAATTGCTTTAGATTTTTCACTAAATCAATTTCTTTCCTGTTTTGTTTTTCTTTCATCTATTTTTATACGATTGGTTAGCTAATTTTGTGCACAATTATTTATTTAGATAACCAATAGATCTCACTATCGGAGAAATAAATAAATTTAATATGTTACGGGCGTATGTAACATCCAGAAGGATGCAAGGGGAAATTACTGATATCTTTGACAAGTCAATTGAGTTTGCTAAATTTGATCCACATTAGTATATGTTTCGGGCATCCTCCGATATGAGGGTTACGTGTTAGCAGAGAGAGTTGGAGAGTTGCGTGTTAAGCAAACTGATGTAAGGTGTCGAGCAGTCAATCTTGCCCGACTATAGTGTCCTTAAAGGTTTATATTTAACCCGCTGAAAATTCAAATATTATAGGTTCACTTTCTTATTTACTGATACATCGATATATGTATGAATCGATATAAGATTATTCACGAAGGTTAAATAATTGACGTAATGTTTTTAATTAAGTGAACAGTTTGTATATATCATCAATTTCATTATAGAATAATAATTAATGAAATTTTTAAACATCGCAATCGATTCCCTTAGAGTGAATGAATGTACATCACTTCCACTTGTAATAGCTTAAAAACAAAATGTGGTAAAACAAGCAAGAATATTATAGTTGGACAAGGCCAACCATTAGATACCCTGCATCACTTCACCCAGTACAGTTATTCACTCCTTTTGGTAATAATCCACCAAAAATTACACATTATTTTCATGCCAAGGCATACTTTTCATGAAAGGCCGTCTATTGGCGGATAACCAAAATATCACATGACGTGATGCAAAGTTGGCAAACTTTCTTCCCAAAAATTTTATTGTTTTTCAGTTCCCGTCACAAAAAAATAGAAACTAAACATTCCCTCCATATAAGGATTCGCTTTTGGTGATATATGTTGGGGTCTTGAAAATAAATCTATATGATCCAAATTCCGCATTGTTAATTTTTTTTTGCTCGGTCACTATTGTGGACCAATTATCATCATAATTTATTAAAAATGAAATCTTTCTCTTAAGGGTTTACTATTCATGAGAAATCTTGTATGGTGTGGGGTCCAAGACCCATGTAGTTCAAATTTGGTGCTTTTAATTTTTATGTCAAATTGCAATGTAAAGATTCAGGTTCCGTAGGGATAGTTTTGTGCCGAGGGGTTCAAAAACTTGCTAAATCCGATCCAAAGTTTTCGTACCAATTTAGAATGCCGAAGTACTGCTAATACGTGATTTTTGGTGCGAAACTCTGAAAATTACAACATTTTTTTCCTTATATATAACTTAACCAAGTAAGGCGAGTGGTCGAAAAAGTGGTCCGATTCGAACCATTTCCAATAGCATTCCACACGCAGGACAAAACACCTTGTAGGTGTAATAAATTTCATTAAAATATCTCGAAAATTCTGGCCTGTAGATTGAACATAAGAAAACAAGACAGACGGACGGACGGACGGTTAGATGGAGAGACAGACAAGCTTAAATCGATTCAGAATCATATAATACAAGATGGGTCTATCTGAAATCCCTTCGTCCGCCCAAACTTAATACACAATATAATAAAAAGGAAAAATAATCTCAACTGAACGACCACCGTTACTATCATATTTACGGACCAATAGCGCTCATTATTGAACTTGCTTTTGGGCAAATTCTATTAAATGAGTTTGCGGTTTGTAGATTTAAGAGACGAAAAAATTCGAAATTGATGTAAAACCTTATCATCTTTACGACTGTAGCTCTTAATTTTGACGTAAAATTTCCGAAGAAATTTAATCTTTTTAATTCAATTTTCGATTAAAATAAACTTAAAGTCATCAGCTATAAAGTGAAATAAAATGAAAAGAAAATAAATGCAAAGTACTTTTTGTTACAACGAAGACAAACAAAAGATACCTTAGTGACGAGTTTTCACGCAAGCATTGTAAAATGCTTGCGGAACTTTCTTAATGAATGCAACAGCTTCCTGACGAATGCGTCAACAAGAAAACTTTAAAATAAATTAAAATTAAATTAAATTTTTTCCCTTTACAAACCTGGAAACAAAAAAAAAATTGCGTAATAAATAAGCTGTTTATTGAGTTGGTAAATTTAATGCGAAAAATAAATTAGATTTTAGTGCCAGGGCCGTGACAAAGCGGAAGAAGGCAAGCGGAGAGAACAAGAATGAGAAAATGCGGGCAAACACATATTTCATATAATCGGTGTAATTGAGTGAATAGCGATACATTTAGTTTACCTTTCATTAAAATTGTGTCATTGAATTTTGTATCAAATTATTATTAAAAGCATTGCATAATATTTACATACGACAAATAGTTCGGTACACACATTGACACCTGCAAAGCCTGCAAAATTAAAACGGCATATGAGAACTTATACACCAATGCAAATGCATCAACGCTATTGTTGTTCTTGTTCTTGCCGTTTGCGGTCTTCTTCTGTTGTTTGTATCGTTGCTATCGTTTTTCGAAACAAGAACTTTAATCGTAATGTTGCCAAAAATATCTCTATTTCTGTTGTTGTTGAATCCTATTTAGCCGGACAACAACGTAATAATGGGTTTGATGTGCATGCATGCGAATGAATAACTTAGTCGCTAAGTATATTTATTTATACATATATGTATATATTTCAATCAATAAGTCCCGGGATAATCGAATAGATGAATCATGATAGAAGTTGCTGTTACAACACACAACAATAACAATGTCGCTTACGAGTTACAATGCTTTTGTTGTAGCAGCACTTTTGTTCCTCACAAAGTAACGGTTCGAGAAGTTCTATAGCCACTATAGCCACTAGACTTGTAGTTTTAAGGTTTCATTATGTACATAAATGAACTTGCTTCTAAGGCGAGTTCTTAATGTTCGGCCATTCATTCATACGACGTACATTGTGACAATTCTCGAGAACACTGAAAAAGTAAAGTTTCCTAAAAGACGGTTTGCTTACTCAGAAGTTCTACTACATTTGATAAAGAAGCTATAAAAACTCATTGGCATCAAGTGGCCCCATAAATGGTTTAAATGTGGAGTGGAAGTTTGATTTAAGGTCGATATATCAGTTTTAAGATTCTCTAGAGCACCAAAAGAGGGCTCACTTGTTAATACACTATATTTTTAAACTCATTTAAGCAGGCGAGGAGCGATTGCCTGGTTTCAGAAGAGGGTCTAAAACGTGAACCTGCTTGCTCGAAATTTTACATAGTTAATATTTTTGCCAGAGTTCTTATCATTTTCCGTCTACTTTCTATCAGCTATCAAAAATTATACATGGTTGGCTTATGAAGGCTTATTTTACATGGGAATACATATATGAAGAAATTTCCAAATAGTAAACCAAACCTCTCACGGTAATGTGAACAGTTTTCTCTTCATTTTCATTCTTGTCCTGTAAGGTTAAGATTTTGTAAAAGTTTTTACACGGGAAGGGGTGTAGAAGATGCTCTCATTCTACTCACACATATATTTATATCGAAATACTAATTTTCAACGATTTTTCTCGAAAAATTATTAAAAATGAAAAATCCATTCGCATAACAAATGCTTTCTAAATAGAATGCTGTATTTAGAGTGATGGTGGAAACGCCTCGATTCAGTTCACTTTCAACATAGCTCGTCTTTAATCTAAAAGATGTCAGTGAACTTTAGATTAATCTCAAAACTACATGAGCGGACCTTATACAGACAGATAGGCAGATCGGAATGCTTGCTTAAATCTCTTAAGAATACAATTCTGAATCCAATCCAATCGTGATTGCATATATCCATACGTACTCAATATATGCTGAACATATCGGGGTCTGGGGAATAACAAGAATTAATAGAAGATTTCCTCATAACTAAAATTCATTTTAATCTAAATGGCGTTCAATTTATTCTTTAACCTTTCAAACAGAAACTGTTTAAGGTGTAAGGTAGTAAGGTAAGATTCGTTCTTGTACTTCTTCCGGGTATCAACATAAGCATTTGCTAAACATTTATGTCAAGAGTTTCGACTAGTGTCGAATATAAGCGGGTAATTTTCTCTTTTTCGTGAATTTTGCTTTAATTCCATTATTATTACATTTTAAAACATTTTAAATGCAGTTCAATTTAATTAATCGTCCTTTAGCACTTTCTTATCGAAAATGTTCTTCCACACATTTCAATTTGCTGAGTAAATTGAAAATGATTGTTTAATCTCCTTAGTAAGAAGTATGTACCGAAATTTTCGATAAGCACACTTTCCTGCACACATGAATGTAAATAAAACATTACATGACCGTAAGGAAAATGCTATTTAATAAACAAATAAATAAACAAATAAATATGAAGAATGTGTGTGAAAATCAACATTAAACTTTGACATACACACACACATACACACACACATATGTTTTTGTCAAATATATATAATAGATTGCGAGTATGTGACATGACCGACTCGTATTTCTTGATACAAAGTAATTTCTGAAGTTTACCTAGTTACAGAATGGATAGCCATGTGTAAGCCAGACAGACACGCATTGTACAGTATATATATGTGTACAAATTAATGAATAATAGTTGTATGAGTATTCGTCGGCGTACAGGCAAAGGCCATTGTCTGAAATTGACATTTCGTTACTTGGAAAATGCGTAAAAGGACACAAACAACGCACAAGAGATTTCACAGGATATTAAATGAATTTGTTTATTAATAATATTCCTTCAAACAATGTGCCGTTAAGCACCCCCATGGGAGAAACGATTAAAAAAGCTGTTCTTTTTCATATTCACTATCTAAGGTAAACACACGAGCCTACACTAATGGTTAGGCTATATTAACTCTTTGTATACGTGTCATATATAACACTCAGAAGAATGTTCCGTTTTAACCATGTCTGTCCGTTTGTCCATCTGCCCTTCTATCTGGCGTTTAAACATTTATTTCTGCATTTAAGCTATATATCACAAATTTTTAAGATATTTTGAAGGAATTTGTTACACTAACGTGTTCTAACACATGGACGAGCCGAAAACCGGTCAAGCGTAGTATTTTGGCATATATACACTAAGCGAATATAAAAAAGTTTAATGAGGTGAGGAAGAATCAATGTTTTTGAATTCCCCCCCACATAAATGGTCTTACAAGAAAAAGAATAACGTTTAATGTAGCAGCTTATGATAAAAATTCACCCAAGATAGTTACTTGATATATGAATTTCGAAACCTTAACACTTAATATATGCCAAAAAGTTGAAATCAAGTTCCATTTTTGATCTAAGTTAGCACACAGTCTGCCACGTCTTCATTTTTTGCATTCATTTATGCAACAGGAAAAATTACCACAAGATATGATAAACTCCGACGAATAAATAGAATCTTACGATTATGGGAAACAAACGAAATAATAAAACCATTGGAGGAAAGATTGCTTCAAGAATTTTGGCAAAGCTGGATTAAATTCGTGTTTGTTTAAAATTTTCACTCCTCAAACAATACTATCTCTAGTTACTTGCGTAAAAGAATGAAAACGCAAAAAAGGTAAGAACAAAAAATCTCGGAAGCTTTGAGTAAGCAGAAATATGGCTGCGTCAAATGTATTGCTCAAAAGCGATGCTCGTAAAAAATTAATTTTTTAACTGCACATATAGTCATTCTGTACAAAATTCAGTTAGCTCGTAAAGAACACAAACTTACGTCTGTGGCTGCTGAGATTCCTTCCGAAGATAATTTGTATATAGTTTTCTCTATAAGACTCCGGTGATAGGGAACTAATCTGAGGGACGAGAGATCTTCTTGAAATTAATAATTGCAACCTTGTTATCATAATAATTCGCTTTACTCAGTCTTTTTATTCACTTCGCTTTGATTGTCCGCCTGGAATCTGGGAACGTCACCTTGAATACTTTTTTACTTTGAATACCACGAATTTTTGACTTACGGGAATGGAATTTGTATCTATTTTTTACAATATCTAATATTAACTATCTTCGCTCTTCTCAACTAAGCGCCACAACCATCACACTCTTACCTCACGCACTTGACCGTTGCCCGCCACAATACGTAAGTAACTTTCCTTTTCTTATTCTTTGCCGGGAATTCTTCTAAGATGATTGTCGCTGCCAGTCGTAAGTCTCTCATCCGAACTTAATGCGGGCGATTTCGAATCAGACCATCCCTGTCATGTTACTTAGTACAGTCGGATGCCAAGTTACTTACCATGAACTTTTATAGTCTATTACTATAAAATAGCAACATTTAGCTATAGGTTAAGAACGAGCGTAGACTTTCAATCTCACAAGCTTCGCGAATCCAAACTCAATAATTTGCACCTGAGGAAGGGGTAGCGTTTGTAGTCTAAAAAGTCTTAAAAGTTGAAATGCATTTATTATAGGATTTACGTCGCCTCGAGCAAAAATGACTATTACTATGTAAGACAAACATTTTTACGGAAACTATTCCGGATAAATCTAAATCATAAAATGATAATAATAATGATAAATATACACTGGAAAAGTTATATATATACACACACCTATACGTATACACATATATGTTCTTATTTTTCAAACCAACTTCACAAAATAGTATTTCCAAGGTCTTACGACTTCAAAAATAACGTTTTAAAATATCGCCTACTATTACTTTTCATTAATATTCGCTTTTGCTATAAGTACCATTTGTCTTAATTTTCCCCGGATTTACAGTTTTTCTATTTTTATACCCATCACCGAAAAATGAGTGGTATATTCATTTTGTCGAAACATTTGTAACGCACAGAAGAAAGCAGCACAGACGCTACAAAGTATGTATATTCTTGGTCAGCATCAAATCGTAAATCAATTTAAACATGTCCCGCTGTCTGTCTGGCCGTCTGTCCGTCTGTGTAATGTGTGTTGTAAATATTCTCCTGGCCGCAAAAATGAAGCTATCGACTTCAAATTCGGCCGAAATATTGGAAATTCTTGCGCGCAGGTTGGTATTAAAAATGGGCTAAATCGGTCTAAGGACATGCTCACAGCGCCACACAAAGTGGGGACACCTCCGCTTTTCAAAGGGAATGAAAAGTGGGTTTTTGCTCATTACTCATAAACTATAGCAAATAAATGTACAAAAATTTGAACACATAGCCTATGAGCGATGGTGTAGCATCTGTGCATAAAAATGGAGAAAATTGAACACACCTACCCAATATTATAGCGTATCCAAATTTAACTATTTTTTCAACATCTTTATAACACGCAGAAACACTTTTCAAGAATCCCATGAAGTGTGCAAATTTTTGGCCAGTTACAACCCTGGCATGCACTTCAACATGTTCGCCGATCCGTCTGTCCATCAGTCAAACTTTTCAAAAGAAATGCTTCTACGAAAGAAAGTTTTATTTTGAAAATAGAGGAAATGAACTGCGCCAGCTCCATATTATGGAGCATGAGAATATAGTTCTTTTACTGCTTTTTTTCTCTTTTTTGGGGTAAATCGTGATGGGTATAAAAGATTCGGTTACGACCGAATTTAATTTTCTTACTTGTTCCTCTTTCGTCATTCTTTTTGCAATTACAGTGCTAACGAGAAATGGCTTACAAGTCGTATGTCTATACCGGATGCGAAATTTTCCGACAGTGGCAATTATTCATGCGCGATTGGCAGACTTTTTGCTGCAATTGTTCAGGTGCAAGTACTGACAGGTGAGTCTCTACTTGATTACAATAATATATTCGTTGCGTAACATTTACAGAAATGAAATTAGCATAAACTCTACAATAATAATTCGAAACAGCCAAAGGGAAAGAGAGAGAGAGAGAGAGACAGAGAGAGAGAGAGAGAGAGAGAGAGAGAGAGAGAAGTAAAGTAAAGATGTTTTCTTCACTTTAAAGTGTATCTTGACGCTTTTGCACCCACCACTTCAGGCGAATATATGATAATGGTAAAATTGCAAAGCATTGTTTCACTTGTAGTCAATGAATAGTTTTCACGCGCTTAATGTCAAACCAAAATGTACTTCATTTATTTTTGCTCTAAATGGTATCACCATTAACGAAGAACAGAAGGCCTATTATCGCAAATTCTGAGATCGAGAGATTTCCAAAAATAGCCATAGCTAATTCTATAACAATTTGGATTATCATGCTGCTCGACACTACATATAATAATGTGCATTTCTGAAGGTTACAAATGAAATGAGAAAACTGGTAAGCTGCGTTCGTTTACGTGATGTATACAAAAGTTAGCGTCTGCAAGTATTGCTATTGTAGAATCCAATCTTCCACAAAACGAAAAAGAAAAAGCGAAAAAAAAAATGCTCAACCTTTAACTCGAGCGACGTACATTGTGTGTTGTTTTTTTTTTTCTTTTCTTCTTTTACAAAAACGTAAAGGAGGAGAAAAAAAAACTATATTTTCATGAACGGCATTTTTTATTCTGAGTCAATTATGTAAAAATCTCTATTTAATTTTTATTATAATTGTGCGGTGAATCGAGAACTTTAGAAAAGTCGACTTTGTATAATAACACGACTTAGATCGCATGCGAATAGTACCCTGTTTGAAAAAAAATTGCCGCTATTTCAGTCAACGCATGACAATTTGACGGTTTATCTGTATAATCGCACATCGGTAAAAAAACAAATATTTATCCGAGAAACGGTTACCTCAGATGCGAAGAATCGAATATCATAATACTTTTGATATTTCAATAATCTCAATAATTACGTAACAATCCTAAGACATAGAATTAAATTTCAAAAATAATGGATTACGTAAAAAGTTCGAGATGTTTTACTTACCCAAATCATTTGTATGTCGCTGATTTTGCGATAAAGCATCGTCATGACAAGCCGTACGAATTTTTCGCATAAACAAATGTAGTGAATTTTTTGCGGAAGTTTGGCTCAGTTTCAAAACTCAATTACTTTCGATTGATTTCACAAATGTCACAACTTTTGCTGTATGCTCACTGATGAAGGATTGGCGGTACATTCATATTGTCACATACGAAACGTTTGTTACACGTAGAGAGTATTTGTATCCTTAATCTTGATATCAAATTTTGGATAGATTTAAATACGTTCCTCTGTCCGTTTCCATCTGGGTTCACCCCATTGTTCATTGACCACAAACTTTGCCGAAATATTCAAAATTCTTGAAAATGGGCGAAATTAGTCAAAGGAAATGCCCACAGTACCGCACACGCTGAGAACGTTTTGGTTTTTATAATCAAAAAAAATTAACTTTTCTGCTCATTATTCATATTCTAAAATGGATATTACGATAACATTTTGCCCATCAATGTATATTTATTTATTTATTTATTTATTTATTGTTATTGTATGGATGATTCTACGGTATCTGTTAAAAAAAGAAATGAATTGGCCACGCCTACTCAATATTGTAGAGCAGAAAAATGTCATCTTTTTCTTAAATAAGAGATAGTGGGTACCAAAAATACGCCGGAAGGCGAGTACAATTGGCTTACTTTCTTCTTTCCAAATTCATTCACGGACTGTCACCTTTCACAAGCGTTTAAGTCTGGCTTAATAAAAAGGTGAATTTTATCGTAGTAAAGCCATCTATTTGTGAAAACGCCACGAGCTGTTCCTTTGACCTAACATATAGTCTTTGGACAACGTGATGCTTATCTATATATAACATTTACATATACAGGATTTATGGAACCTAGAGCTGTAGTTGTATAAGAGGAGCTTATATATTGCAAAAAACATAAATTAATCAACTAATGTTAAGTGATAAAATATCAAGAAATGTATTAGTGAAGCTTGCTTATTAGTTTTAGTGTTTATAAAATACTTGGACGTCAATATTCTTAATCTGTTCTTACTAAAACGATAGACCTAGGAAGGTGCGTACGATTCATAAATTAATTAACAACAAATAAAATAATCATAAGCGTCTATATGGCACATGACGTATTTATTTATTTATTGCTTCACCAGAGCTACGATCCGAAAGTAAACTCTACCGCATTTGGGATTTGAATTCGCGAACACTGACTTGGTAGTTGCAACTGTTACCTACTCTACAATTCACATAGATATAATTTAGGGGGTCTTGTGCCCTATCCTCTGTAACCAGTCCAAATTTTAATTTAACATAAACAAGTAAGAAACTTGTTCTCACACGTGATCGAATTTTTTACACCTAAAAAACATTTTCAAAAAGGAGAAAAGTTATACTTTGGTACTCTATAGTACTGGGTAGGCGGGGCTGATTTTTCCTATTTTCAAAATAAAACTTAATTTAAATGGTGTACGTATTGTACCCAATGACTAATAACCAAGAAACGCGGAAAGCAAAAACGTTCATAGTTTTTTCCTTTGCATAGGCAAAGGCATAGGGTTAGAAGCCCGGTTTCGGTCGTTTTCATTTTTTTTTTAGAAATTTGTAAGCGATATTCTAATTTTTGGGAACGGACGAACGTTTGCCATCGATAATACATAGTTGGGCAGACGAACAGATGGACATACTTACGTCTATGCCGAATTTAAAATTGACCAAAAATTTATATTCTTTATGCGGTTTTCTAAGACTGCTTCTACATGGTATTGAAAAAAACTTAAATTTTGGTATACTATAATATAAAATAGGCGTGGTCCATTTTTCTCAATTTTGTACAGGTACTACAGCGCCGTCCATAGAATGTACGTTTAAATGTTTGTAGGGTTATCTTTAAAAGCCGAATTTTTTATTCCTTTCGAAAAACAGGGTTGTCCACAATGTGCGTGATGCAGTAGGCATGTCCATTGACCGATTTGGCCCATTTCCAATATTTCTGCGAAATTTTAAGTCGATAGCTTCGTCGTTGCGGCCAGGAAAATACTTGAAACGGACATTACACAGAACGACAGACGGACAGACGAACATTTTTAAATCGATTCAGAATTTTCTGCTGCGCATTGCAAACGTTTTGACAATATAAATATACCGCTCATCCTTAGGTGATTAGCACAAAAAGTAGTTTCTGCCGAACAAAATTTGTTAATTCATTCATTCATTCATCCAAACAATGCTTTGGGAGGCAACTAAAGCAAAATCTTTGGACTCTCCTTTGGAGACTCCAATATTTGTAGACATAATGTCTAACGATAACACAATTTATGTATTAAATAAACTTCTGACCATTATTTGTTAGGATTTGTTCGTTGTTCCTCACCCATTATCAAGATGAATTGCCAATTATTTGCTTCCTGTACTCTATTCTGTCTATTCTTCATTTGCAATATTTTGGACCCCCTATAAATCCCTTTGTCTTCCCTGTGTTCTTCTTCTTTTTTGGTGTACCTCACATTTGTTAGTAATTAAATTTCTTCTCCGTTTTCCTTCAAGATGTTGCATTATTCTATTAAGTCCCAGTCCAAATGCAATTTCAACGAAAGGAAAATGTTTTCAGAAATTTTAATAGTTGGCAAAAGTTGTCGAAACGTCCTCTCTTCTATGATTAAAGACTAAACTCTGACGAGTTATAACGTGGAAAGAAGCAAGCATACAAATGTTGCGACATAACTTTAAGATCAGCAAAATGCTTATTGCAGAAGAAAGACACTCTAGGTGTTAAGTCCTTAAAGAATTATTGCTTTTGGCCCGGTATCCAATTAAATATAATTTTCCTATTCTAGTTAATGTTAAATTACTTATGACAGCGATTTAATATAAGATAATCAATTTAACTAATTGAATAATTTAATATCCATTCTGTGATTGCAATATGAAATGCTCTCCAGTACTTAAGAAAAACGAACGAAAGTGTTTTGAGAAACAGTCATATTTACTTGCGCGTGTGTGTGTGTGTGTGTGTGCACGTGTGTTTGCATTAGCTGAGTGTAAAAATTATCAACCATTCCCAAATATGTACGGTATGACTTCAACAAGAAAAACATTTTCTAATAAGAATTCTCATCACTTAATGAAATAAACCTTTTACAAGAATTACTCAGATGCCAATAGAAAAATATTCTTTGAAATTGTCATGCTATTCACTTAGTCTGTCAGATTCAAAATTATGCAACGACACATGATTTGTGTTCAGCAAAACAAAACTTGCGATAGCAAGCAAAAATTTCTCTTAAATGGCAATAAAAACAATCAATCTGACATACTATCACTATAACGGCGCTATCGTCTCTATTATAGCTTATAGCATTTGTGATAAAATATTTGAACTTTTTAACTACTTGTACGACACTCAGATGTATTGGAAATAGATCTATTTTTTTTTATAACGCACTAGTTCGGTGACGAAATTTGATTTGTTACAATGGTACAACGGTACTTAAAATGGGTTGAGGTGAATCATTAGTAAGCCTCTTCTGAAACTTTTTATTAAAAGTTTTCCATTTTTATACTTTCATGACAGCAATCGGGGAAAATAATATCTTAGCGTACTAAATAAACATTGAAAATTTGGATAGGATGGAACAATTTTTTTGATCCCCTCCTTATCTCACTCTCTCTCTCTCTCTCTCCCTCTCTCTCTCTGTCTCTCTCTCTCTTTCTCTCTCTCTTTCCCTTATATGACCAAAAAAGTTGTGCTTTTAATATTTTACGATGAAAATCGGCCCAGAATAGTGATTCAGTCTGTAAATTAACTACGGTAAGCTAAGATCACAGCAATGTATACTTCAAATTTCCTCCCACATGAGAGGTCATTTTAGTATTTTTTCATGAAAAAAAGACGTTACCCTGGTCTTTGATATTTTATGATGAAATTTAGCTTACAGAGCTATATGATTGACTTATACATTTATTCTGCATACATTGAATTAAATTGATTTATTTTTCGAACACACTCCGCTCCCATATCAAAAAGAAAGAAAGGCTTTATAGTTTTGGACATTTGATAATGAAAACGGTGAAGAATAATAAATGCATTGAGCAAACATCTTCAGTATACATGCTATATTTCTAATATGTCGTCTCATATTTTGTGTCTCTTCTCGTATGTAGCACTTAGGTAAAAATATCTTTTTTTTACTTTGAAAATTTCTAGTTTGTATGCAATTTTTAACTACTTTTATGTGGACATGTACACAGATTGACAAAGTAGTGTAAGGTATTCAATGATCAGTCTGGCTTGGCAATAATGCATTAACTTGCTTCAATTTACAATACTAAACATAGACAGGCCGTTATCGTCCTTAACTAAAAGTATATAATAAGGAAAACTTTAATTGTAGTCCTTTTGTTATAAAAGCTCAATACAATTTCTTTAGAGTTATTGTTCTTGTTTTTCGTTTCTCATGCAATAGTTGCATAGATTTATTGACAATGTAACATATGTTGGCCAACATATCTTCAACATTGGCAAAAAACTTTGTAATCCTATGATATCGACGCCATAAGTTCAGTTTTGAACTGAGCTGCACTTATCGCATTATTACAAACTTGGAATAATCTATCTTTTAATCATATATATAAATTTGATCATAAATAAATGTATATATATACATATATATATATATATGTATATCCACATTCTTACAATTTTTTTCTTGTTCTTTGCATTGTTTTTAATTTCCTTTTTAAAAAAGAAAAAACACTGGTTTCTTTTATTTTCAGGTGAATTACCAGCCGCCGTACAGCATAATTCGGCATCCGACACGTACACGGGCAAAAAAGAATGGAAACACATATGGGAGATTTGCTTAATTTACACTCTTTTCTTCCCCCAACTAATATCCTCGCCTTAATTAAATTTAATCAAGGCATTTAAACAGCTTACGACACAACTACATTGTACATTATGTGACGAATGGTCATTACTGTGCTGCTCTCATCATTCACATATGAATCCAAAGCAATTAAATGCTTGAATGTTAAATACGTACACATGAGCAAAATAGAAACTGCCAGTAAAGTGGAGCAAACAATAAAAAAAATAAAACACAAAAAAAAAACCAAAGCTGAGTGAAATGTACAAGCAAAGTATAGGTTAGAAATGCTAGGGGCTGCATAAACTGGTAAAAACTTATTATAGATATGTCACTACAAAGCGAACACAACCAATCATTCACCAATGTGCTTAACTTGGTTGAGGCTACAGATTTAATGTATCCTTGAAATAATAAAAGTCCTGCTTTCTTATACCCAACATCAAAGGATAAGGATGAGGATATATTTGTGTTGTGAAAACATTGTCAATACACATAATGTAAAGTAAGAAGTCAATATATTCTTAGTCAGTATTATATTCTGAATTGATCCAAGTATGTCCGCCTGTCCATTTAAATGTTCATGGCAAACATTCTTCTGATTGCAAATCTAAAATTTCGGTTTTGAAAAGCTTTCGAAATTCTCGACGCAGATAAATATTGAAATCAGCCAAAGCATACGCCCACAATAAAATAGAATTGAAACCATTTCAGTTTTTAGCAAAACCAAAACAAAAACAAAAAAGGAATAAACCACAGCGGAAACACGATAATAAAAATTTCCAAGGAATGATTCTAGGAATGACTCTGCACAAGACCTGCATAAAAATAAAGAAAAATGTACCACGCCCAGTCAATATTATAGAGTATTTTTTTTTTTCTTATTTTTAAATAAACTCAATGGTTATTAAAGGTTCGGCCAGAGCCGAGTACAACTTTCCTGCTTGTCTAGTCTTGAACTTTTATATGTAAACTACGGACACATTTATAATTATTTCTCTGTATCTTTAGTATATTAGGGATGATACTTTTAAACGGTAGCCATCAAATTATTCGATAGAAAGAAACTATCGTATCTATGAAGCGATTTCTTAAATGAATGAATAAATGAGGAAGCGTTTCGTTACCAATTTTTCCCATTTTTTAAATAAATTTCACCAAACTATTATTTCTCTCTAATAGAAATTCTATACAATTTGGATAATTAATATTAACTAGCATGCAGCTAGATTATGCTAAGTAATTGATTAAAAGAATCACATTCGCTTTGAAGTGAAAGAGAAATACGCCCAAAGTATTGAAATTCATTATATATATGCCAGTGGGCCGATTGAGAAAATTTTTGCAGGCAGTTTCTAGATGACTCCAATGAAGTTTTTGTGTCGAGTTTTAAAACAATGTCCAATATGAGCCGTAATTAAAGACTTAAAAAACCGAATACTTGACGTTA
The DNA here is from genome assembly GCA_000688715.1 of Glossina pallidipes. Taxonomy (NCBI): domain Eukaryota; kingdom Metazoa; phylum Arthropoda; class Insecta; order Diptera; family Glossinidae; genus Glossina; species Glossina pallidipes. The sequence goes on along the minus strand of KK499817.1, from coordinate 1,457,178 downwards.
CTACTAAAGAAAATAGCCATTGCTGGGAATGGTATCAACTCGGGGTCTTTAAGAATATTTTCGATGCAAATTACAACTAGTTCATTCAGTCCTTCTGCTTATGTCGTATTGCCACAGAAATCCTATGAATTCTATCAAACAAAATTTCCAATTGTTCGTTTACTACGATAAATTTTCGTAAATTCACCAGCGACAAATGAAAGTAGGACAGATCTTCGTAACGACTGTAGCTATCTTTGTATATGCATATATATGTATATGTATATATGTATTTAACAGATTATTTTATGGAATTTATTGTGTATACGTGTATAATGTGTATATATATATATTGTGTATATATATATATATATATACATATTTTCGCTTTGACGTTTCAATAAAATTCAAATCTTCACTAACAAGCAGTGACCTCTACGAAGGGATTTTTCTTTAATAAACTTTTATTTTTCTATGCTTCCATGAGAAAGAGAATACCAAATAAGCTGTATAAACATATTTTTGGGTCTGTGAACATAGAAATGTTTGCAGACATATTGACTATATGTGCCAATGATTATGCCTACAATGAAAATATATGTAAACATATTTATGCACATAGAACGCAGACGTACTTCAAAAATAAGTGAATATTTAAAAGGAATCCATCAGACTATTTTGTCTTTCTCTCTCTCTCTCTCTCTCTCTCTCTCTCTCTCTCTCTCTCTGTCTCTGTCTCTCTCTCTCTCTAAGGCATATATAATTGTTTCAGGTGCTCACCACAAGTACACAAAAGATATGTACGCACACCCTTGCATTGAAAGCATTGCAAATAACCGGAAAAATGGTCTTATTATACTTACATATACATATACGTGAATAATATCGCACAATGTACAAAAATTTATGGAAAGTATGAAAGAGATTACAAATTTCAAAAGATTTTCTTCCAACATAACTCACTTGTAAGAAATTTGTTATTAGTATGAAAACACATGGACACTTTTATTCATTCATTCATTCATTCATTCATTCATTCATTCATTCATTCATTCATTCATTTATTCATTCACAAACGGTTATATGTGCTTTAAATCTTGCTTTTAATACTAAAATTGTTCGATAACATGTCCATATGAATGCCCATATGAATTATTTAAAGTGCAAGACATGGCCAGACTTGAGTAGGGCATAAAATGGAAACTTTTCAACTTCTTTTAGCCCTTTAACCCATTTAATGAAATTGAAAATATTTTATTGCTGTTATTACATAATAATGTTTGGAATACAAACAACATCTTAAGACCAAATTATGATCCCAAAAGGGTAACACCCCGCTGTAAGAAAGTAAGGGAAAACGTTCTTTTCCCAAGTTTTTTTGGAATGGAATGCGTTCATGAACGCTGATGTGAACTCACATCATTTTAAATTCTATTCTATGGCTGCCGCCGAGATGAAGTCGTGTCCTTCAATTTCTGCTTTTGAACGCGGAAACTTTAGGGGCTTTGTACAACTCGCTGTTGTAGGACGCACTAATGTACTCAAGGAGATGCATCCCGATCTTGAGATATTTTTATGTAGAGATGCGTCAGCTATTGTGTGTAACGATGTGCCTATTATATGAAACGATTCCATTGTTGCGATCTTTCATAGCTTAGAGGTACTTGAAGTCTCTACGCATGCCTTGTGTATTGGTTGTTATAGCTTACACCACTTGTTGTACCAGAGTATATTGAGTTAACCGCGTGAGTAGTCGACTAGCTAAGAACTGCGATTACCAAGTCAGTATTAGCGGGTTCAAATCTTAAGTGCGAAAGAGTTTACTTGCTAGTCGTAATTACGGTGAATGCTCGTTTAGTCGTTAAAGGCGTAATACTTACCGATTGGGCACACAAACCTACGAAGCTGCTGCCACCACCATCCCCTCATTTCTTTTCTTCCCTCTCTTCTTTCTGGCTGTCACCGTGTTGCGCAAATAAGGAACATTTCCTGAGCAATTGGTTACATAAAAAAAAAAAAAAAGATTGTATGGACGTATTCAACGCCTAAAACGGCTTGGGCTAGGCTTGTCTTTTATTATACCCTCCTGATTCATAATCACTTTCTGAATCCATTTGAGTTTGTCTGTCCCTTTTACTGTCATGTTTTCTTATGTTCAACCTACAGATCGCAATTTTTGAGATATTTTATTGAAATTTGATACATCTTCATGTCTTCGCCCGCGGCCTATCGAAAATGCTTCTTTCTCCATTGCTCCCCAGATAAGTTCTGATTTTGAAAAGTAGTTATATGAATCTATGTATTAAGCGAAGCGGTGTAGGGTGTTTAATGGTAGATCGTATCCCATACACATTTGTTCTTCGACTTTTATTTTATTAATTTTTTCTTTTACTCTGCTTTTCCAAAATACATGTAATATAATGCTAAATAAATTATGCATAACAATAAAGAGTGTTCTATAGTGTCCACCTATAAATACAAGTACACAAATTACAAATTTTTTTTTTTATTTTAAACAATACATAATTACAACATTGATATATCAAAGTAAATTTTATAATTTTTATTCTCGATTTAAAGTTGCAAGTTTGCGGCGACCAGAAATCAAAATTTCTTTATCTTCGCCGGTGTTCGGTATTAGTGTGTTAAGCCTACACATTTTCGTAAAAAAAAAATTTAAAAAAAAGTGCAACACCGAAAACACTCTCGGTAGGCATCCTTCATTTAAGAGACTCTGCGGTTTGCCTATAAAAAACCAAAAACAAAAAATTTCAATTACTCCACATATGCATAAGGATCTAAAAAATAGAAATTTTTGTGCGATTGGCGAGCATTTGAATGAAAAATATGCATCCCATTGTTCGGGAAAAAAAAATATTATGTGTTATTAATAAAATATTCTGAAATTAATTTATCAAAAATTCCCTTTCCATATATGTTTGTAATGAAAAACAATAAATTTACAAATGGCGTGAAAAATATTTCGTTTATATTTATAATCAACCATTCACGACGAACATTCAAAAATTTCTAACGCGAAAGCGAAATTCACTTTAAGCGAAAACTTGTAATAGATATTTTTTGTTTATATAGAAAATCCTATAGATACTTATGGAATTACTGCCATTATATATATATATACATATATAGCGATTACAAGGTGTAATAATGTGTTGCACTATAGGGAACATGTTAATTAATAAAAAAATGGAAATTATGGGGGCAATGTGGGCTGTTATAGGCTCTTTCGAAAAATCATACTTCCGAAGTAAAACGCCTTTAAGGTTGTGGGGTGCGTTGGATGCTTCTATCTCGAAGATTATTTTCCAAAAATGCTTTTGTCTTTTGCTTGTTAAAAACTTCGTCAGAAGCTTTTGAACCGCTTTCGGATACATATCTGCTTAACAGTCGCTCCACTACACTACTATCGTAAGAATTTCAAATGAACATAAACCAATAAAAGTCAACAGGTGAAGCAGAAGGCTACAACTTCTCAGCTGGGATTAATTTCATCCAGATAGTTTCTTAGGGCGCTTTTTAAAAAAGTCTAAAATTTAAGTAAAAAGAAAATTTCTCCCAAGTAATGAATTTTTGTCCACTTATTCCAAAAGTATCAGGATATTTATTAAGCTTACAACAAATAAAATTTCTAAAAACTATAGAATGCTGTGGACTCTTCAGCATGCCTATTTATCAGCTTGCCTGGCTGTCTGTCTGCCTGGTGTTGTCTCTATTTACTCTTGTGTTCCATCTGCAAATCGTAAATTTCGTCTTGAATTTTTCGAAAATCTATCACGCTGACTTATTCTAACTGAAAGACGAATGCTATTGAGAAGCCATATTATCGGACTATGTTTGCAACCACTTCCCCCTGTTTTAAGAATGTTGTTGTATCAAAAAAAAATTTCATTTTTAATATTTTTCAACAAAATTAAGGAGAAAAATGGTATTCTAGCATGTTGCATAGATATGAAAAGTTTGGCTCGGATAGATCTATTTTTTGCAAATCCCTTCCTTACAAACAAAGAATAAGCCTTAATATCGCTTTTATGATGGAAACTGATACAGAACAAGGACTTAAATTACAAATTTACTGTGGTAAACCGCGACTGCATAGATCTATTATTTCGGACCGCTTGTCATATATTAGGCCATAAAAAAGTCTCCGCAGTGTTTATGGTACATTTTTGAACAAAAATTTTCTTCATTGAAAATCAAATTTAATCAAGTATATATTGACCATTATTATCCACGACCTTCTGCCATTTTTCGGGTAGCTTCATAGTTCATTCGGTACAAAACTTTTTTGGCTCACCGTCGAAAAGCTTGGCCAAATGATTTTCTGCGACGCTGCGATCGGTCAGTTTTTTACTATCAAGAGAGTTTTGCAGAGACGGAAACAAATGGTAGTCAAACGGTAAAAGTTCCGGGCTATACGGTGGATGCATCAAAACCCCCGATTCAAGTGCAGTCAATTTGTTCGTACTCATCAAAGACATTTGTAGTCGCGCATTACCATGATGGAACACAACTCCCTTTCTGTTGGCCAATTCTGGTCTCACTTTCTGGATTGCTTCGTTCAAACGGTCGAGTTGTGCACAATACAGGACCGAACTGATGCTTTCGCCTGGTTGCAGCAGCTGCTAATGGACGATTCCCTTTCAATCCCACCAAACATTCAACATAACCTTGTTTGCCGACAATCTAGGCTTTGAAGTTGTTTATGGAGAGTCGCCCGCCTTGATGATCGCTTGTACTTAATATTCTCATATTTTATCCATTTTTCAATGATTCGCTTCGAAAATGATGCGGTTTCGTTGCGTTTCAGCAGCACTGGTGGTAATTCGGTCAATCAAATTTCTTTGCCTTAATTCGTGTGGCACCCAAACGTCGAGCTTCTCTTTGTAGCCTGTTCTTTTCAAATGATTCCAAATTGTCATGTGGTTGATGTTTAGCGCCTCTGCAATTTGTTGACCGCTTGCGCGCCAGTCTTGCTTCATCAGTTGCAAAATTTCGACTTTCTATATGGCCCATAAATATATAGGGCTACTCATCAAAAGGTCAAATCTTTATATGGCAACCAGACATGATATTTAATAAATTATGACGAAGATTCCTTTAAGTCGTACAGTGTGGGGCAGTTAAAAGTTGGCTTTGCCCAAGTACAGTGTTTTAAATTGCAACACAACAATCTCTTATTATAATCTTAAAAATAAACTTCCATGAACTCCGAGGTTTATTTAGTGTATGTAAACTAAAGTATGTCGTTTCAAACTGTACCTTGGAACTAAGATGAAGTACATAACATCAGAACATCCTCTTCGTTTCCATACCATTTTTACATCATTGTAAAAATTTTCTGCATATGACGCACTAGCATAAACCAACTACTTTCGGCCAGCTGCATACATTAAAATAATATTACGCATAATTCGGACAGTTTTGCAAACACGTCGTGTATGTGTTTTCCTTTTTAATTTTTTTTTTTTTTTTTTTTTTTTTTTAAATGGGTTGGAGGAATCATTATATCCACATATATCATTATATACATATATGTATAGGTTGATTATGTTTTCGGAAAAAATTTCATGTTTTTAGACTTTTTTTTTTTTTTTTCTTTTTAATTTTTTTTTTTTTTTTTTTTTTATTTGTGGGTTTAACAAAGTTTAATAAGATGCAAATTGCCAATTCTCGTGCAACATGCGGATTGAATAGTAAATATACCATTCCATCGCGCATTAGATTGGTTCTTAAAGCACAAGTTTCATAAGGTATTTTTTCCAGTTTTTTACAATAAAAATTGCATAATAAATGGTTGGTCTATGTCAAGCTCTTTTACGTGTTACATGCATCGAACATCTGCCCTGTACCACAGATAATATAGGTTATAAAATATCATCGATTAATTTTTTTTTTTCCTTTTTGATAAAATTGCTTAACGAAGCAAAAGCCATTTTGGATCCATGACGTCTAGTGTTTAGATAATCAGAGGAATTATGCTTTAACACACTTCACCTAATAGAGTTATTCCACCGTTTTCATCGTCATATGATAAAGATTATGTTTCGTTGTCATATAAAACTTTGATTTTCATAAAAACTCTTATGCGAATGCGTGTCCGAATAATGTATCTTATGCCGGTCCAATTTTAATAGAGTACATTAAGAAGTCAAGTCACTAGTCTGGATTAGTTTTTCTTATAAAATAGTAAAAATAAAATTCCTTTGACATACGGCAAGCTAAGTGTATTAATCCTAAATTAAGTATCGCGGACGTCACGACGGTGTATAAGAGATACGATCCAATCCGAAATTTTTCATTTTTACGTGATATGCTAAACTTTTATTTTCCATCAGCTTTTGTTGAGATTATCTTCATACAAACAAGTTTGAGTAGCCATTTTTTTTTCTTCTTCTTGTATCCGTGATGTTTCCAAGAATGGACCTATCCAATGTATTAATGCCTATAGCATAGGATTTTGCTTTAACTTTCAATATCTATCCCAGTACTGATGTCGATGGTACACAACGAAGTTATGTGAATGAGTATCCAAACATTTACACACACAAGCAGCAAATTGGAATGAAAACTTTATAAAACTTAATTTAATTAAACCAACACATGGTTTGCATTTTTTTTTTTTTTTTGTGAGCAAATCTCCAGATATAGAGATGCAAATATATATGATGAAATTTTTTTCGAAAACTTATCCACGGAAGTACGCACGTTGCTGCGTATGGGTGTAGAGTAGCGGGGAGCGCTGTTAACTCAAAACTTATCGTTCTGATACACAATAAGGATTTCTTTATTAAATTAACTTTTCAGAGGCGGAAACAATTTTTTTTGTTAGAAGATTTATTTTCACATTTTTTTCTTTCTTACTTCATGATCTATCTCTATGCCTCGAATAGGCTCTTGCCGCTGACTGACTATGCGTTTCTGTGCGCTTCATAGAATTTAATTTTTTTTTTTTTTTCTCCAATATTAAGAGCTCTATACCTAACTGTTGCGAATAAAACACTAACAACACTTAAAAATAATATTTTTCTCCTGGAAGGCAAGAGGCTTGAATTGTTAACGAAACAGCCGGTTCAATGATCATTCATTTTGTTACTCGTTCACGTCAATAACTAACTGCATTGCGTTCATTACATAACATGAGTTTATGTTGTGAAAATGAAAAAGATTCCATTTTAATTTAGTGAAGTGTGCGATAATGCATTCAATGCAACGCATTGTGTCTTATATTGAGCTTGAAAGATACGAATTAAACTGAAACCAATCAATTCAAATCTCTCCTCCTTCTTCTAAATTCGTTAAAACTTTGTTGATTGAAGTCAGACTCCAATTAAAAGCATATATTATATAATAGTAAATACTCTACGATATGTGATATAACAGAGTACGACTTATTTAATTGTTCTAAAGATGATCAAAATTCATCTAAAGATTAGTTAAGAGGACCTACGGTGCATTCAATATTTTTTTTATCTACTTAACGTACACTTAAGTATCTCGATATAATCAGCAAATGGATAAAATCAATTTATCCCTTCATTCCTCATATAGCAGAGCAGAGCCAAGCATTAACCAATTAATTATATTCAGTGGGCACACAAGTCAATCCAAATCATCAATTTGGTGCGCTCGACGTACATACACGTCATGTGGAATGCAAACTTACGAATGGATATAAACAGTCGAGACTTTAATTGAAACATAATATAAATCTTATTTAATGTTTAATGTTCTCTTTATAACATCAGTGCGGTTGCTATAAACTAAAAGAAATAATTTGTTTTTTTTATATTTTCTATTTGTGAATTTCATTATCTTTTCTTTTTATAATTTTCAAATGTTCAGTCACGATAACTTTTTCAACAGTGAATTGTTAAAACGAAATCTTATTCGCTTTACCTCGAGCTCCCCGAAAATTATTACACACAACCACAAACTCATAAAGTGTGCAAACTGTGCTGATGCGGAAGAAGATGTGAAGCATACTGTGTTCCATTCACTAAGATTCGGGGCGTATGGTCGGCCTTGGTGAGGTACCCACGAGACAGTAAAACACATGGCCGAGAATTTCGAAGTATCGGGCACTAGCAACGGTTGCGAGGCCAAGGCGTTCCAGGAATTAAAGCGCTTAGAAAGAAAGCGGGTGAAAAAACGAAGAAGTGGAAGCTAATAGAATATTCCACTAAGACCCCAGTACATGGAGCGCGAACTAATACCTGACGGTAGCTCCGCGGATGAGTGATCGAAGTAATGTGCGTGGGGGACAGTTGGGTGCGTAAGCGTCATGGATGGCAAAACGTGCGTGCTGCTGGTGCAGGCCAGTAGTATATTTCGAAGATTTCTATTTCCAGCTTGCATAACCAAACCAAAAAAAAGAACACACGCTATTCCTATATCACGGTTTAGAGAGAGAGAGAGAGAGAGAGAGAGAGACAGAGAGAGAGACAGAGAATTGAAAAAATCATTCCATACTATCTAAATTTCTTATATCTTTTTTTCACGGTTTTCGCCGAAAAATGTTAGAAATGTCTAATGTATTTCTCACATAACATCTCTTTCATAATGAAACGTTATGTGAGAAAGTGCCGTGAAGAGGGCCCGATCCCATTCCTATTCTCTAGGGATTATCTTTGTGGTAAATTTCTTCTTGAAATTCAAAAAACAACGAATCATTTCGTAGAATGAAAGTTAACTTCACAGCAAGTCTGCATGTTCTGGGCGTATCATACAATTGTATAAATGCGGTATGATCTTAACGATAGTGATATGTAACGTATGAATTTGTACAATAATAAATGGTTGATGACGTTGCGTAGGACAGAGGAATTCTTAGGTAACTTTGCAACAACTCGGTAACAATTTGGAAATTTTACACTCAATTACTTACTCCAGTTATCGCGCTCTTGAATAGTTTTGAAATCCTTTTCTCTATCCCGGCATCAATCTAACTTCTCGAAAGTAAAGTAACATTCATCAACTTCCACATCAACCAGAAAACGCAGAAATTAATTGAGAATCGGAGGGAAAATTTTGAAAAATCTTCATTTACACATACGTGATTATTTAGCGCAAAAACGAAAGGGAAAAACGCGATAATCGAAGAATGATCTTATTTGAAGGCGATTAGCTTTCTTCCATTTTCTTTTAAATTATTAAGTGTTAAGTTTAATTTAATGTTTTGTTTTAATTGTGGCAGTGGTGTGACTAATGGTTTAATCATTAATAGAATTAAAGAGCATTTGAGTTTATGAGTATTTAGACTGGGTAGGGGTCCTTCAACTCCTTTTTTCCTTTTTCCTTTTTCTTTTCTCTTTTTTGCTTTTCTTTTTTTTATTATTGTTATTTCATAAAAATGTCATTGACTGGCTTAGATGTAAGCTTCAACAGACAATAGCATCACAATAGTTGACGTTAACAAGTTTTCACTAATAAGCAGCACCGACAGACAGACAGACAGATAGACAGACCGACAGACATTCAGATAGATAAATGCTTTGTTTTTCCCAGTCGTTATAGTTGGACTACATAACAAACTGTCAGGCATTTGAGAGTTTTAACAAAATCCAGGCGTGTTCAAGTGAGATGTAAAAATTGCCTCAGCTCTTTAATGTTACCAACAACGTTTCACTGTATTGTGGTCGATGTTGATGTTGGTGTTGATGTTGCTGTTACCATTGCAGTTGATGTTGCAGCTGATGTTGCTGCTGCCGTTGGTGGCGGTGATGGTTTATTGTGGTGGTGTATTGTTGCATGCCCTGACAATTATTCGGGATACTAAATCAGAGATTTCTCTTTTGCCAAACCAGACAGTAGTTGTCAAATCCAGAATATCCAACACGTTTATATGTACGCCGGGCTAAGTGCTTGCCCAACGGGCATGTGTATAAAAATTGTTACAGTTTTTGAAGTACATGCAAATGAAATTTTATTTAACACATTCATTCTTCTATTTTGTTATTGTTGCTGCATAGACTGGCTAACTAGCTAACATAAGGCAATACAATTACCCCAGACACGCATATATACATGCACACGCGCACGCATATTTGCAGATATGCTCTCACAATTCTAATTCTAGATTTTTATATATTTATGTATTTAGTAAAAGACTATCCCTCGCTATGAATGCGCAAATATGTATGTGTACAAGTACATGTGTTTGTCTGTATATTCAAGTGTGTATATGTATACTTATTTTGTATGCATATGCACACAAATTGCAATTATTTGATATTAAAAAGTTTTCAGGCTGTTCTTTAATTAAGCCAAATATACATAACAAACAAACAAACAAACAAGCAAACAAACAAACATCCATGTAAGCAAGCATAGGCAACGAGAAGGCATTGTATTGCTTTTGTTAGTACTTGAAGAAATTTTTGTATTGCAAATACACAAATTCGAGTGGAAGCGTGCGAAAAAAAAAAAAAAACAAGAAGGAAAGAAAATTTTCCTCGTAATTGCATGGTTAACTTAATGTGCATTTATTCATCCATTCATTCATTCATTCATTCATTCATTCATTCAATCATTCGCTCATTTCATTATAATGTGCATTACGATTTAATGAAATTCTTGAAAAAATTTCAAAATACTATACAAACATTTGATTACTTCCCCCTTTTATTTCTTAATAACACATACGCACACTGTACACTACGTATGTGTGTACACACATTCATAACATTAAGGAGTGACTTGGTCAGTTAACGTAAAACCCAAGCATCAATAAGTCACAACGAAATTTAATTAAAATGTTGAAACGTTTCCCTCGTTTAGGCTGATCTCGAAATGAAATGAAAAGTTTTCTTCATTTTATAAGCATTGCGGTGACCTTTGAAAAAGCAAACTAATCTTTTTTAATTGAAAAACAAATGCAAGACAAAGTGAACAAATTTTCCAGCTCAAGCATCTTGAAGGGCTGTTAACCTTTTTTTGTTTTTTTTGTTTTTTTGTAATTACAAAATATTTGCTTAGCAAGAAGAGGAATATAATAGATTATGCTTTTCTATGCATAGTTTTTGCAACGGAAAACATTTGCTCATATCTGAAATAATATTACAATTAAGGCATGCCCTTGTAGTAGTTATTCTCCCTTAAAAATACAAGTGTATAAAAACGAAAGCGTTTTTATCGTATAATTGGTAATGCAATAAATAACATAAGTATGCCTTAGTTAGGAAATTTTAATAACCTTCGCCTTTTCGAATGAACGAACGATTTTTATACAATCAATATGAATCAACAAAGAAATGCAGAAAATATACAATTTTCTTCTGTTCTTTTCATCAAATTAAATTTGATTACGAATTAGAAAGAGTTCGAGTTAGTGGATAACGATGGTAGACTAATAGTCATAAATAATTGAATGAATTCAATAATGAATGTAATGAATGAAGAATGTGCCCAAAAGTCTCCATTAATGTGGGCACAGGCGTTGTGCTCTGTACAGATTAAAAAGATTTTATCCATCAATCAAGTCCTTCAACTACTTGGATTTCTCAACTTTCTCATCGGGTCGTCTTAGACATGTCCATATACCGTATGACTTGTCATTCTTGAATAGTGCTAAAAACGTGTTTTTAACAACCTACTAGCAATTGTCTTTCGCGTCGTTCCAGATGTTTCTATCTTCAACATGAACGTTCTTTTGCCATCTGCAATCCTTTCTGACCAGTATTAAGCCCACGAACAGGGGACCTAATATATACTTGAATAACAATTCACACTGTAGTGGAAAGGGCAAGAGGGTTAGACCTTAATCTGCGCAAGAGAGTTGCTTAGAATTTTTATTGATGACATCATTTTAATTACAACAATAACATTTTATAAACAATAGCTAGCATAGCTACATCTTATTATCTCGTTCATCGTAAAGCTTAGTGACTCGCCACAATTTCCTAGCTTATCCACCTCTTCAGCTTATTGTATGAGTGCTGTAAGGACTAGATGTTTTAGGTTGCCTTTTACCACGAATTAAATTTTATATTCATGAGGGCGGATTATTTTCGCATACTTATGACGAACGATACGTCTTGTCTCCAACGTGAACGGCAGCTAAAAAGAGCGAACTTTACGAAAAACCGAAAGAAGGAAACTCTGTTCGAAATTGGAAGATGGACTCTGTTTCTGGATCGAACTGTGTAATAAAAGGCGGATTTACCTCAAATCCTTCTGGAATTTGTATACGTTCGCGCAAACTATATATATATTCTACACATATACTATGTATATATATCCTATACCACAAAAATGAAAATTTTCATTTTTTTTATACATTCTTTCAAACCAAAAAGAGCTTTACATAAATAAATAATAAAAAAGAAAAGGAGAAGAAAACAAAATATGTATACGTCTGGGATAGGAGCACCCTGCCAGCCGATATATATCAAACTAAAAGTGTACTAAGCTACCGATGCAAGGACTTGACAATTAATTACAACAACGACATTATTTAGCAGAGCTGAGAATCGTCGTAGCGGGACATTCAAAAATTTACAAGCTTTCGTTTAACACTCTTATACTGAAAAGACTGAATTTAACTGTATATGAGGAATCCGATAAAGAGATCACGTTATAGGCATTATTTCGAGTTTTACGAACTTCACTGAATTGAATTTGCATTGTCTCAGTTTAAGCAAAATGAAATTAATTAACGGGCGAGTAGGAGCAGTGAAGACGAGTCAACTTTACAAATTTCATTGCAAATCAATGCACTCGCAATAAATTCGTTAATTGAATTACTGTATAGAACGATAAAGTTGTGACGTGTCGGCATCAATAACCGGATCGCGAAATTGCCATCGTTTAAAATCGTTTAGATCAGATAATTGAAAATGCGACGGACATTTGCATAAATATCTTTAGGAAATTGAAGAGAGGAGAGATATACCATCGATGGTACATCTCTCACCTAACTCGTGTTCAACATTCTTTTACGATAATTATATGCGAATTTTAATCTGTAAGCAAAGAAAACGGCCCCACCTTTCTGCATGTATTATAGCACCTGAAATGACTATTAGTCACTAATGCATATGAAAATTAAATTTTTTTTTTTTTTGTAATTTAATTAATATAATATGGACAGAAAAAGCAAAAAAAAAAAATTTTATTAAATGGAGTTTTTGATTAACAATCTAAACATCTACGTCATCTACGTTTTGTCGCGCGCGCGCTCGTACGTGTATGTGTATGTATGTAAAGTCTATGTACACGTAAACACATAGCTATTTATTAATACAAAAGAGAAAAGGAAAAAAGGCATTTTTCCTTTTACATTCAATTTTGTGAAGTGTGAAGCTGAAACAATGGGAAATATATCTCGCAACACAAGTCGAACGTTTTCTCTTCTAATTAAATGAATTAATTAAAAATTTGAAAAGAAACGATAAAAAATCTACATATTCCTTAAAGCGAATCTGGAATATCCATTACCAGGGTAGTTTTCAAATAAGCTTCTCTAAGCAATTTCCAACGGTTGTGGATAAAGTAGACACGACGATGACGTATGTGAAGAAAAAAATGCAAATAAAAGTACAGGAGGTAAGTAGATCTCTGTGATCAACATCTAGTGCATTAATATATATATGCAAACACACACACGTACACACACACACACACACAAACACACACAAACACACACAAACACGCACGCACTTTCAAACGTTTCGAAAGTTCATCAAAGTGTTACGAACGCGCTGTTAATCGTTATATATTTGCATATGATCCATATGCTTATGCTCTGGTCATGAATATAAAATAACAATAATAATAAAAATTAAATAAAAGAAAATATTAAGAATTATTTATGTTAGGAACAAATTTTTTTGTAATTTAACTCTCACTAACTAGGATTATCTGTAACAAATGTGTGTACGTATAAGAAGACTAAAGATAAAGTAAATAAGAAGAGAGAAAATGAGAGAAATCTTATGTAAATTATTTTTAAAATAATAAATTAGTAAAATTCATAATGTTACACACAGAGAACACTAAGATTACTCAGTTCACTTAAATGAAATGATAAATATTAAGAAAGAATAACAAAGACACCTAAGTGTATTTATACTATGCGCATATGTATTCACTTTGATAATTTAATTCGTTAGTTAATAATAAGATACTTTAGAGCATAAGATAGATACAATCTGTGAAACTATACTAAAGTAACTCTTCGAAAACAACCAAAAAAACCAAAGAAAATAGTACTTAAGAGAAATTGGTTCGTTCGCTTTAAGACGAATCGTGAAACACCCATCACTTAAGGTGTAAGCATATAAATTATGGTTTCTCATATATTGCGGGCGTGTCAATAGAACAATTCAACGCTATTTACATTTTAATGTACAATAATGTCCCTGTGCACAGTTTCACTTTCATGTTGAATTTTTATTCGCATCGGTTATAAATTTACTCAAAATGTCCCCTTGCGATGGTTTTCACATCGATATCATCATTTAATTATAACGATGGGTGTATAACAAATGGATCAAAGACAATCGTAAAAATTCATTATTTTTTTTTTATTTTTTCACTTCGAAACTGAATTCGGCTTTAATTTGGAATATCGAGCACGATTTAGCTTCTCGCTACCATAAGGATTGTGCAGTAATAAGGACAATGCTAATTAGCATGATAGGATTAAGAGAAGGTGTTGTTAACTTCGATTGAGATAGAGTGTACACCTCTCAGAGGATCCCTATCTCTCACTGCCGTATATCGTATTCAGTAATGCCAAAAGCGAAGAAGTAAGCCACCACTAACTACCCTACATCCTGTCACATCATACACTACGGCACTTTCTTTCATTAAGTACAAGCACAAGAGATCATATCTCATGGTCATATAGAGGCCTAGTTTTCATGGGAAGCCGTCGAAAAGCAAACGTATATGGTTTAGAGCTCAGCTAATTAAAATTATATATCGAATCATTATTCTATATATATAAATATTCATCATAAAGAAACAAAAGATAAGTACTTGTTGCTCTTATGACGGTTTACATTATTTATAGAGGAAGGCGTAAGGGGGAAAGAGTTCAAAAAATGATGCCATTATTGCCATTATTGCCATTATGCCTCATTATCCAAATTGATTTAATTGGTACAAGTTCTTGCATGTGTTGCATATATCCGCGCAAACTTAACCGCATCCTAAAAGTTGTGTAGGATATAAATACGAAACAAAAAATCGTATTAACGAAACTAACATAAGGATTTTCAATTCGACAGATATTTCAATATTATCGTAACTATTTTTAAGTTTTAAAATCTAAGAATTGTTTCACAAATAAAATTAAGGCAAAAATTTGTTCTCTAAGCGAAAAGATCTCCAAACTTTATATCAAAAGTATAATTGGAATTCGCTCTAAGACTTACCTTCTTATTATTACCACCTGTTCGAAACGTACAATGCGAGTGACCAGATCATTTCCTTAACTGGGATCCTACCGAAATAAGTCTTACGCTTTTTCGATTATTGGCGCAGAAATAAAGGTTAAGCTATTGATTTCTCGAATGCAATATAACCGTATTCTGAATATTATCATGAGAACAGCAGAGACAAGTCACATATTTTTTACACATCATCTATCGGTTATATAGCGATCCTCTAACGGTCCCCAAACAGTGCTTGTAACAAGCTTTAAATAACCATCATTTATAGATTGATTGTAAGCAAAAGTTTTCGCATTTTCTTAGGGCAATTTAAGATAATTTCAAATCATGATCTAGAACGGAACGGTAATTATATAATATTTATCTGGGACGCTCACATAAGAGCAACGATGCCAATTTTCAATTTTAAAATATTAGGCAGACGGACGGACTTATAAGAATTGATCATGACTATACGTATATATATATACTTATGGATGTTACAAACGAAAGTACAAATTCAAATGAAAGCTTTTATTCTTGAGTGAAGGGTATAAGAAAACAAAAAGAATAAAAAAGGGAGGAATCCATTAACCCATTATTATGTTCATAAACAAAAATATATAATCAAATATCAAATCAATCAAAACTGAATTGTACATTAATGTAATTAATAGAAGAAAATCACAACAACATCATAAACAATAACAACAACAACAACAACAACAACAATTATATAAAACATATTATGAATAAGTGAAGTATGTTTTAGAATTGTAAAGAAATTTTTCAATTTTAAATACTCTCTAACTGTTTATTATAAATCAATCAAAATTCTTATCTCAATTACTTTTTCGTATATCGCTATGAAATTATCGATCATTGTATTTACAAATAATTATTGTTTATTGTGTAAGTAACGTTCACATACGAGAATAATTCTCCACACAATTTTTCCCCTTCATAAGATAAGAAATATTGAAACACTTCAAATTGCTTACCCATTTTCATAACTAAGCATCAAGCTAAGTTTCTATATCTGCCACCGATAGACATCTTGAGAAGAATGAAATAGATGGAAAATTAACAATAGACTTAAGCCCGGCCGTCTTTCTGTTCGTCTATTTACGCGTTTGCTTGGCGTTAGAGCATTCACGTTGACCAAACTTGAAGTGAACGATTGTAACCTAGCGTAGCACGTGCTCTTGATAATAAGTGCCGATCACTTTTGAAAGTGAGCGTGCGATCTGACCGTAATAGGTTGCGAGAAAATTAAAATTTGTAGTATTTTTAACATATATTTCGGCTTGATTTTCGACCGATAGCATTAGAGGATAAATGGGAAAAATGATTTTACGGTTTGCGCTCACTTATCAACAAAATATGGATGGAGTGTACAAAAGATTCATCTCAAGTCAAATATTACTTTATTTTTCTTCTTCTTTCTCTTTTTCCTTTGTTGTTTGTTTTTTCTCCTGCTCGGACCCTCGCTCTTTATGAAATCGCAATCGCAGTCACATAAAATAGTTGCGCCTGAAGAAACGCATCATATCTTATCTCTTTTGTTTTGTTGCAAATTGTGTGTGATTTCCTTTTCTTTTCCTTTTTTTATTTACCTAATAAAAAGTCCCAACCTTGTCTTGGAGAATAAATTTATTATCTCATTCATGTGAACAAGATCGAAAGTATTCTCGGAAGTGGAAGTTGTTTCATGAATATGTGAGCAAATATGTTACCTACGCGTATAACATATTTATTATATAAGAAACGCATGTAAACAAATGATCATTACAAAGGAAATCATCTAAAAAGTATTATTGAAAATTCAATGTTAAGATTATTTACATTTAAATAAAAAAAAAAGAAAAAAAAAAGAAAAAAAAATAAATAAATAATAAATAAAAAAAAAAAAAGAGAAAAGAAGCAAATATCGCACACTAAATGAAAAACATCAATAAATAAAGAAATTAAAAATTAAATGCTTTTTATATTTTTAATTTTTACGATGTTAACATACATAAGTAATATCTGAGTATATGACTTTTTCCTTTCTCCCTTAAGTAGGAAAGTCTTTCAACTTTTAATCTTATTAGTGAGGAAAATGTAGTTTAGCATCACATCAAGTGAACTCAAAAAATGCTCTCGTTCCGTTTAAAATATTTGGAGTCAAGTGTGTACACAAATTTTACAATGATCTTCGGCTTGTTAGACGTCACGCCTAAACGTAACGTAACGTAAGGCAGCGTAACGTAACGTAACGTAAACGTAAACGTTAAAAATTAAATGCTTTTTACATTTTTAATTTAAACGATGTTAACATACATAAGCAATATCTGAGAATATGACTTTTTTCCTTTCTCCTTTAAGTAGGAAAGTCTTTCATCTTTTAATCTAATGTAGCTTAGCATCACAAAAGTGTAAAGTCAAAATATGCTCTCGTTCCGTCTAAAATATTTGAAGTCAAGTGTATACATAAATTTTACAATGATCTATGACATCTTGCTAGACGTCATGCGTAACATCGGAATTTTTTTTTTATTATTTATTTTATTTTTATTTTAATATGACCAGGGGAATGTTATCTATGGGCTTATCGCGATGACGGTCGGAGTGAAATAAGGAAAAGGAATAATAAACCCGATCGGTAAGCTTTATGCCCTCAACGACAGAGAACTCATCATCGCTACGAACAAATAAATCTCTGCCGTTCTTCAGATTGGAATTTGACTTGTCGCGATTCGTATCTAGTAGGCTTTTCGTGCGGAACTATTATTAATTGGATTCAAAGTTGCCAAAATTATGCAATAGCTACACTCCATAACAGGGGCTTCAAACATTGGTGGATTTTAGCGATTTTAGGCATTTTTGTAATATCAGTAAACATTGCAAATTTGGTATACACACCACAGCGTACAAGCCCGAGTTAATTGCCAATAAAGCGCAATTTCCATCGAATTGTAAATGGAGTTGACCTCGCCAATCTCTCTAATTAAGTTTTTGCGGAGAACGGCTTCAAATAGATCCAGCCTTTATTACACCGATCAATTCAGAAAATGATTTTGTTTCTGTGTCTGTAAGTTTTTCTGTCCGTCTGTCCATCTGATGTCTGTCCATGCAGTTTTTCTGTTCAGGGTCTAGTTTTGAATGCTCATTCGTAGTTCCAATCGCTTGTGGGCTATGCCGGAAAATCTAATAAATCCTTTAGCTCGTCGTTGTGTTTCGCCCTACTTCCAACGGCTGGCTAACTTTTTGCGACGGCTGATATGTGTCCTAGGTAGGTCACAGTAAGATTTCGGACCTATCTTGACTATACAGTCAGCCCACTCTTTGACTTCGATGCCCGACTGTTGAGATACCCTTATTGTACTTTTCTTACTGTACTTGCCTTAGGGCATTAAACGCACTCCAGCACAAGCTTAGAAGTTATTGTTCGCCCTATTATCATAGAATAAGTGTATATAAATGTAGACGAATGGCCATTTATCTTAAAATATTCAATGCTATAGCATTCAGGCAATTTTTTCTCGCAATGAAAATGAATGTTGTAGTAATTCTCGGATAGCGGATGGAACGACACCAAAAGTATCTAACGAAGCGTTGAAAGTTCATCGAACTTGAATTTGTAGCATGCATGTGATATAAGTCGCGGCTCTATAATAAACACAAAACTTAAGGCAGTATGCAGTTTGTGTCTTGTAGAATTTTTTAAGAGATGCAACAATGTGAAATGAAAAAATATCGGAAATTACAACCCTTCACAAAGATTGTTGGATCAGAGAAAACTAAATAATAAGATGTTCCAACCAACATTTGATTGACAATTCAAATTAATACAACTTCAGGGAGTTCTTGTGTTTGCCTTATCACTAACAACAGTAATGCTGTTAATTAGAAGCCAATTCATTGGTTACTCTTTCTTTCTCGTTATTTCTATGGACAGCAATTCAGTTGAAAAGTTTACAAAGCAAAATCCTATAGATTTCTAGGTTTTTAAGCGAAGACAAAATGAAAAAAGTACATCGATTAAGAAACTTTTACCGGAATCTTGGACTATGCAAATAACCGGAAATGAAGGAGCAAGCTATCAAGTAATTGCAGAAGCAGAGAGAGAAAGTCTCTATACATTTAGTTCTCACTCTTAATATGTAACTGTTTTTGCATATAGGAATAATTTGAAGCAAAAATATATTAAAATTGTAGTCGGCATTTTAACCTCAGCAATGACAAATAAGCTTTTCCTGTGAATTAAAATCAAAGACACTAACCAAAGCTACAAATATTTTAAAGAAATGTTAAACTATTGCCAGTAGTATTGCGTTTTTGCTTTCGTGCAGCATTGACAAAATTGACAAAATTAATCTTTTTAAAAACAAAAAAAGTAGGAGGTCGTCACTAATCAAATGGAATGAATAACCATTCAGTCATTCAAAACGAGAACGAATAAGGATGGACGAAAGTTTTTACGTACAATGTTATTATAGACAAGAACACTTTATTATCAGCTAAATATGTATATAGATGTGTTGTACGAGGGAGAAAGGGCATAAACAAAAAACGTTTTACGAAAAGAATAAAAAGCAACGAGAAAAGGACTAACGGAGACCATACCAAATAGAAAGGGCGTAAAGACTTACTCTCTTCTCTTGGGCGATACTCTTTCTTCTTATTTCGTTGTGGCAATGACGCAATTTTTTGATGATGCATGAGTTTTTAATGAAAGATTACTTGCGCATAAATGGAAAAATTAATCTGGAATTTGGACGCGTCTCGCAGAACTTTTGCAAAATAATTGGTTTTGTAAGAAAACAATTATCAATCAATCCTAATAAATATAAATTTAAAGGAATCGAGGAGACTTTCTCTTTTAAAGGATTGAAATTTTTTGTCTCCCGGAAAAATGATGATTATCATAATCCACGCGACTACTTTGGGAAGTTATACTTTTTACACTATACGGTTTTTTTCAAGCAACGTTGATTGATTAATCTGTTTGCTTAGTTATGTTGTGCTAACTCAATACATGGACTTCTTCAGGAACTATTGTCTACAGTTTACCAGATTGATACGGGGTGATCAGCTTGACGGTTAAATCTAGTGGAAAGGAGAAACGCTCTTGCCGTTTCAGTTTTTAATGGAGTAACTCTAAGCTTGCGATACGACAAAATAAACGTTATCTACATTAGTCGAATCGCGGATTATCGTGGTGACGGTTCATGCCCAAAAGCCGCAAAAAAATTGCATGGCATGAGCTAACCAATATGCCGACGTCCTTAACAACTTTCCAAATAGTCATTCAACGATTCTCTTTCAACAACTTTCTTCACTGCTTCAAGGTTTCCATCGGCTGTTGACGTGCTCGAGCATGCAGGGACGGCGTCCTCAACTTAGTTGCATATAAATTTTGCACAATTCTGAGTGCAACTGATATTTCGATCCTGGCCTGAAAACAAATTGAAAAGCTAAGACACCATGAAATTAAAAACCTTACAATTTTCAGGACGTTGCCATCAAGTTTTCTTGGCAACTGTGAATGGCTTCGTGGACTGAGACGGCTAAACTTTAAACTTAATCTGACGAGATTTTGTTTTCCCAGACAATATTTTGATTCAGAGATTTGGATAAGAAAGCAGGCAGACAAATAGACAGTTATGATATATATAATATGGAATCTGCGATGCATTTTTTGTCGGTTAAATACATTTAACAAATCCAATAAGTCTCCCCCATGCTTTGTATAACGAAACACATCTCTCCTACTTATGCACACATAAGTGCATATGAATGTGCAGTTTATATACATATTTTTCTTACTTATAATATCCTTAACAAGGTTCAACAATGAAAGCTTTTTTGCATAAACATGATATTGTTATGCTTTGGGCATGTTCCTAAGAGAAAAGATGTTTTTGCGTAAAAACTGAGCATTTCTTAATGGAATAATTTAAAATGTAAACACACATACGCAAAGCATTCTTTCTTCTTACATCAATTTTTTAAGTGTGCTTGTGTACGTACAATGCAGTATATCGGCACGCGCTTCATGCATTCTACTCTAGGCCGAGTTTTATTTGGATGTCGGCTATCGAAACATGGACCCGCATACGATTAGTTTTTAGTCATTCCGCTTTTAACATCTAAGAATATGCAAGAGAATGCGAGAGTTCACTCAGCCACAGTCTGTCTATCTGTCTATGGTTTATTGCGATCGGTGAAATCGTAAAAATTGAAACAGAAAACAAAAGAGTAGCGAATACATCTTCAATTCGACTCCACACACTAATCTTGAGAAGCATATCAACACGACCCATGACTTCCAACTCAGAAGAAAATGAAAACATCATTTATGAAATATGTGTTCCCTTCTCGATTTTTACAAATCCGTGGACTTATGGAAATATTTGCTACAAAATGTTAACAGTCGATGAACCGATGCGTGATTTCCATGTATAGTGAAAAAGGGTTTTTTGCTCGTTTTTAAGGTAAGTAACTTACAAACTGTACATTCAAAGAAAGGAAAAGGCTCTAAAAATGTAATGGGTTAAGTCAAGTTAACGTAACGTGAATAGGATGAAATGATTTGAACAGACAGACAGACAGACAAACGGATATTACTAAATCGATCTGGTTACTCGTGCTCACCAAGTATGTATACAAAACCTGTAATTAACGCTTGTGTACGCTGCAACGAACATTTATCAAATCTAATAAACCTCTTCTGTGAAGTGTCAGCGCAAGAGGCAAGCAGTAGGCCTAAGTAAAAAATAATTCTTTTTTTTTCCTTTGTGTTTATTTTCTGACATGTTTATTAGTATATTTTAATATATTTATATAATTATGTTTTTGATTTACTGTTTTATTATTTATTTATAATTGAATTTCCAATCAGGCTCATGCTGAGATTCCCTTTGTTCACATATTATAGATACATAGCTTTATGATATAATATAAAGCTTTGTTCCATAATTTACTATAAGCATATTGTAATTACGGAATTGTTTTAATAATATTCATAATAATTTATTTCATTTTGTATTCTAATGAAAATGCTACGCTGTTGCTCTAAATTCATCGCCGATATACATTAAAGTGCTAACGCATTAAATAATTTATACACGTGTTCACGAAATATTGTAATTAGTTATTCTCTTCTGCGAATTTCAAGGTTTAACAAAGTCTTTTTAACAACACCATGTTGTTTAGTAAGGCCCTCTCCCTGCATCGGCGTAGTATGTGTTATAGTAACTATGACTAAAGGCAATACATAATAATAGAGTTTGTGCTCATTTTACTATAATAGTTGAAGAGACAATTAATAATAACACGATGAGAAACCTAATTTGTGTAATTTGGCCAAAAATCGAACCTTGGCCCTCATTGTTGTTGGTCAAATTGATTTTGCGATGAAAGTCATCAAATTTAATTATGAATTAGGGCATGTACGTAAATATTACATACACTTGGCAACTGTAACTTAAGGGGCGCTAAAATTCGCCAATGCCTATGAATTATACTCTTGCTAGAGCCTGGAATTACATGTAGCTGGTATAGTTTCCTTTGTCCGGTTATAAAATTGATGATTTTAGAATCCACTGACATTGGGAATTAAGCGAGATAATATGCTTATAAGACCGATTTAGTCAAATACAAGATAAATATTTCTTTAGTCTTAACCATTAATCTTATATAGTAGCAAAGGATTTGATTGTTATCTGAGTTTCAGACAAACATTTCAAGTCTTTGCAGTGTACTGCGCTGGAATGTATTTTTGCTAATTCTGTGAGCACGAATTTCATCTTAAAAAGTTTCTAGCGTCAGAGCGGAGTTTATTTCCGACAGAGCAGATTATGCAAATCATGGCAAAGCTTAAAAGCATTTTGCGTAGTTCGTGTAGTACCGAGACCACCACCGGACTATTTTGTCAAAAGGGTTTCAAGACTTAGAAGGCCACTCGAAAGACATTACGGTCAATATCGAAATTCTTGATGAGAATCAAAATCTGAATTGATCACAAGCATGTCCTGAGATTAAAATTCCACTGATCGCAAAAAGTAAGACATCAACTTCAAATTTCGCAAAAACATTGGAAAGCGTTGCGTTTAGCTTGATATTGACACGCCTACTGTACAGCATAAAGTGATAACGCCTTTCGTTTTCATGTTTTTTCATTTGTGTATTACAACAAACACAGGCGTAAAAACCGTAAAAATCTCCCAATAGATTATATGGATCTGTGCAAAAATGAAAAAAATCGGTCACGCTCGTCCCAAGTTAAAGAGCATCAAAATTTCATTCTTGTCACCACTGTCTGGGAATTTTTTTTTTTTTTTTGTAAAATGAATATGATGGATGTAGAAGATTCGACCACAGCCAAATGTAATTTTCAAACCCGTTAAAAGCAGCGATTTTCGAACTTTAAAAAGGCGAAAAGCCATAAAAACACTGCATTTTATGAAACGTGGTGTTTATATTAGACAGACCTATGGACTGACAAGCAGAATTAGTGCCAGGAAACGAATAACTCGAATGGATAGTGTTTTTGTATTATTACGAAGCATAAATTTGTTCTTGTAGAATGGCAAAGGGAGCTCATATGTATAATGAGTTTATGTCAAGATGCATTTGATGAGTGTGTGTGCATTATCCACTGTAAGTAATATAATTTCTTCTAAACAAGAGATGCTTCCCTCCTTCCTATATAGAGAGATTATAAAAATTAATTAAATGCTTATAAAAGCCTAAGGAAGGTGCATGCATTTTAAGCTAACATTTTGCCCATTCCCTGTATGTGCACGCAAAGAAAATGTTCCTAATAATAAGTATTAATAACACTAAATGACATAATTTTGTTCACATGGTAAAAAGAAATGATAATAAACAATTTTATCACTTTTACCAGGCACTCGTATATGCGTATGCCTCTGCATTTATTTAATGTAAATATCTATAACCAATCGAAAAGCAAGCGGTCGAATTCATAGTAAGCAATAATAAAAACCGAAGAAGAGTAAGTTTAATATTATTAGGTTGTTCGGAAAATTATTTTGTTGTTCGCCAAATTGTTTTTTTTTTTTTTTAAATATGACGCCGGAATTTTCTCACACATGTTTTCAACATCACATGTAATGGACACATTTGTCTGAAGTTGTGCTTTTCTCTATAGCTTAGACATCTGAAAACAATAAGCAGTCGTATTAGCACCAAATATTGCAAGATAAAAATATACTTTTTCTAGGAATGTAAATAATGACTTTTAGCCAAATAAAAAACCATTCGTGAAGAGCATTTTCTCTTTGCCCGAACCATAGAAAAAAAAATCATTTTTCATTGTATTCTAACTAGGGACCCAAACTCGATCTACTTTGATAATTCCAGATGTAAAAATTGAAAGGCTAGTCGCAAGCGTATCTTCCACAACGACTGATATAACGATGATAAATCCATATCAATGTTAAACGCAAGAAAATTTTGGAGCGAAAAAGATGAACCGATACTATGAAAATCAAGTTGAATCAACTTTCGGAGGGCAAAGCTGGCATGCTATTGCTAAAACGAAAATACAAGCTTCTAGGCCAAAAGGGACTAACTATATGTAATTCAAGGTAATTGCCTCTCAATTTGACTAAAAAAAAAAAAGAGAGAAACAAATGACTTTCTCAACAACCCAGTAGTTCCATAACGTGATATCGATAATTATTTCTCGAAGTAGTAAAAGAAACGTATGCAAAGTCTGCAGTTATACATTCTGTTTAAAAGTAACAAACAAACTAACAAAAAGGCTTGGTTAGCTGGACAGAGACACGAGCAAATAATGTGTGCATATGTGAAACTTAAGCGGGTTGTGTTCTTAAACTGAAACACTAAAATACTGCAATCCATTTACTGCAAAGCAAAAAAGTGAAATGAGCGAAAGAATGTAAATATTTACATATATAAAAGAATTAATGAAAAATCTTTAATAAACAGTTTGTCCTTTGAATTTATTTTGTAAACTGTTGGGGAAGATCTCTCTACATATTCGTATCGTCTTAGCGGTTCATCCAAAAGGTTGGTTGCTGTTAGTGTTAATCTGTATTTACCAGTAGCTTATCCCACATAAATAAATTATATTTTAAATAAATGGCATCTAAAGCATACTTTTAGGACGATATATAAAAGGCACCAAAAAAATCGTTCATATAGTCAAGAAGTTATCACTAGCATTTAGAAGCGTGAGAAACGTGTATGCTTTTATTTGTCAAACCAAGCCTAAGCCTTGTTGACGAAATTTGTCGTATGTATGTGCGACTCATACAAATTTTTTGCTTAGTATAGCGCTTATCTTCGAAAGTTGACCGCGAAACAATACGTATCTAAGTATTTCGATCACTGTTTGTTAATAAATGCTACAATTGAGAGAAAAAAAACAAAAGTGAAGCAGTGAAAAGCACATTGTTCCCATAAAGTCTATAAAAGTCGGGCATGAATTTTCAAAATCTCTTGAGCGAAATTTTCTTCAAATGTTTGAGTATCGCCTCAAGTTCAAAATAAGTTTTCTCTTAATTATTTTCGACGTCAAGCATTTTAGTTTATTTATAATTTTTTGAATCGGGACAACTAATGAATAAGCGAATTGAAGAACGCATGAAAAATTAGCAAATATTCTAAGCATCAATTTCATGTGTGCTTACCTTAACAGCAACAACTTGTTGCTTGTGCGTTTACGAAAGCATATTATCTCTCCTTTCTCAGCTTTTAGTACAATCGTTGACGTTGCTTTGTAACAAACATTCATTTATTCAGTCGATTCGCTAAAAGTTATAATTATTGAACAAAAAAAAAAAAAAAAAAGTTTTATTAAATATTCTATTGTTGTACTATTAAAGTTCTTAATGCTATTGTAGAAAAACAGAAAAACAGAAAAAGAAATTAAAAATTTTGAAATTTTTTTTAAAACATCTTTAGACAATTTACGTGTGCGTACGTGTGTATATCATGATGTTTTTTTTTTTTTGTTTTTTTTTTCTGCTCTATATATTCTTTTCATTATTTTATTTTTAGATAATTAATTGTGAATTTATTAACACAAGAGCAACTAAAGCTGTATTAAACTTATAAACTATTGTTATATTATTGTTGTTGGTAAGCATTAAATTTAAACATTTGTGCCATTTGATCTTTATTTGGAGAACCTGCCTATGCAGTAGTGAAAGTTTACATTTAAAGGTAAATATTTTTTATTTACGCAAAAATATATGATTTATTATTACCATATATGCGATGGTAGGTAGATGGAGAGGTGACATTTGAAAGTGATTGAAAATGAACCGGTATTGCGTTCAAGGTTACACATAAGCCGAACATACACTTTTCAAATTGCAAAAGTTAACAAGAAGTATAATACAAACGCACCACGCGATATAAGCGCATAAAATCAACTTGATTTAACTATGATTTTCACCTTTTGCAAGCATTTTTGTTCACTTTAGCGAAAATACATTTGGCTTTGACTTGTTCTTCTACAATGCGCTATAATATCTTGCCGAGCCGTGCATTTATGCATTGCAGAATAAGACAAGAATCAAAGCCACTATAAGAATTGCGGTTTAATTCCATCTTCATTTTTTGCAAGGCATTTCATGCTTTTAAGCAAAAAAGAACTCCATTTCTTTTTTTCTTGCGTTTAAATGCTTTAATGTTTGTGATAGCCGCATATACGTGAAACACTTTAATCTTGCAGCAAAAATAGTCTCCTTTGGATTTTTTTAGAGTACGAACTTTCTAAAAAATAGATGATAATTCGATTTTTCGATTCAATTGTTCATCGATTTTGGTCAACATAAAGAAGCACTACTCTCTCTTTTCTCACTGCTCCACTTACAATCTTTCCTTATAATCATAGTGCTTGCACTTACAGGAAATATTTCATGTGTGATTGTTCAAACAAAAAACAAAAAAAAACCATCTGAGGCCGAATCTCGCATATCCATGGCCGTTAGAATCTTTAGCGCTTTTTGGCGATGCTCTTATTTATTGTCATAAAGAAAGGAATGGGATAAAACTTATCTTTTATCTTTCACTTCATTAAAAGATATTGTTAAAAAAAATTAATCTCTCACGTGGTCAAATAATTTTGAAAATTTCAATTGCTCCCATGTAACAACTTTTCAGAATGAAGCGTTGTACGAGGAGTAATGGAAAAAATGGATCCATCCGCATCACTTTCAATAGCTTTTGCCCTTGGGCCAAAACAAGTTAGTGTAACAAATTTTACCAAAATATCTCAAAAATTGTGCTCTGTATGTTGAACATAAGAAAACAAGACGCACAGATGGACAGACGGACGGACAAGATTCAGAAAATGATTCATAGTCGATCGGTATAGTAAAAGGTGGGTGTATCTCAATTCCTTTTGGGTGTTGCACACACACGCAAAAACTTAGTATACCATCGTATCGCAAGTGGTCTGGGGTAACAAAAAATATATATGAAGTATATTTTTGTTATTAACGTACGATCTCGATCAGTTATCGATTTGAACTTCGCAGAAATATTTTTGAGATAGAAAATGGTGAACAAATAAATTAATGAATAATTAGCCAATTAACTCAATGAATATGTTTGCATTTTTCAACTTCACTTGGGAAAACATCATATATAATACGTAATCTATCTACACGAAATCAGTATTGTTTTAATAGCTCAGTGCTATAAAAAAAGTAACATCGGCCCACTCTAGATCGACTTGACCGATTATTAGCTTATCATAGGCAGTAATTAGGCAGGCAAGTAGTGAGTTTTACAAACGGTAGTAGCGGGGGAGTCGTCGTGTAACTATTTCGTGAGTTCATCTTTCAAGTCAATGCGTTTGGGAAGAGTCGTAGACTTTGAAGAAATAAAAATCATACTCAAAAAAAGGGATAAGTTATTCAAAACATAATTCCAGGACGCACAGACTTACTTTTAGTCCGCATGTACTATGAGGAATGATGGATTTCGTGGCTAATAATCGAAACTTTTATAAAACTTTTATACTTAAGGCACACATTTCAACAAAATCAAGTATTGATTAAAATCATTTAATATTCATTTTATATGATTTTGCTTATAAGTAAGTAGATCTTTGCAATTCCATTGCATAAGCTTACTGTTAAGCAACTTACGAGATTTAGCCAAAGATTTTGTAATGAAAGATATCTTCCGGCCTTTGTTAACATTACACAATATTCAGTTGAAGGTAACAATAAAGTAAAACAACTGTTAAATTAAGATGGATGTTCTTGCCGGCAGAGTCAGGCCGTCTTTTAGGACAAAAACATGGAAAACGCTTTAAGAATAAAAGGAAAATGCTTCAACCGAGGACAAAAAGAATCAAATTATCATAGAACGCCCTTTTATTTGCTTAAATCGTACCAAAGAACTCGATTAATCCATGATTAGCACCTTTAGTGTGACTCCTTAAGAAATGCGTTCTATTCACTTTTAGGTATATTAAGAGAGTTGGGATCCTCGAACCCATAATCAACCGTTAAAAATAGCGTTGAAAATATGTCCTTATGATATAATAACTCGTAACATTCTGCCGATAAGCATTCTTGTTTACACTTCTGCATTTTCGCGTTGAAGAGAATTCTTTTAGCGTTTATCGCACAATCGCTATCATTGAGGAAGCAAATATTCGCATTTATCAGAAGCATAGGCACATAGTGTGGTAGGCAATTACAGTTATGTAAAAATAGCTTGGCATCGCATTCCGTTTCACAATTATGTCGTTTGTACATAGTAAACCACTTGCGGCAAAGGGTATATTAGATTTATGTAGACCTATGTATCATCCGGCAAGACTTGTGCTAGACTCACCATTTTTTATATCAATCTAAGCGTATCTATCCTGTCCAGGTATTTCTGTGTTTAACCTGGAGGCCGCAATTTTTAAGATATTTCGATGATGTTTAGTAAGCTGACGTTTTTTCGCTCCAAAATTGACGCTATTGAAAATGGTAACGGATCGGACCACTTCTTCGACCACTACTCATATATGTCATTATATGAAAATGTATTCTAGTTTTCAGAACTTCGGAACACGAATCGCTAAACAATATTACTTGGGCGTTCTTTATTAGTATGTAAAAAAAAAGTATAATCGGATGGGGCAATTTTTTTAACCTCTTACCATATGACCGTTTCTGCGACAACTGAATCTTTATATGGTAAAAAGATCTAATTTTCAAAATTTCTTGATAAAAATTCCCGCTTAGTAACAATTTGAGATTACGTAACGTAGGTTCAGTTGCTGGACGTCCACTTATAAGGGTCTTAATGAAAGATAAGCCCTTATATGGTAAAACTGTGCAATTTTTCATACGATTTTGGACGATCCCCATTAAAAATGAATTGAATGAGACATTTTTTGCGACTACTTTCCATAAAAAGTTTCGCTTCAAGAGCATCAAAACAATTTTCAATGTTAAATGTTTTTCGACAGAAAAGCGGTAAATAAATAACATATTGCCATACTAAATGGACCATTTTTGGAACTACCTCTCACGTAAGTGTTCTCACAAAAACTAAGGGCCTCCTACGGCAACAACAACTGGTAGTGCATGAAGAAACTGTGTCCAGAATAGCGATTTGACATATACAGTTAATAACTACTACATTTGGACCACATTGCTCTATTTTTCGAATCTTATCCCATAAAAAATAAAACTTTTTATGACAACAAAATGTAGTTTTCGATATTTCGCAATTGTAAATAGAAAATTGCCCTAATCGAACTAGTGTAGGGTGTTTGATGGCCGGCTAGGTCTGTTATGACGTCGTGACTTTCTCTACGGCTAAGATGTGTTCTTACAAAAACAAAAAAGGTTACTGCAAGGCATTTCGAAATTTTCAAGTATTGGTTAATAAGCAGTTATGTGTGCACCCAACTCATTTTCGAAAAGGAATTTTGAAGTAATGTTCAGCTTTCTAAACGAAATTTTTGGTGCTTTAGTCAAGGAAAAAAAAAAGATTTTTTAACCAATTAAAGCCTTTCGAATCCCATTTGATTGGAGCGAAAGGCAACAATTAAATAGCTTTCATTAGCTAAATACTTCTTTTCTTATTTTTATTTGCATTTTGCTCGCCTTTATAGAGAAGAAACGAATGCAATTAATTGAAAGCAAAACATTAATCATCATCACGAAAAAGATCTGAACATGTCTCCTTATTCGCACTATAATAACATCTTACCACATGATTGCGTACTATTGCTAAGCGAGAAGGTAGCATTTTGACTTCAAATGAAAAAAAAAAAAAGGTCATTCTCCAATAACGCTTATCGCGTTAAGAAGACTTTTTAGTAAACATAATTCGGTAGGTTGGCTAACACATCATTACTTTCGAAATGTTTCGATGAACATTCCAATTAGAAATTCATACGTTACACGGGTGAACAATGTGTAACACCTATATAACTATAGTTAAATATTGTCCTTTAAACCATCTTCCAGCCTGTGCAGAATTTTCACATTTGAATTTTCGTAGAAAATTCGTAGATGTACTTTACTACATATGTGTGTATGTTATTTTAAACGTTTTAAAAAGAATAATAAGATTGCTAATGTATGCGCATTTGTCCATAGTTTATAGAAATATCATGATAAATGAGAGTGTAGAGGTATAAAGGGCTCTTTGCAAATTGAATTTTGCTTAATATCTAAACAGTCTAAACATCCATTAAACATCCATTAATAATGTGATTTTACACACATGCAATCTTTGCTCTTTATTTAATGCTCAACAATCACGAAATTCTTACAATAGACGTTTGTGTTTTCTCTAATGTCTGTTTACCGATTTGTTATTTCGCAGACTAGTAGGTGTTTCATTGTCTAAGAATAAAACAAACAGTAACGACATTTAACATTAAAAATTGACACATCAAGCTTCTGTATTTCACCATAACACGAAAGAGGAAAGAACAATATACGAACACTGAGCAATTGAAGGGTTATTGGAAATATACCCATCCCTCGATTTACAGAAAACCAGTAACTGTTACGAAAATCACATAAGCGAAAAATAACGCAAACATAAAAAAATGTGATAAAAATACTTTCAAAGAGTTGAGCCCCCTTTGAAAAACATAGACATGTGTAAAACACTATAGTATTTTTTCGATTCTTTTTCTTCATCATTTAAGTTAGATATGCAGGAATAGCGTAAAGTATTTTTTTTAAAGATAAACCTTTCATTCGAGCAAGCGTTCAGAACAGAAAATTCTATTTTAACATCTGCCATAAATATTAATGAGAATCGAGTATAATTGTCAGTGTTTTTTCAAGGTTGTTCTCGTCTTTCTGTTGTTGAGATTAAGTCATTTGGGAAATCACGATTTGTGTGTGCATTTGATCTTACTAAGTATCCACATCTACGTTTCTTTCTCTATTCTTACAACTTCTTCATAATCCCATTACGAAGTAAATAGACGATAGGATATAACTAAATCGCCAAAATCACAACTCATTTAAAGGGTTACCTATAAGTTTGATTTCATAGGAAAACTTTTACTGAAATTTTGCCTAACATGCTACAATCAAATAAATTTAATTTAATTTTTAGACAATTTTCGATGATGGTTCCAACAACATAAAAATTCATTGCAACTGTTTCCAGTTATCAAGTCGTGCTATTTTTTCTTATACTTTCCTATTAAATGTTAAATTTTATTTAGGCGATGCCTTTTTAATTTGTTGCACGGTGAATGAGAATGATTTCGAAAAATATGTGGGTTTTGAAATCCCCAATGCAAATGCATTAAAGTATCTAGAAACCGTTCAATCCAATCATTTTTCGAAAATGCATGGCGTACAGTAAAGTCAATAAATAAAAGTACCTTTTATTTGGGAAACGTTTTAAAAAAAAAAAAATTATAATAACCTAAAATGTGCAACTCTGCGATAATTTGCACAAGAACTTTTAACCCTACAACACAATGATGCGTTGTGCGTATAACTTTAACTTTGCCGGCCGTTTACGAGACCGTGGCAATTGGCAAATCGGACAAGTAGAAGTAAGGAGTCTTTTTTTTACTTTAAAAGTTATTTAATCAAATTTTTTTACATGATATGATTTCCAAATCTGGTTTATATTGTACATTCTATTATAAGGTATGAAGAAGAAGCGATAAACGCGATTAGTTTTCACTGCAAAATATATTTCCCAAATTGTTTTATAAGGGTGCAGAAATTATGGAGCAATTACTACAAAGAAAATGTCATTGTGTCGTAAAATTGAATCATTTTAATTTTGGGAAGCATAAGGCTCCAATATCTACGGCTGCGGTAATAAAATTTGCATCATCGATTCGAAACAATACCGTAGAGATATGCTATAAAACATATTTAATTATTTATTAACAAAAACATCGACATTTATGATTATAAAGAAGAGATCCGGACAATTATATGTCTGCCATCCATGGCCGAGGTGCAATGGGGGGAGAGACTCACATGTTATCGAAATCCTAAAATATTTCCTTCCAAACACATTTGTTAGGAAATGCTATGCATGCAACTACTAAGTTGTTCCATAAGATTTCGCATGTTTGAGTTGCCCTTTTTAAATAAGGTGAGCAGGTGCTGTATGCTATCATTCGATTCGATGCGATTTGATTAAATTTTTAAAAAGTTGAACTTTGAAAAATTCATATAAAAAAATCCAACTTTTCGGGTTCATTCTCCTCATATTGCAACAGCTCCCCCAACATCACCACTCTGAAAAAGTGATCGATCCTATCAAATATCTTCTTATTTTCTTTAGTCGTTATTTGACTACTCAACCAAAATGCTTTTGTATGTATGTATATTCTTTTTCATATAGGGATTTTTCTATGTTCATTCTATTTGGTATATTTTTGGTAACTAAACCATTTGTTTTTGTTTACATTTGCATAGATTTGTTTACGTTCTCGTCTAACATAACATAGCAACGCGGCTTTCCCCTATTGTATTCACCACTTGGGACCTATTAAACCGACAAACGAAATAACGCGTCATTGTGTTTAAGGTCTTACTCATGTACACACAAGTATCTTTTAAATCAATCCCACTTACGGTACCCTTCAGTTGCTGTTTGCTCTTTGAAACGTTCGTTTCTTACGGTGATACAGTTGAGAGTGTTTTGTAAAAAGCGGTTTTTTTTTTTTTTTAACAGAAAAAATAATTCAAAGTACCTTTTGTCATACAATTTACTCAGTTAACAAGAAGCAGCAAAAAGAAAAATATAAAAATTACATATATATATAGACATACTGTTACTAATTAATTTACAGAGAATTTTATTTATATAAAAACTACACAAACTACTTACGACAAGTGCCAGTAAGTTGTTGTGTTTTAATTTAATTGTGCATAAGTTTATATAAAAAGAAATATGAAGAGAATTTCATCTTATAAAATGTATTTATTCTATTTTTTTTTTTAATCTACAATACTATCCCAAGTATTGGTGAAATCATATTGATTAAGTTCATTAGGTTGTTTGTAACCATAGGAATTTATTACTTCTTCATCCTGTGCTCCTTTATAATATATATGCAGTTCAAATTTGATTCCAATCATGTTTCCCAAATTCTCGTTACAATCGCGCGATCGCAATAATTTAAAAAACAAAATCTCGAAAACAGTTCTACTTTTCTTGACATAACATTTTCAATGACATAGTGACAGTTTGCAGCCAATATCGCAGTCAAGACTGCTTTAGTTAAATGTTGATATTGAAAAAAAAACCGTATTTGAGATAATGGATATCCCGGCTCCACCCTAAGCCAAAAATAACTTTCCTCTACTGGAATTTTATGTAAAGATTTCACATTGTTAACAAACAGGTTTTCATTTTACCTTAGATCGGCAAACATATATGCTTTCGTGTGTATATGCGTACAATTTCATAAGTCTGCAGTTTTTCGTATCGTTTTTTTATCTTACTTATAGAAGAACTTTTCGCCTATAAATTCTCGAAAAAGTAAAAAAGAAACTTGTAAAGAGACTTGTTTTCATCTGCTTTACTTTCGTTATAAAAGCGAACATTTTTTTTCTCTCCCCTTTTTGCTACATAATGTGCATTTGATTTGTTATTAATCTGTTACTCGGCTATAAATGAGTCATCGTTTTGAACGCAAAACACGTAAATAATAACTCCAAGGTATCTTTTAAAAATGTTAACAATAGCAACACTCTTGCTGCTGTTGAATAATGTAAACGAAAAACAAAGGCAATGCGTGCATTCATTAATTTAAGATACAAAAGAGAAAAAGAGATTGCTTTTGATTTGAACTAAAAATCTTTTGTTATAATTTTCCAATGAAAGGCTCACAAATACGGCAGACATCAATTTATTTTTGCCTTAAATGCAATAATATTTTTTCCAATTCACTTGCATTTCATTGCTTACAATTTTTATATATTTTTCATTTTCACTTTTCTATACCCATTGCCGAAGTACGAGGAGTATATTCATTGTATCAAAACGTTTGCAACGTCCGGAAGGAATGTTCACGGACCTCACAAAGTACGTATTGAACAGCATCAAATTCTGAATCGATTTAAGCACGTCCATCTGTCCATCTGCGTAACGCGTGTTGTAAGTATTCTACTGGCCGCAAAAATCAAGCTATCGACTTAAAAGTTGGAAAAAATAATAAAAGTTCTTGCATACAGATTGGTATTAAGAATGGGTTAAATCGGTCAAAGGACACGCTTACGTGAGGTACTACGTAAGGTGAGGATACCTCTGCTTTTCAAGAGGAATGAAAATTGTTTTTTCACTTATTACTCATAAATTTGAAGGTATATTCAATAGGCGAGGCTGTAGTACCTCTAAAAAATGGAAAAAATGGCCCCACATTTTCTTAAATTTATAGTCTGTCATAGTTCCATTTTATTTCAAAGCCTTTATAACGCCTTTAAACTTTTTAATATCTGTGGTACGCATTCTCCAGTTGCCAAAAGAGAGAGGAGATATCGCCTACAAATTTGCAAGAGAAGTCAAAAAAAAGAGGCGCAATCAGGCCAAAAAATACGTCTACAATGCTCATACGTCTACACAACCAAGACTGTGAAGACTTTTGTTTTCCGTGTTTTTTGCTTGTTACTGATAAAGCGCAACACATACGCCATATAAACTTCCACTTTTATTTTGAAAATAGAAAAAGTCAGCCGCGCTCACCCAATATTATAGAGTATGAAAATGTAGTTATTTTCCTTTTCTTTAGGATCACGGTGATGGTTATAAAAAATTCTGTGACGACCGAATGTAATTTCCTTACTTGTTTGAATTATAGGAGAAACTAAAACGAAACTTGGACGGATCTCCAACGAATCTAAAACTTCAAAACCCCTTTTATTTAGTCAATTGCAGGAAGAACTTTTTGAAACCTTTCAATGTTATAATGAAAAATTACTTTTTTCCGTTTGCTAAACCGAGTTTATTTTTTGCTTCCAAGTTTTTATATTCAACAAGTTTGCTGTTACTAAAGTTTAACAAATTTACTATCAACTCAATCCTTAAACTACTTGATGATTTTGCAACTTTATGTTTTTTAAAACAAAGCAAAACAAAAAAAAATGAATGTTTGAAACAAACTGTTTGGCAGATCAATTAAAGTGTGCTTGCGTGAGAGACGAAAGTTAAAATTTATGGACTAATCTACGAACTTTTTGAATGACTTTTGCCTGAACGCGAAAACACATACACGATTGCTAAAAGAGATAAAAAATATTAGGTTGTTCGGAAAATCATTTCGCTTTTTTCCTGTCGTGGATTTAAATGCATGTTTTCAAAGGCAAGTTGACACTTGAGCCGCACTTTCATTATATATTTTCGCAGCTAAGTATAGTAGGGGATTGCTTTTGCAAAAGATTTTTTTGATTCAAGGGGAACACATTTTGTTTCATGCCTTATCAGATGAGGAATATTTTGATATTCAAGAAATAAAAAAATTATTGAACGGCAGAAGATCAGTGCAAAACTGATTTGCAAAATTTCGTTTCGATAATTTTGATATTGAAGATGACGTTATTGAAACAACATAAAGGAATTAATTGATGCATACCGGGGTAGCTGAGAGATTCGATCATCCGTAATAATATGTTTATCCATCAAAATCAAAATCATCTTTAATTTTGATCGAAAAAAAAAAAACAAAAAAACCAAATTAATGATTAATGCAAAAAAGAAATGGAAGGCAGTACCTTTAATTTATGGTATTTGAGATCGTATGAGTACAAAGCGTTCAGACCACTGCGATATATTAGGTAACTGGACAAATATGTAAATAATGCAACAACGCTTCAACGCGATTGCTTGAATTGATTTTCGATTATCCGCTATGCAAACCTAATATTATTCAAGGTATGGTCTAAATCAGTGCTGCTCTAGCAAATTATTTAAGACGATGATCAAAATATTATACACGATAATCACAAGGTTCACCAACTGGAGTAAACAATGTGGATGATAGCATCTTTCACTTAAGTTATTAGCACTTTTCATGCAACTATAAATCTATTTACCTATCGCTTTTCATGATCCTTATCACACATCCCATCTCATTATGTCTGAAAGGTTCAATGTCTTCATGATCAATTACTGCAGAGCGAATTCTTTTATAACCTTATTATGAATAATAGAAAATTAATTGTAAATCGAACGGCCTAAATTAATGTACAAGTGAACTGGAAAGATTTTTTATTTGTCGAGCATAAAATACCCTACACTGCTTCATGTAATACACTTCTTCGTTTATATTCAATATGAAGGCATACTTTTCCATATATGATTTGAAATCTGAAGACGAGGCCTACGTCGATGTGAAATTACTATAATGAAATATTTATATTGCCATATAAAGTCTCACTTTTCATATTAACGATTGAATGGTACCCACTTTTTGAGCCGCCATTGAAATAAGATACAATTTTAAAATAAGATACAATTGTAAACGAAGGAAAGGAAATGTTCATAACGTGGTCAGATTCAATCCATTTTCAAGAAGGTTAAGGAGGCTGAAAAATGTCAGCGCAATAAACTTCGACAAAATATCTTAAAAGTTGCAGCCTAAATAGGGTATGCGATAGGAAAGCTAAATCGACTAAGAAAATGGTTTTGAGTTCATCGGTAAATAGGTCTTTCTTAAGTTTCTTTGGAAATTACATGCGTTCACAGAATCTTAATATAGAAATCTTGCATTATAAAATATGTCCTCGAAAAGGTTTTGTAATAAGTAGACGAGGCATTTAGCGAAACTTTAACGAAGGACACCTCTAGCAAAAGTGATGGGTAATCCTGAAAACAATGAAATACATTTTAAATCTATATCTTTATAAGTATCGATGAAATTTATAATTTGCAATTAAAATTGTGCGCGATTATACCAAAACGCAGCTTACGCTTTTATTATCTTGTCAAGACTACAAATAGACTCATTGAAGAATATGCAGTTAGTGTAATGCTTAATGAATTAAGTTTCCCTCGCATTCATCGTGACTCTTAGTTACCTTGGCCTCGATTTGTTAATACGCATACGCAAAGGTTTGTTCGAAAGGGAAAACCTTACCACATATGTAAAGAAATCATAGTAGAAAAAGAGCACTAAGCTTAAGTCGGAATTACGGATTTCCACTATGGTTAGTTTTCTCATTTGATCTAATACTTCTCCTTTTCCAAATAAAACTTATTTCAACTTTCAATAGCACGTGAAATATGTGAAACGCTTAGACGGCAATGGATTTAATTAATATCGTATCTCTGCTATTTAGGCCTCTTAAAGTTACGGAAAGTAAAGTATACGGCATTTCAAGCATCTTCACAGAGGCTTTTTCTATTTGCAATTTAAGCTATTAAGACTTTAAGAACTGTTGTTGTTTTTTTTTTTTTTATTGAGTTGTTTAGTACATATTCATTCTCATTTATTTTCACAAACTGACAGTTTACGCTTATTGTAAAACAAATTATCTGTGATCGTAATTCAACAACAATCAACAAAAATTAAAACTACTTAATAGTAGCACAACAGGCAGGAAATGTTACAACAAAAAAAAAAAAAAAAATTAGTTATTAAAATTTAAAAAAAAAAAAAAACAACTTAGTTCATTATAAAAGTAAAAAGGAAAAACCCAAAGCTCTATAATGTAACCCGTCCGTCCCGTGCGCAATCAATGCGTAATCAAACTTAACATGTAACGTTGGAGTTATTAAAAATTTCCAAGCAAGCTCTATGGGAAAATTCAAGAACAGAATTCAATGCTTGTTAGTTCAGTTG
Source organism: Glossina pallidipes (assembly GCA_000688715.1). Classification (NCBI taxonomy): domain Eukaryota; kingdom Metazoa; phylum Arthropoda; class Insecta; order Diptera; family Glossinidae; genus Glossina; species Glossina pallidipes. Next base: position 1,418,523 of record KK499817.1, on the reverse strand, counting down.
TGAGTTATATTTTCATAACTTGTAAAATACTTACAAATTGAACTGAAACTAAAGCAAGCAAATTAGATCGAATATGTCGATAAAAATTACTCAGTATTTTTATACCCATCACCGAACGATGACGGATATATTCATTTTGTCAAAACGTTTGCAACGCTCAGAAGGATGCTTCAGAAGCCCGACAAAGTATTTTTTACCCTTGGTCAATCATATTCATCTGTCCGTCTGTCCGTTTGTAATGTCTGTCGCAAACATTCTTCTGATCGCAAAAATGCAACTATCGACTTCAAATTTGCCAGAAATATTGTAAGGTTCTTATTGAAGATGGACCAAATCGATCGAAAAACACGTCTATACTAAACACCTCTGTCAACACCTCTGTTTTTCAAAAGCAACAAAACATTGGTTTTTTGCTCATTACGCTTAAACCACAGCAGATAAACCTACAAAAATTTAAATGTATGTTCTGTAAGTAATGCTGTAGCACCTCTACGAAAATGGAAAACATTCACAACATTATAAAATGTCAAGATTTAATTTTTTATTCCAATTCCTTTGTAACGCTCTGAAGCAAACTTCCAAAATAAATTAAATAAATGTTTCGCTGTCTATTGTATGTCCGTCTGTTCGTCTGTGGTAGGCATTGTCTCGTTCGCAAAAACAAAGATGTCGACTACAAATTTTCTAAAAAAGTTTAAAAGTGGCCTGAACAGGTTAAAGAACGCGGCTATCATTCCCAGACGGTTATACAACCAAAACTGTCAACAGTTTTGCTTTCCGTGTGTTTTGCTCGTTGCTCATTCATAAACTACAATAGATATCCGATACACATTTCTACAAAATGTCCACTTAATGTTATAGAGTTTGCAAATTTATAGATTTTTTTTTTTTTTCAATCTTTTATAGGGTAACAGTAATGGATATGAAAGATTCGATCGCGACCGAATATAATTTTCTTATTTGTTATGGTTACATAGATTCCATACGTTTCATAGGGCAATCTTATAAACGGAATAGGTTTCTTATGGCATAACTGTAACGTACAAAACATGGCAGAACAAATCTCACGTACTAGTTTGCCGTTATAAGAAAGTTGTTGCTGCGATAAAACATATTCAGGTTATCATCTCTTATATATCTATACATATATATAGCTTATAAATCATAAGCTTATAAATATTTGTAGTTTTCAATTTAGAATTTCAGTCCTTACGATTGCGAGTATTGCAACATCAAGTAAATTGAAAGAAAACGGATTCAAAGGAACAATAACTAACATATATTGATCATGTGTGTGTGTCCATATGGGCTTGACTCGAGACATATTTCGATGCTCTATTCAACAATGCACTCGTTCGCTACCAACCATCGTATACATGTGACATAGCCATTTCTTACCATAGCCTAGCGCCACATCTTTGTGTGTGATTTAACAGAAAATTTATTTTACTTTTGTACAATGCCTCTAAAAGCACAAACGTAAAATTCAGTCCAACTGATGTCTTATACTCTCAGGAGAAACATCTTGGGCTGTGATAGACGTGGTCTCCTAAGAGACTCGGGACAACGTATGGGTTAATCTACAACAACAAATTTTTGTCAATTGCACATACAAAAGGGCCTCTAGTGTATCCTATAATTATGTTAACTGCGTTAGAAAATTCTATAACAATTTTCGTTGAAAGAAATATGAAAAACCAGCTTATGGAAAAAGCTCTGCATATGCAAGATAAGATGAGTTTCGATTTGTAAAATCTTCAAACATAATTAGGAACATGTATATCAAAATACCCGGAAATGTAAGTTCTTTTGATGGCGAATGTAAAAATGATTATAAGCTGAGCTGTGTATTTGTCTTGAGATGAATATCAAGCAAACACATAATAATGGCAAAGGGTGTTTTCAACTACGAAACTATTAGTGGGCGTGTTCGAGGCTAATCTAGTTGAATAGAACACTGCTAACACTGATTTGCATCAAATTTCAGTTCAATGCTTGCTTTTCAGTTAAGTGTAGGTTGAATTGTGCTCGTATTCAGTTTACAGTAATCACCTCATCAAACATATTACTTGTGCCAAAGTGCAAAATTAGTGTTAATCAGAACGACTCACTTTAGAGAAGGAAACCTCTCCATATACACCCACAAGTTACTAATAAATTGACTAAGGAGCATTATACGTCAGCTACTCACTTAGGCAATAAATGAAATTTGAAATGGAAATAGTTGGCTATGAGGCACTTAATTTTGCTTAGGCAAGCCTGCTCTCAACCATAAATGATTCCCCTATTCCTGGTCCCCAGGCTTGATGAATAAATAAAATTAGAATTTTGAAAATCTATTTAAAAAAAAATTTTAAAAGTTTCTATTTAAAAAATCTAAAATCATTCAAATGAGATTAACAATTGTGTGTGTGTGTGTGTCTGTGAGTAAGTGCCTTCTGAATGCAATGTAAGTAAAACAAATTGAATACTCGATGCTCACCATCGAAACCATCGCCAACAACAACGGATGCAAGTGAGCCAAAGGTTAAAGCGAGAATCCTTTTACATTATTTTAAATTAATATTGAGTGGTATAGGGTACGATATACCCTACACCACTTGTGCAACAAAGATATGTAAAGTTTATGCGGACGTTTGTAACACCCAGGAGGGCTGAAGGTAGACGCATCTCTTATGATACCGATTATCTCTCCATTTGTCTGTCTGTCCACGTATCCTTGTGTCTAACCCACAGCTTGCAATTTTCGAGATATTTTGATTAGATTTGACGCCCTGATGTGTTTTGGCTCAAGGACAATTGCTATTCAAAATCGTTCGGCTCGGATCGGTTTTTCGTTTACTTCCCACGCAACACCTAATTTTGATAACGCACTATAAGACAAAACATTGGAATTTTTAGAATTTCAACACAAACATCGCTGCGAAATAGCATTCCCACATTCTAAATTAATGTGGAACTTTGGATTCGATGGAGCAATTTTTTAAATCCCCTATCATATGACCGCTCCTAAGGATACTAAATCTTTATACGGTAAAAAGGCCATATTTTTTTACGTTTACAAACGTGACGAAATACGACAAATTCTTCCTTACGATTTATCGTTTATTTGACATACCTATGTCCAAAAAGTAAGACCAATTTAATGTTTTCTCTTTTAAATCTATTCCGATCCCGTTTTGCTAATAGTTTCAATAGCACTCAAATAATATTCCTTGCTAATAGTTTGGTCCGGCTGAAGGAATCCATAAATCACAACACCACAATAATCGAGGAAAACTGTTAACATCATTAACGGATTCTTGGGCGACTTTGACTCATTCTTTGCGCGATTAATCGGTTGTTTTCGGCACATTTGCGTAGGTCCAAGTCCAATCTCCCGTAATGAAGCGTCTCATAGTCGATTGATAGTAAGAAATCAGTTCCTCAGGCAGATTGTAAAAGTCGGAAAAAATACTCTTTGCGTCGTATAAAACCAAGCGCAGCTGAAGGACTAACGCCGTTTATGATGTGAAATTTGACAGAAATGTCTGTCACAGATAAACACGCGTAATTTAACTTGAATATTGGTCTTAGTTGTCGGCCACAGTATTATGTGCGAGTGGAAGAACAACTCTAACCAGCATCTCCCGGAATGATGCGTAGATAAGCAATATTACCTAACAATATATCATATAAACTTCTTGACGTTATATATAATGAGCACGGAGCCCACTTTAATTACTTCCAAATACCGCTACATCAAACGGCATGAAAGGCTTGACCACCTGGAGTATAATTACGAGTTATATTCACATTCTGATTTTACGTGAAATAAGAAAAGTCGTTAGGAAATGCTTGTAAAACTTTTTAAAGCTACTCTCTTATCGGGCAGTACTTCTAATTTTATTGCAATCGTATATTAATAATTATTTGATTTATTTTAGTGACTACTTATTACAACCCACACTGGTTAGCACTGCACAATTATTGATAAATAATTACTTTCTAGTCACGTTTCTTCAATCTTTTTCATTTCTTTTCTTTGCTTTTTTTTCAATAAAGTTATTTGCTTAAGCGGCATTAGCCGTGCTGGCATAAGTTTCTTTTTTTTTTTTTTTATTTTCTTTTTTTATCAATTTATTAGTTTGACGTCATACATTTACTATGAACACTCAGGCTATTGAAATGAGTCCAATCACATTTAATGTGCACTTTTTTTCATTTATTAAATAAACAAATTAAAGAAAAATATATTTGTATATAAAACGTAATACGATCAAATTGATGAATTAAGTGACGTGGCGAAATCAAATGACACACATATATAGTATTAAGTAAATAATCCATATGATGAAAAGAAAACAATCACATTGTATTAAAGAGACCATATGGCATTTGTCCAACTTTTCTTCTTTTTTTTTTTTTAAAGCAAACAATAGAAATTTTTGAAAATACTTTAGAAAATTCTTAAGAAAAAAGGAAAAAAAAAACATTTTAATTGTATCTCAGACAGCAGAGGTTTTTCAGACAAATTTCTCTTTTCACCAAATTTCATTACTCACCCTTCAAGCGTAGCGCTGTACCAACTTTCTTATACCATTTACAGCATTCAAAATGTACGCATGTTAATCCCGATAAAGGATGTTCTTATTTAACGCAAAATATGCTAAGACATCTTGACGAGATGTTCTATCGCATTGTCCAATCAATGTTCTGTCTGTTTTCATAATACGGTCGGTATCAAAAAACTAACATAGCAATCTTAAGCTTGTCGCACACATATATTCCAAGATGAGGTAAGTAGATCATATACGATTGTTGCTAAGATACGAGTAAAAGTACTGTTACCTTATTTAAGACGACCTTTCTAATAATAATTTCGATAGGCCAGTTTATTACTAAAACAACAACAGCAACTGAACATGAATGCTATTCAAAATTTGGCCTTAAGTGAATTATAACTCTCTTCATTATCACACCCACCATCGACGACTAAGAGTACGCTATTGTATATTTATTCTTTCGCTTGTAATGTCCAGAGAATAATATCCGGATCAAAGGCAAAGACGTAAACATATTTTTGATTAGCGTGAAATAGAAAGTAGATATAACAACTACGCCCATCAGTCCTTGCATCCATTTGTCGGACGATTGTTATTGGAACTGACAAGAAGAAAACTAAACCCTGACATGTACACTCTCAGTTGATAATCAACCCGCTCGCAATACGAACGTAAACCTGAATGATATTGATTTGAAAATATACGAAGATTATGTAAAATTGCAGTAAAAAAATTATTAAAGTTAGAAGGCCGAGATTTTCCACATTTACTTTAGGAAAAACCCTCGGCCATGCTCACACATGCACATTACGAGCAATTAAATTTTATTTTTTTCACTTGTTGCAGATTTTATGCTCAATTATCATAAGGCAATCAAGATAGAATTAATTTTAAACTGCTCTGTATATTCCTTAAATGAAGATATATATCGGGATAAAAATGGGTCAACTCCAACCTGACTATGATAGACATCGCGATCTAATGGATCAATTTTTTCCTAATAATACCAGCGATATGAGTATCAAATAAAGCAACTTGAAGAGTAGAATTCGAAAAGCATAGTGGTGGGTATACGAGATACGGCCCCCGCCGAATAAAACTTTCTTACTTGTTGTAATAGAGATTGAGGTTGTTGAGGTATTCCACAAAAATGGAAGATATTTTCTTTGAAATAATTGTAAGGTAGTATTATACTGTTTACGAAAAAATAAATAAATGATACGCAAAAATTATGTGAAATAAATTCATGAGTTAATTAATGTTGACATTAAAATTAGAAAATTAGTGTCAAGTAAATCAATAGAACAAAAAATTGTACTTAAATTTCTATGTAAAAAAAAGTAGTGTAGGCTGACGCCTACATCAAAAAGCATGAAATCGGCAGACGAGAAAGAATTAAATAAACTGGTTATGTATATAAATCTGCTTAAATGAAATTAGTCCGCAAAAGTTGAAACGTATTTAAGATGACGTGTCTTTAATATGATAAAAAAAAAGCAGAAATGTCTTATATGAGTGAAATTGTTATTACTATTTCTCTCTCTTTCTCTCTCTCTCTTTTAAAATACATTATGAGTAAATATCGATTACAGAATATTGTATTGTATCGTTTGTATGCCAACGTATACGATATAAGTCTGTGTATATTTATTCATGGTAAACAAAGTATTCATTGAGAATATTTAGAGTATTCTTCGGCGACAACATTCATATAAATTAACAGTATAAGTTTAACAATGTGAAACATAATATGCTTTAGTTGCGAAAACTAATAATCTGTTACTTACAGTAATTGATAGATTGTACATGAAATTAAAGCGAAATGTTAGGATTCAACTCTCAAGCTCGGTAGATTTTCAATAAAGCCAAAATGGTAGTGCTTTAAGACTTTGGAAACTAGTCTTGGAATTTATTTCTGTGGCTAAATAATAATAATAAAAAATAATGTTAAATTTCATATATGGGATTTGACGGTTTAGATACTGCTTGTAGTATGGAACAACTTTTGCTTTCTTATAAAAATATTCTCCTTTGGACATCTGCCGATGGAAGTCAAATGCCCCTACGAGGTGGGTCCAAAAAAAAGCTGATTTCTTATTTTTCTAATCGGTAAAGTACTTCTGATATGCCCCTTTCGGTATGGCCTTGAGTACTTCCAACGAAGTGGCCTTTATCTTAATAATCGTAGTAAAACTCCGTCTTTTCGCGGTTCTACTCAGCTTTGGGAACAGGAAAAATTCGCAACAGATCAAGTCCAAAACTGCGAACAAGCAATAATGTCTGAGCGAGCGCATTATCATGGTGCAATATCCATGACTGGTTATTTCACAATTTTAGACATCTTTCTTGTATTGCTTCAAGCAGACGGCGCGTAACTTCAAGTTAGCATTCCTTATTAACCATACCATGACCTTCTGGCACCATGCCAATGTAATCGAAAAAAACATTTCTAACCGAGCTTGGCGTGCGTCTTTCGGTCTTGGCTCTTCATGGCTAATTTGTATATCTGTAAATCACAAAGTAAAAATGCAAAATGGCTGATAATGTCAACATATGTTGGGGACATGTGTACCAACTTAACAAAAGAAAAAAAAAAATAAACGAAAATCGTACGTCCGTAGACAACGAAATTTCAAAAATTACTTGTTTTTGCTAAACACACCTCGTACGATGCGCGAATAAAGATACACATACGCATTGGATGCCTTTTCGGAACCACAGTATGAGCATGAAAAGAAAAAATCCATTATAGACTGATTGCCTGTAAGGGCATTGTTCACACATCGGGTTATCGAGCAAACTCGACAGAAATTTTCGATTTTCGATCGACGACTCTCGTTATCAAACAACTGTTAGCGAGCAGCGAGTTGGTGCTACGCAACAGCAGGAAGTTTGTTCGATATCGAATGTAAAATTTCGTATTTTTGCTTGAACGCGTTATAGCTACCGAGTTTCATAAACGCACAATAATTGATAAAATTAATGGACATAGAAGAACCTCTGAATCATCGTAGTTCCAAAATTCTAGAAAGAGCTATAGAAGCAAATTCCCACTTTCAAAACTCTTACTTTGTTGATATCGCAAAATATGGAAAGAGCTAAACTAATGTGGAATTAATGAAAAAGTTTATGGAAAGAACGAAAAGTGGAAATGCAGAAATATCACAAACTACTTAAGAAATTGTGGTATTGTTATTTTGTTGTCAATCAAAAATAGTCACCAACGCACGGTCACAATAATAAAATTTTATGTAACACAGACGTAGCTGGCCGCAATTTATTTGTGGCGAGAAACTCGATATTTTACTTCACAAGTTTGGTAATTAATTTCAGGTTTGCAACATTCTGCAAGCTTGCCAACTTTTTCCCAATCTAAATATATCTTAAAAGGATTACCATCAGGATTAAAAATGTTATTGATCCCCACAAGACATTCTAGAAATGTAAGATTCACCGTCTTCATGGACACTACGTGGCCAGTCAAATTTTGTACAGAAATGATAAATATTAAGTTAGCCATTAACGAACAAAATCAGTAAAATGCTTAGACATGATTTCAATTTGTTTTATCAATCTTTTTAAAGTTGTTGTTAACGCTTTCGATACAAATTTTCTTCAATGTTTGCATGATCGAAAGTATTAGCTAAGCCTAAAAGTGCATTTTATTGTGTGAAGAATATTATGTTAAATGGAAAAGTTATAGAAAATTATTCCCGCGAGGGCAGGGAAAGAGGTGTAACTCTCATCTCCTAACATATTCCTTTAGATGTTCGCACGATTTCCACCCGCAGGTGCTTCTTGTACTCGATACGAAGGCAATCAAATACAGTGAACACAGCTAACGGTCGCAACTTTAAATAGACCGAACCGCGACTATTAGTAAAGACTGTAGCAAGAAAATGGTGAAAGCGCCCTTATGAAACGCAATCGTGTGCATATTCGTAACGATTATTGTGAAATAGCGTAACGAAATCGAAAGCTTATTGTCGAACTTTTATTGTCGCGTGGATAACGTATCGCCATTAAATGACGAATATTTAAATATCATACAAACGACACACTTAGCGATGAACATAGATATAGGATAAGGCAGCTGATGAGTCAAATGCTTCCCCTGCGTTCATAATGTTTCGAAACACTTTGGTAAGCAATGCTTACTCTGTCACTGACAACTGAGATTGTTTATTACCTCAGCGTATAGAAGCATCCTTTTTTTGTCAGTTGTCAAAATTCAAATTTCGGAAATGTCGAAAAAGTTTTTCCAAATATAACTAAATTTAAAATATATTTACGGTAAGAGGACAAAAGTGAAAGGATATTTTTGGAAATACTTCCTTACTAAAATTAATTTTCGCTTCCCCAACGAGAAAGAGTAATGCTATTTAAATATAAAAAACCTTTACATCGATGGCAACGACATACATATGGAGGCCAAGTAGATACCATGTATTACAGTTACTTCGTACTAACATTTGGCCATTGTTCGACTTAGTCATCTTCAGTAATCTCCTCAGAAACATTTTCTCTCCAATCAATTTTAATTTGCAATGGAAGTAATGGGTTTACGGTTCCGGTTTATTGGGATTCGGCCAGTTGTGGAGGTTGGGAACAGGCAATACCTTGCCTTAACTTGAATCTATGGACTTGTGGACCAAATGGACCGAATTTATTTCTGAAGCAAACAAAAAGTTTCTAACATTCAGAAGTGTATTCGATATAAAAATTCTGTTAACAATAATTCGTAGCAGCGATGGATGCCTCAATAGTATTCTAAAGCGAATGTAACTACTCTTTCTTTCACAATTTCATATGAACTAAGCCTCGTTTTCTTTTTCTTACAGATTTTACTAGAAAGCTCAAGGTTTAAAGTGCTTCCAGTTCCTTGCAACATCTACAAGATGTATCCATTCGTAAGTATAACGCGATTCTTTTTTTTTTTCTTTTTAATTCTTGATATATAGACATTTAAGCCAATCAAATCAGTTATGTGTTTAAAGCAATATGACACTTAAAGAGCATCAGAGGCGCGGACTAAGGTCGGTTGGGAGCACGAAAACTAACAAGAAACGTTACTTCCCTTAAAGAAAGGAGTGAAGTACTAAGTTTATATGACAGCGTGCGTCAGGTTCGTCAGATTACTAGAAATGCTGCTTTAATATCACATATCATGTGTAATGTCATGATTTTTCTTATAACCTAGTGTTTAGGTTGCAACTTAAAACTTCTTTACATGTTTTATTTCGTTAAGCAAGGAACGGGTACGCGCTTCGCTAATTTTCGTACACAAATTCTCTATCAAAAGTGCTTAAACTAGCTTTACATTATATACATCCCTATAAATAAACACTGGACCGTCTTAATAGAAAATATATTTAAAATCCTTTTATACATCAGAACCGTTCTAGGAATAAAAAGATTATCCCGCAACTTTATTGGTAATTACTACTCTTTACTGTTCTTATTCCCCACTCTCTAAAATTAATTTTCTTTACCTACTCCTTTGTGTAATTGGCAGAATTAGATGATCCCGTCACGATGCTCCAACATTATTGCACATGACCTGCCATAGTTCGCAAAAGAATGAAATTGTTCGAAAACGGACAATCGGTTAATAAGATACCCTATACGAATTTCACAGTCGAAGCAAACCCGTCGATTAATATATTAGGGAATTTTTGACCCAAACAACTAAATCTTAGTTCGAAAACTTAAGCCAAACTATGCGAGTATTTCAATTGCTTAGAATATATCGAGCTAGGTTCAGCATGAAAGTATTCGTTGGCTCAGAAATTGCGTCCATAAGGACAAAATCCGATAGGGCGAACACCTCGAACGTTTAACCTAAACGAAACTGCGGCAATTGAATATTAACCTATTGAAAACTAGGTACAATAAATAGCGCAACTTAATGGGATACAAGTTGGGATTTTCTAGGGCTCTCGTTCGCCTTCAGATCCATCTCCGCATGATGCTTCTTAACATTTTATAATTTTTATATTATTGCGCATAAAAACTCTGATGTGTCTGATGACTAAAAGTAACTTAATACGAATATTATTAGTTACTGCCATTCCACAGGCTGCCTAACCTTTACGTACGCGCATCTATTTAGGTTATTATCACTCCTAGTTTCAAGAGCACTATCACCAAAGAAAAAAAAAAATGAATTTCTCATGCTTTTATGGTTTATATACATATATCAATTATCTTTATTTTACTTTTACTATGAAATACGGTGTGTGGTGTGGTTTTGTGGCATATTATCAAAATTTAAAGCAACAAACAAAAAAAAAAACAAAGCAAAATCATTATAATTTAAATTAAAACAAAAATTTCATAAAAAATCCATAAGCATGATATATATATAAATATTCAAATAATCGAGCATGTATCACTTGCGTGCATACATACTACATACATATCACTTAATAACATTAATTGTTAAACAAAATCTCATGTAAAATCATTTTCATGATTCATAGAAATATCCAAAAAATTTTTTTTTTCTTTCGTTGTTTTGCCTTCTTATCGTCATCTTCCAGATAGACTCGCTCGATGTTTTTTAAGCGACTTATTCCCTGATTAGTTTCTTGAACATTCAATAATCCATCTATAAATTTTCTCGTTCATTTCTCTGTTTTTTCTGTTTTCTCTTATAGGGCTCCGGTATGCCACAACCACATGCCACTGCCTCACCCTATAATAATAATTCTGGTCCCAGTCCACCACCAGCCGGTGCACCTTTCGGAGGTGGTTGGATACCACCGATACCGCAAACACAACATCAATATCAGAATCACCCACAGCACCAACAACAACAACAACAACATCATCAACAACATCAACAACAACAGCCATCTCATAATACAGCACCTTATCCCACGACCCCAAGTTATCCCTCCTCCACCCCTTATCCATCTGCATATCCACCCTATCCAGCAGTGAATCAATCATCAACAATTCCCTATCCTGGCTCTTCTTATCCTCACAATCCTCAGCACATACCATACCCGCAACCTAATAAAAATCAAGCTCATTTTATATCATCACCATCAACCGGGCATCCATCGTCATATGCGCCCAATCATGGTTACACACCGGTTATGACCGCTGGTGGTTATGAGTCCCCGGCTGGTAATATGGCTCACTGCTTCAATGAATTGGCACAACGTCAAGGTCAATCCACGTCAATGCCACGTCAAAACTCTCTACGCAAGGAGGTTAGTTTCTCTCTCTTTCTCTCTCTCACTCTCTTTTTTTTGTTTCTTATTTCTTTGCTGAAAGCCAATAGAAAATCAGTCAATTTTATATTGATTTTAAATTTTCAATTAATATTTAACAAAATAGCAAATAAATTTTTCAAAACACTGCAAACATGAGGAAAGTATTGACACATATATTGATGAAAATGTACGTACGAAAATCTTTTATCTTATTATTCGAAAAAGAGTAGTTGCTAATGGCTTCTTTTCTTTTCTTTTCTTTTTTTTTTTCTTTTGTAAGAAGTTTTCTCTTTGCCTTCCAATTAAATTACTTTACATATTATGTATAGTAATATTCGAAGCGCACTTTGTTCCCTCTCGGTCATGCATATATTAAAACAAGAAAATCTTAAATATTTGCCATCTCTAGGAGATATACAGCCATGGACATGCGGATAGCGCAAATTTAATGTAAATCTTTAAAAAAGATTTATTTAAAAAAATGTACATAATTTTAGGATTTTTTTTCTTGCTTGTATTTTTACACTTAACATAAAAATTGGGCTTATATTGGTTTTATCGAAACGTTTTCAACGGTCAGGAAGACCCTTCGTAGACTCTGTAAAGTAAATATATGTATAAGCAATATTTCAATTAAATAGAAAATAGAGTTATTTTCTTTTTAATTGCAATTTTTTTATTGCATCATAGTGTACGTAGGATAAGGTTATGTGTGGAATAGCCTTTGCTGGTACATATGCACTCTTTTATTGAAATTTTCCATTGACCATTTTGCACAAATGTGGCTAAATTTCGTTGATGCAGCATTGACTCTCCGCCTTCAATGATCGGATGCTTGTGGGCTTGGTGAGATGAATCAATATCCCGACCATATTTTATACACTTTATCATACAAAGGGCGGCAAATTGAAATTTTTGGCATCCCATATATTTCTCCATTTCTTAATTGATCTTATCAGAGTGAAGACAACCATTGTCGTGTCCGCAATTCGAAAATTCGCATTTGTAGCATTCGCCTTCGGATTCTCATCGACATCCTGGAGGTGGTCGCAAAATATTGAACGTGATTAAAACGCTAAAAGTAAACACCGAGATTTTGTTTTTTTTAAGGGAGCCAATATTCTTAAGCACTAATGCTCACCTTACTTTAATCTAAGAATTTATTTCTTTGCCATAGTAATAGTAAAATAAAAAGAACTTTTTGTTTTTTTGTAAACCTTCGTTTACTTTCATGGTACACTGTGTGCTAATTATGTGTCTTGGACTGTTATAAAAATTTCCTCTTTATTTTAATAATAACAGCTGGATCACAATTCTCTTCTAAGTTACTTTTACATTTCCACATTTTTTTTTTTGTTTTTGGATCTTTATTCGATACCTGCCATGGTTTGTAAATTATTAGCAGCAATATTTGCGGCTATTGTCGACTAAGTTTTAGGGGGAATGGAAAACGTCAAAGTTGGCTTACAAATCCAAACTGTAGACCTTTTTGTGTTTTCAATAATAGTGGACTTCATCCAACTTTGGATTCAAATTTGGATTCAACGTTGCAGCACATGCGAAGACAATTGGTTCCTCCTTTTTGTTACAGAAATACCTGGCGAAAAATGCTTCAATAGTGCTAACGATTTCCTATTGTGACATGGAAACCAACGATTTCCATTGAAAGCAGTGCAATGACAAATGCACAAGTAATCAAATCTTCATCACTATGTATAAAATTTTTGTGTTTTTTTTTTAATTTCATTTGCCCTTTAGAGGCTGCCAATTATGCATAAATGGTGATAGGTAGCGAAGGGAGGAAAGAAGTGATTTTTTTTACCTACGTTTGGAGCTGCGAGTACTGCGGACACTTAGATTATAGATTAAGCAGGATGAAGTTTTTAATTCAGTTACTGAGAACCATGTATAACCAAATTAATTTAAGTCATTGTCGCGCGGTCTTGTGTATACTCATGGTATTCTATTTTCTTCTTCTCCTTGCCTTTTGATGTGACATGGAAGTTTCATAAGCTATACGTGAAATTCAGATTTCCATTCATTAGCGTGACTAAAACCAGTGTAACTTGGAAACTAATGGTCGGAAGATCATGAAATTTGGATACATTTCGCTAAAGGTGGTTCTACTATCAAAAAATAAATATGGATTTATTAATAGTGATGACTTTTATATATCATTCCACAACCTTCATTCAGGTCTCATGCGATAGACTTTGACAAGTTGTGAAACATTCCAAAACCACTTGAAACCAAGCTATGATACAACTATCAAAGGTCTATAAAAAAACTTTAGAAGAGTAAAGAATCCAAATATCGATAGTATGGTTTAGTTTTCATGATTTTCAGACAACAAGCAAAGGTCAATAATCAACTTTATTTAGAATCTTAAGCTTCTCTTAAGATCTATAAGTTACAGTTTTTTAGTTATTATGGATGGACTATAAAGGACAGACCACTTTGAGCAAAATTTTTATTTGAATTTCTCCGCTCAGGATAGAATAGAATGACAATACTACTAATTAAGAGCGTTTTCTGAGTGTTCTCACAAGTATAAGCCTGTAGATGTGGTTCGCATATTCCATTAAAAAAACAAAAAATAAATAAAAAAATAAATTTATAGTAACGAAAAGCCCTCTTAATATGCAAGAGCCACGAGATAAAAAGTACGAATATCTCTTATGGTCAATATACGTATGTAAGTTTATATGATATGCAATAAAGTCAATTTACCTTTTACAGGGCACTCCGACCGTATTGCCAGCACAAAATTTTGATCCCGTCAAAGATGCTCACGATTTACGTAAGGCCATGAAAGGCTTCGGTACTGATGAAGATACTTTAATTAATATTATATGCCGTCGTTCGAATGAACAAAGACAAGTAAGAACTAAAATGAAGTTTCTTGCATCAAACTTATTTATAGAATAATGATTTAATTTGTTTTCTTTCTCAGGAAATCCAACGTCAATATAAGACACATTTTGGTAAAGATCTTATCGAAGATGTCAAGTCGGAAACGAGTGGTAATTTCCAAAGACTTTTGGTTGGTTTATTGCGTCCTATTGTTGATTTCTATTGTGCCGAATTAAATGATGCTATGGCGGGAATAGGAACCGATGAAGATGTTTTAATTGAAATTTTATGCACCCTCTCTAATTATGAGATACATACGATTAAAAATCAATATTTAAGATGTAAGTAACGTAAGACATTGCACATTGCACATTGCACATTACATTACGTCATCGAGGATAATATTTAAATTAATTTTCTTAGTGTACGGTGCACATTTGGAATCCGAATTAAAATCGGAGACATCGGGCAATTTTAAGCGTTTATTGGTCTCCTTGTGCACAGCAGCCAGAGATGAAAGTGGCCGTACCGATCCGGTGGCGGCTCAAAATGATGCGCGTGAATTGCTTAAAGCTGGCGAATTGCGTGTCGGGACCGATGAAAGTATGTTTAATATGATTCTGTGCCAGCGCAATTATCAACAATTAAAATTGGTAAACCAAAAAAATTAAATGTACGCTGAAATCGTAATAAATAATAATCATTTAAACGATAGATATTTCACGAATATGAACGAATGACTGGGCATTCGTTGGAGAAGGCTATTAAAAAAGAATTCTCTGGTGATATCATGGAAGGTCTGATTGCTATCTACCGTTGCGTTACAAATAAAGCGGAATATTTTGCATCACGTTTATACAAAAGTATGGCCGGTATTGGTACTAACGATAAACAGCTAATACGCGTAGTTATAACGCGTTGTGAGGTTAGTGTAAAATCGCTTTTTTCCTTTCTATTATCACATTATCATCACTACCACTCCCACCATCACCACGACATCTATCTGGAATTTCGTCCTCATATTTTACCGAGCGCTTTAGACAGAACACAGCTCCTTTGTATAAAATAGAAAGATATAGTTTATCCCATACGTAAAAGTAAAAAATCGTCAGGAAATTTTATACAAATTTTTGACAGCTTTGGTGAGAGTAGCAGTAAGAATTGTTATGAACTGTTATCTCGTGTTCCTATGTCGGAAAGGTACTAAAGAAGAGAACAGCTGATATTAGTTATGTATATTCTTGGTATATAATTAACTAAAAACCACGCCCTATTAAGCAATGTAAAAAATACATTTCCTATTTATTTCCATTTTTTCTTTGTTTTTTTGTAATTCTATTGGTAACAGAGAGAGGAACCTTACTAGTTGTGTATTTTCGTTGAATCGTTCGCCGTGTATTTTTAAATCTCTCGCCGTCCCACTAATTAAGAAATAAGGCTTAACCTTGGCATATACATTCTTACCATTAAATTAATTTTAAGAAGATAGGCAATACATAAGCAAATACAAAAGCTCAGTCCGTCCCGTATCTTTATTAGGTCATAAACAATGGCATAAGAACGCAAGGAAGTTAGATTGAATTGAAATTTGTCGACACGCCTAGTTTAGCCAACAAATTTTATGTATAAGTTCGGAACATTTAAGCGAATACCACGATAAAGTTGGAAGGAAGTACGAATAATGATATGTTTGTATGAATTGAAATGATGGAGAAAATTTTTTTTTTTTATCAATCATTGTGAGTTCGGGTAGCATGAGAAGTAGTATCTGAATAAAATGAAGCATTTCAGATTGAATGTCAATCAAGCTATCCCTTGAGATTTTCAGTTACCAAACCCATAAAGTTCGAATGAGTCAATAGGTAACCGAATCCCTACACTTCGCTCATATAATTCTCGCTTCCTTTACATTTATATGAAAAGTCTTATTGAAATTATTGTGTTTCGTTAAAGATCGACATGGCTGATATAAAGGTTGCTTTTGAACGTTCATATGGCAAGAGCTTGAAAAGCTGGATTAAAGGTGACACCTCAGGCCACTACAAGCATGCCTTATATGCTTTGGTAGGAGAGCAACGTTCTTCTTAAATCCTTGTAACATGATAAAGTTCAACAAAAACTTTATCGCTTTCTTTAATCGAATATCCTACAAACATAAAAACAAAAAAGTAATAAAACACTGGTAAAATGTTATTAATTAAAACAAAATCTTTTTATATGTGTACAACAAGCTTCTTATTATATACAAAAGGAAAAACAAAAACAAAAAAAACACAATTTTTGTCAAATTTATGCATTTAAAAAAAAATCACTATTTTTTATAATTACTGCTAACAAAAAAAATAAGAAACAATATTTTATAATCTCAACAAAATTATTACAAAAAGCTGGATTATTTAAATTTAAACAATATTTAAATTAAAAAAAAAATGAAAAAAAAATGTAAACAAATAAATAAACAAATAAAACACAACGGATAAATAATTTATTGCGTTTTCAATATTCTCACTTCAACATAAATTGAATCATTTTTTAAATATTGAGCCTGCATTAGAATCTTATGAGGTATATAAAAAAATTGATTAGTTTGTATATAATCATCACTTTTCTTACGAACATTGACAAGCTTAATGTAATCGTCGGACTCCGATTGACTTGCATAACGCTGATCACGGATTAAAACGTTAGCCTGCAAGCGACAAGGCCACGTTAAAAGCGCATCATATTCCCCGGCTAAAACATTCAAACAAGCCAACATGTTACGACCTTTCCAGTTTCCTTTTCCATTCAAATAAATATCGAGCTACGCATTCAAACTCTTAAGTGTTATCACAAGCTATCAAGTATGTTAAGGATATTTACCCTCAAAGCGTAACCGTAAGGCTTATTAGAGAACATGGCACTGTGCAATATAGTATCATACTTTTTAGATTCGTCCAACTTCTTAGAGAGATCCTTAATATGCCAAATTAAATGACCTAAAAGTATAAGTAGTTCTTAAAACAGAAAACTATTGACTTCTTGGCCTATGATTCGCTAATAACACTGCTACGGTTGTTTACATATTGGGATACAAAACCATTGACATTTTTCGTTTCCAATCTAAAGAACCTTAAGCTATTTCTAATTGAAGCCTTTTTGAACTCATCCGTCCTTCCGAATCTTTGTTTTAACTAAATGTAATTGATTTCTTGCTCTCCGGCCTATCTATCATCTCATCTGTTTGTAATTAAATACTCTTTGAAAAATATAAACTATTGTCTGCTTATTCCGTGATCTACAGCATCTTGGATATCTCGTTTTGTTCAAACATTCTTCGGATTTCGCTCGATCGATTCACGATCTGTGGCGTCTTTTGTCTGTGGATATTTGACTGTTCTCCACTACCAACTATTATGTAGTAATTAACAAATCGCTAACGAGATTGTGGAATATTTTGGATTGAAAATTGTACTCTGCTTTCGATTAATTTTGAAAACATTTTCATATCCACATAAATGAATTAAGCGAAGTGGTGTACGGCATTTAATGCTATGTTATCTGTTTTTTATTTTTCGAAAAAGTTCTGGCATAGAAACCGTTACAAGTTAATCCGTATTAATCGTTATAAGGTTGTACTGATGCATAATACCCAACCAATTTTTCTAAAAAAGATAAAAAGCATCTTTTGCTTTGAAACGCTTCGAAGATCAAAAACGAAAAATAATTTGCAAAAGTGGACTGAATTCGTTAACCCTCTGTATTCTATTACTGTTTGTTAATGTGTTTAGGCACATATGTCAATCGGCAAGTGATTTTCGAATAGAAGTGATCGCATTCTTAAGACACATATTCCGACTAATTGACGCAAGTTTTGGAAGGAAGGAATTTAACGAACCCATAGTTTTTTTACTGCTACCTGTTTTTAATACGATTGGAGTTATGTGAGTCACACTTATGCCATAGAATACTGGCTCATGAATTTTTATGGCCGTGATAAACGGCTTTAGACAGCATTCTTCAAAAATTTATTCGCATTTTATTTTTCTTTTTATGACCGCGAATGTTTCACACGAACGAAAAGGCAATGGCAAACAATTGTAGACGGTTGTGCTATCTTATGCTGATCATAAATATAAACACGCAGCATGTGATTTGCTTAGTGTTTCTGCTATAAACAGATCGCCAAAGTTACTATACACTGACTCTTGAGAGATGGACACAAAATTGTACAAAGACGCTTCATTCTATATAACTTGAAGGTACAGATTTTATTAAATTAAACTATAAACTCTCCAACAGTATGTAATTCTTTCGACCACACTCTCACGTATTGTTTATCGCATTCGCATGACATCAACTCACCTCTAGTGTTTACAATACTCGTTAGTCTTTGTTGCGTAGATAAATAATTTTCCATATCAGCCACCAATTGCATGGTATGATGTAAGTTACGGTCGATTTCGGTAAACAATGCTTCCAATTTGTCACAACGTTCTTCAGTCTCACAAACAATGTGTTTCATGCTTTTGATCTCCAGACCTAAAGTCGCATATTTGGCATTGTAATCGGCATTTATTTGCAATGTGCTTTTGATATCATCGTTGAAAGTTTGCAAATAATTTTCAAGTTCTATGAATTTGTCGCTAGAGAAAAAAAAGATTTAAATTAAAACAGATATGCATCGGTTTGCCAATGCGATAGAATAAGAATGTTTTTCTATGATCTCAAATTTATCTAAAAACAAAAAAAAAAAGGACTTATATGACTGTACTGACCTTATAATATATATATATATATGTAGAACGAGCTTCAATAAAATATCACTCTCTCTCTCTCTCTTTCTCTCTGTCTCTCTCTCTCTCCCACCAATATATATAGAATATATATTTGCACTTCAATTGCATCAATTACGAAGATGTCACTGGTCTTGCCGTGCAAAACCCTAATACGAAGCTTATGCGGGTTTACCGAACGCCCCAAACAAGTTGAGATGAATCCATTTGATGCTGAAGCATTTCTAAACCAACTTAAAGGTTCCTGTATTTATCGTATAAAGTGAGAGAGAGAGAGAGAGCGAGAGACATGGAGAGAGAGAGAGAGAGAGAGAGAGAGAGAGAGTCGTATTTTTTGGCATAATATAGTTTGAATGACATTTTTGATAGAAATGTGCTTTGATCTTGAAAAAGTATTTATTTGCCATCGTTAGATATTATTTTTCTTCCTACTTCTGACAGCTTCTGAGTTTTTTGTCAAATGAACTATTACTTGAAACTACCGACGATTAGATTCTTTCTGCAGCTCTGTATTAAGAATAGGAGCACAAGGTTATCAAAGGGAGAAATTACTCGGGACGTATACAATATTGAGGGAGAGCAAGTTAAAATCTTATAATCGAATTAGTTCTACAATATTGGTCGGAGAATGTTACAAAGTAGTCCTCGCTATCTATAAAAGTTTACTTTGCATTGAGAATCTTTTTAATGCGGACGGTGGTCCGAATTTGGTACTAATGTCATCTAAGTTTAGTACAACATGTCAAATCACTATTTTGAACCAATTTTCGTCATACCACATACATTCATCGTAACCCAAATATTTATTGATCGATTCTTTCGAAACCTTTTATGTTGAAAATTTATTTAATTTAATGACTACATGTTTGTGCGTAGACTCAACGAAAAGTATGATCTGTTTGTCACATCAATTATTGCGAAAAACAAAATAAACACAAATTAATATCCTTACCGATTATTCCTTTCATGAGCTAAGACAGTATCCTCTAATTGGAGAATGTTATCATTTAATAAATTTTGATGTCGTGCTGCCTCCAACGATACTCGATTAATATGTTTTTCCAAATCATCGATTTCATGCTGCAATTCCGTTTTTAACGTCTGCAATTATCTTTATATACATTCTTATATTCTTAGATATGCATTTTGCAAGCATTTCTTTCATCTAACCTGTACAATATCATGGCAATAGCGAAAGTCCTGCTGACATTGTTCCACTTCATAGCAGCGTTGTGTATTCTCTTCGTTTAAACGGTTTTGCAAATGTTTTAGCGATTCTTGTACGCTGTGCGACATTTCATCTTGTAATTGATTTTGTTTACGCACATTGCCCAGATCGGTTATCAAATGTAAACGTTGTCGTATTTCTTCATTTAATACGGTACGTAAAGTGTTGATGTCATTTTCCAGCGCTTGGATTCTTTGCTCAGCCATTTCATCTAAATTCTCGACACTTGAACTAAGGTGCTTCGCATGTGGACACTCTTTAAGATGGGCTCGCATCCTTAGACGCGGCAAGAAGACTTTACATGTGTTGGGGCATTGTTCCAATACTTGCCCGCAATGTATTAAGTGTTCCTAAAATGTTAAATGAAGAAAAATTCAATCAAAAAGTACACCCTTTGTCTTTCTCGCAATCACTACTAAAATATTTATCTTATCGAACTGTTTTATGAGCGCACTATTTCAGCATTGCATCTACTTGTTCTACCTCCTATGTTTATATTTAGAAATACCTTATGCGCTTTGTTTTTTGTTTACTCTTATCATTCTCTCTCTCTCTCTGTCTCTCTCACTATTCGAAAATACGATCTACATTTTAATTAAAAAAATTTAAAATCAATACAAGTACCGTTACCTTAAGTTCTCTCTATCTCCCCTACCCCTTTTCCTTTTTTTTTTGATTTTTGCTTTTATTTCCATTCACATAAGTAATTGGCAATTAATTCGGCGACGAGGCGACAGTAGCTTTGATCCTGATGAGATTTTAATTGATTGAAACCTTTCACGTTATAGATAAATTAAAATAAATGTTGCCGTTTCTATAAAATAACGAGCTTCGCCAAAACCTAATTGGAGTTGCGAGGAAAAAGTTTGAAATCGAGACAACCAACAATCTAAGTATTCTGGTAATTAGCCTCATTGGTAGTAGTTGCAGTATATTTATGCGATTGAAAGGAAGAGCCCCTACACGATACTTTCAATAATTGGAATAAACGAATAAGACATCTCCCAAAAAAAAAAGAATATATATGCTATCTTCTTCTTCTTCTTCTTCTGAAAGTTAGTAAATCGACAACAGACGATTCACTTTGTTGAATAAAAAAAAAATAAAAAATACGTTATCTCTTTAAATATATAATCTACCTTTCATAGATAATCCATGAGCTAGCGTTCGATATCGATTATTGCAAGTTAGAACGGGTATGAAGGAGTATAATTTCATTTTTTTTTCACACTTAATACCGAAGACTGGGGATATATTGATTTTATTAAAATGGTTGCAATGCCCAGAAGGAAGCATCAGAGATCCCAAAAAGTGTATATACAAAACTATGAATCGATTTAAGCATGTGCATCTGCCCATCTGTCCGTCTGCCCAATCGTTTATTGTCTTAGCAATATACTCTCCCGTTCCCAAAAAAGAAGATGTCGCCCACAAATTTGCAAAAGAGTTTGAAAATGACGCAATCAGCGAAAGAATGTTGCTTCCAAGTTTTCATATTCAACAAATTTGCTGTTGCTAAAGTGTAATAAATTTGCTATCAACTCAATACTCAAACTAATTCATAATTTTGCAAATTTTATTTTTTAAAACAGAAAAAACTGTTTGGCACATCAATTAAAGTGAGTTGACATGAGGAACGAAAATTGACATTTATAGACTAATCGACGAACTTTTTGAATGACTTTTTGACTGAATTACTAAAACAGATGCAAAATATTAGGTTACTCGGAAAATCATTTCACTTTTTCCCTACCGTGGATTTAAAGCAAAATTTTATTTACGTGGTTTTGGAACTTCGAAAATGGTTTAAATATTAATTTAATTTTTTTTTTTTCTTAAAGAATTCAATTATTACGTAAATGACAATAAAATCGAAGTACTTAACACTTTTAAAGGTAAGATGAAGTGGAACACTACCACAACGAAGTGTTGGTGGTCAATATATGTTTTGATTAAAATCAAATTAATATGAAAGAACTTTTAGTGTTTGTTATCACCTATGTTTTAAAGATGATGTAAAATAGTCGCCTGTCCTCTCTTTTCTTTTTTCAAATTAAAACTTTTTATGCTAATCTTTCTAATGATTCAAAATTTTAAATGCATATCAACATTTCGGACAAGAGTATATAAGAAATACTTACGAGTACAGATGTGACAGGGAGTTAACGTAGGTACCTGCCGTGGAGGCTTAACGCTACGGTGCCCAATGGCACACGGAGTGAAAGCGTCACTCACGCCCCGCTGGGAGCAGGGAGGCTCCCAAGCAGTTCCAGATCAAGGACATGTGTATGGCATGCCCTTCCCTCTGACGGGGGCGAGGCCTATCTAATACCTCAAATATTTAATGTTCTCGCGATTTTGGGAGCAACCACAGCCACCACGAAACTCCCTGAAGGGCCGTTCCCATCAGCCAGATAGAAGACCCACAACTACGAGGATTCTGTTGCAGCAAAAACTACAGCCAGCAATTCCTCGCAGAGGGGATCCTCTGGGCAACCTGATCCCCGTGGTACGTTAATTGTTTTAAAAGTCTAAGGTCAGACTTTGGGCAGCATATGGCTACATACCACTTACGAATACAGTGAACAATTCGCGTTTGGCGTTTTGTGTTCAATCAATGCTCGGACTTACTTCTTACTAACCTAACAATTTTGTTATGCGTTTACGCGTAGGTTTAGATCGAAAGACATGACTTACCGCCGTTCGATTGTATTTCCCTTTGCGAGAAGAAAAACACGACTTATTCCGTAAATGTTCACCATAGAAGTAAAATTCTATTTTTCATAAATGGTTAATAGACAAAAACCGAAAACTTATAATTCGCAAGTGATTTTAGTTAAGAATATATGATCAACGTTTACGAAAAAAAGATCTTTATCTCTTTTTGGCTAAGAAGGTGAATCCATATAATAATTGATTTGCTTTTGTCTTCATAATACACAGGAATATTGAACAAAATGGATTGAGGATCGATGTAAGTCAACTTAGCTCAGATCTTGATACACAGTACATGAGTAACGTGACTCGAAAAAATGTATGCAAAAATGATCCTGATGCACTCTAAGTGACACGCTTTCATCTTTCTTACGCTGATTTAAGTTGAGGATAACAAAGCTTGTGTGACTTAAGGAAAGTATAGTTTTCTTAGCAGTTTGTTGCTGTATTTGCGATTTCAACTATCAAACTTACCGTAAAAGTTTGCGAATCGAACCAATCATTACAAAATAAACAAGAAGATTTCTCGTATTTTGTTATAGTTGACGATGAGTCATTCGATCGGGACGGTAGCGTACCGTTCATTCTTCGAACTGCGATTAGTAAACCTCTTCGAAAGGCCTTTTGCTCTCCCCTTTAATCGCTTAACTAGTTAAGTGTGCGCAAATGTTGATAGCCTCTTTGGTATTATTTTTAAGCATTTGTTTGTTATGTACTTTACTTTAGATCCTCTGAGATTGTTCTTTTTTCTTTGTTTCGTTTTTTTTTTTTTTCTTTTACTTAATTTTCTAATATTTAAAATTAAATATCCTATGTTGTTATACTTGAAACATTTCACAATGAACTGTTATTCATGATCTAATTTGGTTAAATGGGTGGATAATAATAATAACAATAACACGATAACAATTTTAATCAGCAAAGCTATTACGATAAGAATTACAAAAACAAAAACAACAATCATAACAAGAACGACAACAACACAATTGTAAGCGAAAGTAAATATCATTTTGTATTAATTGACAAATGGACAAACATGTGTGCGGTTATGCACCCTTATCTGCGGTGGAGCAAATTTCATGTGCTCGTATACCATGCACACATAACATCCATACACAGAGAGGGAGCGAGAGAGAGACAGTGAGTTATAAAAACACTCTCCTCTCTAATAAATTAATGCAAAATAATGAACAACAAAGTGCTAGAGAAGAGAATATAAAGACAATAAATCACTCATTTTTTTTTAACTTTTTAGCGAAATAAGAATTAAATAGATAACGTCAACGAATAAGATAAAAAATGCAAACACTTTGTAGACGAAATCAATTAACCACATTTTTCACTCATTTCATCTAATTGTTCGGTTAATAAGTAACAAGTTCAATTTAAAACACATACCGAGCTATCATACGAAGCTTCTTAAACCTTCAAATATATTCAAAAATATCGGAATTTACATCGCGTTGCTCTTCAACTATGATTTCATTTTTTCGGATATTACTAAAGGCTTGACTTTAGTATAACTTATGAGGACTTACTTTTATTTATTGTGTGTATAAATAAGTTCTGAGGGCTTTTTTTTTTTGTCATAGAAGTTTTATTCAGAGAAATTGGTCCAAGTATTATCCATCGTTATCTACGTGTTTTCCCCATCTTTAAGGCAGTTTTCGAATTCCACGTCGACAAAAGCCTCGTCTTTTAAAACTATCTCTAAAAGAACTCATATTTGGACATCGTCATAAGAATGGAAGCACTGTTGAAACGGTTGCTAATATCTGCTGATAACAGCAGAGAGAGTAAGACATTCTAGATTAGAATTGCAGCATTTCCTTAACGAGTTTCGCTGTGTTGAGCCGAATTCCTTCTTATTAAAAACTTACGATATCACGACTTTTGGTACATTACGCTTTTTTGTTGCCGCAATTGCATCGTTTGTTGGGCTTAGTATTCTTTAGGGACGGTTTCATTTGGTTAAAACTAACTTTAACTCATCACTCTTCTCAGTTGACCTCAAGTCAGGCCGTTAAGGATATTCAGCCCTAACGTCGACGTTATTGATTCACATTCTCTCTAAGATAGCTATTTAAGCTTTGGATATTGTAGCGCATCCGCTTTTCTCATTCATAAGGATATAGCCGCCCTATCCTTTGAATTAATCCGAAAAAATTGAGTTTCCGACGTATTCCCCGCATATTTTGGCACAAAATTACACCAATTCAAAGCTCAAAGGAACTATAATTTATACAAATGCGTATAGCTTGAGGACACTGCTTTCAACTCTTTATCCTACAGTATTAATCACAATGTCTGCTCCCGAACCGGAACGAAATAATTTGTACTCCTAATATTAGCATAATAAGCAATCGCTTGTTTCACGTTAATAGTCAGAAAGAAATGTGGAGAGAAAGAGAGAGGGAGAGAGAGAGACGGAGTGGCCGCATCTTTATAAGTATGTGCCCGTTCTGTAAGTGTTCCTCTCTTACGTTTACCATGCAACAAGGGAACGATTTAAAAAACGGTCACATTCAGCACAAAGTTTTCAATTTTTCTTAAAACGAGGATTCTAAAATAGAAAATTGCATAGAGAGTCATGGTAAGAAATTGGTCCAATCAATCCTGTTTCGATAATGTTCACCCTTAAGATAAAACACATCCATTTGCCAAATTTAATCGGTAAGACTAGGCTTAGATCTTAATAGGCTTAGATCGATTCAGAAAATGGTTCTACACCAATTATTATAATAGCAAGTAAGAACATTATAATGTGGCAATGCCGACCTGTAGATACCCTACATCAGACGGACAGGCAAGCCAGTTTTCTGAATCGATCGGTATAATTAAAGGCGGATCTATCTTCAGTCGTTTTGGGTGTGACGTACGTCCGCCGCTCTTAAATTCATACTACGAAGACAAAATCTCAGGTCTCTTTTGGTCCCACATCCAACCCAAACTCTTATCTCTTTCTATATTCAAATTGATTAGATTGTAGATAAGTTATTTCCCTTATATCGTAAATTTAATGACTTTATAAAATGTAAATTGACTGGGAGGAATCCAGGACGTTTATCGCATTGGAAAGTACCTCAGCTGATTTCAATTGTGATTGTCAGCCGTTTGCCAACGCCTATCATGGCACGCAGCTTTCGAAGAGATGTCAAAAGCATTGCTATCGGATCGACTTGTAGACATCAGAAGTCGTATAGGTTAGGAATTTGGTCAAGACTATAAGACCAAAGGAATAATTGAGACGAAGGGTCTAGTTAGAGTTAAAATAAACCACTGTTCCAGTGGACGTCTACATTGTGGACTATGAAATTGGAAATGAATGCTTTTTTTTATTATCCGGCACAAATATATCATAAGAGGACATTTTTAACTATAGGGCCAGGGTTAACTCTTTCAAAAACGACATGACCATTGTGAATAAAAAAAAAAAAGAGTACTTATATGGTCGCCAAAAATATAACTTGAAATGAAGAAAAGTTTCAAAAATATTTTATTAATTTTTAATAGGTTGGTCGCTGAAATGATTTCCACATTTGTTTCTTTCCGCTTTAATAAGTCAGTGACGCAATTTTTCGTCTTGCTTGTGGGCAGATAAATCCTATAGTTTCCTTGTTGCTTTAAATGATGCTCGTAAAGATATGTTTTGCACACAGATATATAAACTATGAATACTAGATTATGAATGATAAAATATGAAAAACTGAAAAATGGGTATTTTTCGAATACCTTGAAATGACTTTAATGCTTACCATAAATGGTTAAGCTATGACTAAACAACCGTTGAGCGGAATTATTGAAAAAAACTTAAGCCATGCATGCGATAATGTTTTTATATTGAACGCATTTTTCATTTTTTTTTTTTCGTGTATAGACTATGAATTTTTTATACATCGGTTTAATCAGAATTTTTTTTTGTGATTTATATCAAAAAATTTTCATTCTTGCGAGAATGAAAGCATATTTTCACATGAATGAAAAATAAAATTACAATTATGTGCATGTAACATCCTCAACAATGCCATTTCACATAACCAACATTTATGTGGATGGACCACATGTACGCATGTAGGTATGCATATTTTGACATATTTTGAATGATATTTTTTGTTGCAAAATGACGGATTATTTTATGACGACAAGTGCAACTGTGAAAAGGACTGAATGTTTTTAGTGACTTACTGCCAGGCTGTCTATGCACACATATGAAAATGTTGCATGACGGTCAAGAAGTAGTGAGACTTTTCCACTTAAATTGCGCGTTTGCTTATTCAACGAGTAGTTTTTCTTTTTGTTACGTTGATACTTTTGCCATATTATTCACTCCTTCTTCGCCTACTTCTTCTTCTTCGTTTCTCTTACTGAAATACGCACGCGTTATTTTTACCTAAAAAAAGAAAATGTTTCGATTCGTTTTTATCTCCTCAGTCAGCTCGAAACGATACCTGGCCATTGGTTGCCGAAGTTTAAGAAATGGCCAATACATCGCCAATATAGCAATATTGGCCAATACATCAATCCATCAATCAAAGTGTGCGGAGGTGCACAAATAACAGGGTGGAATAGTCAGGTGCTATCTACGGATCGAGGCGCATGGCTTCACATAGAAGACACGTATCGCTAAAATTTTATATCTTATGAGCGCATCGTCAGTTGGCGCCACAAAACTTATTGATTATCTTATATATATGGCAAACAATTAATTTTTAAGCATAAATAAGAATTTTATTACATTTGTTCATCATAAATTCATCAATCGTGGAAACAGATTTTGATATCATATACCGTTACAAATAATGATTTTAATGATTACGTCTAACTGAAGCGTCGAAACAAGTTATTTAAAGTAAGAGTTGCGGACGGAACAGTCATTAATAGATAGTGAATAAGGAATAAGAACTTTTCCTCATGGTTTGTAATTAATGAAGCAAAGTTTTTGTTATATCTTGAAAGTTTCTGAGCTGATCGGTTGCAAGTAAAAACTATAAAACATCAGATATCATTTGCACTTTCACTCAATCCGAAGAACATATATATAGGCGAGACATGTGTATTCAGTTTGAATACTTTTCAAGTTTCCTCACGGATATATTGCTTTCGCTAACCTTCAGGAACAGTTGGAAAAGCTTTGCCATACTATGGCAAAATTTGAATGAAAAATTTTTCATAAAATGTTCTTAAAAACTTGCTTGTTAGTTGTATATATACATAATATTACGTATACAAGTGCATTATTGTGCATTTAGAGTGAAATAAAAGTTCGATATCTTTTACTGTTACTTTAATCAAAACCATTTAATCCATGCCCTAGGGGATTATATTACCAACGAGTACATTCGATTTTATTGCTATCGAAATCATTGTAAAACCTTCACTGTATTAAAAGCTTAGCATGTAAGTTATTCGCAGCTTTATTTTCCGTACGGTATTTTACACCTCTCCGCCATTTCCTTAGATCTGTAACACCATAGAAAAGCCACACAGAGCGTAAGTTCTTTTCGATATGCACTCGTTTACCTAATTTACCTTCGTGCAATGGAAACTGCTATTGGGAATAACTATTGTTTATAAATGGATTATAAATAGATAAAGTTTGTTCACTATTCTCTTAAGCAAGCTAAGCATAAAGACTAATCAGATTGAATTTATTTTCAACTTTTATTAATTAAAATAATGAAAAATATCCCAAATAGAATTAAAGTCCGTTTCAATACGACTTTAGCCGAACCTTTGATTGCTTGCAACAAGATAGCACAAATTTTAGTTAACTTCAATTCAAATCAATTCGAATCAATTATATTTAAATTACTTTAATTCATTTTAATTAAATTTAATTAATTAAATTAATTCAATTCGCCTTAATTAACTACAATATAGATTTGCATACTTTATAATATTGGATGGATGGTAGTTTATGAGTAACGAGCAAAAGACACAGAAAGCAAAGGTCTTCTCAGTTTTGTGTGAGCGTTGAAGGCGTATCCTTTCACTTGTTCAGGACTTTTTCAAAATCTTTTGCAAATTTGTAAACAATACCTTCTTTTTCGCGAACGAGAGAATATTTACCACAGATACACAATTTATATACTTAATAGGATTTTTGAAGCCTCTTTCTGTGGGTTGTGTAAAGGATTTGAAAAAAAATGAAATTATGACACAATATAAAATTGAGTAGGCGTGGCCAATTTTTTCCCATTTTTTCAGAGCTACTACAACATTGCATATAGACTATATGTTGCAATTTTTGTAGATTTATCTGCTAGAGTTTATGGCTAAAGAAGAAAAACCTATTTTATTCATCTTTTTGAACAACAGACAGTTGACTTGATGCTGTAGGCGTGTCCTTTAACCGACTGGGCCCATTTTCAATACCACCTTGTGCACCTGAACTCTTAATGTTTTTGCCTTACTCTTGCGACCGGCAGATTGTTGACAACAGACATTACACAGACGAACAGACGGACGTGCTTAAATCGATTCAGAATTTTATGCTGATCAAGAGCATATATATACTTTGTGAAGTGTCTGAGGCTTCCTTTTGGATGTTGCAAACATTTCAACAAAAAGGATATAGCTCTCATCCTTCGGCGATGGGTGAGAGTAAAGACAAAAAAATAACAAAAATACAGACTTAAAAAAAAACATCCACTGGATACTAGGGATGGATAGCAGAGCAAGGTTTCGATCCTCGGTCCTCTGGGTTATGGGCCCAGCACGCTTCCACTGCGCCACTCTGCTCTTGAAAAACAGTTGTTTTATAGTTTTTTTTTACCTAACATTCATTATCCTGCAAATATGTAACTCCTTTGCATGAGTAAACTCTTTTTCAAACACATGAAATATTTTTATTTTTATGATAAGAGCTGTTCCTATTCACTTGAAGCTGCGCCTTTCAATGTATTCTCTTCTTCGCTCTATATATGTATAACTATTCAAGTGCTAGACACTTCTACCCTTTGCTCATTTGAAATGAAATTTAATTAGAAATTATTTGTAAAAATATTAGTTGCATTTGTTCAATTGAATGGCGAATGATTGATTTATAACATTTTTGAGAATCCGCCGTAAAACGCGGGCATTAATCAATAGATTAAAGCATCGATATTTCTACCATGCATCTCCTTAATTAGAAATACGTTAAAAGGTTAGTGTCGGCTGTCAATACGAATTTCATTTCAGGAAACAACGCGATGTTGTCTGGAAAATTGAAAAATTTTTCTGAAGAAAAAATATTCGATGATTCTTTCTCGATATGCATCCAACAATTGAAAAAACATTAAATCTTCACAAAATCAAATTTATTTATATATTTATTTATTTATTTTTCTTTTTAATAAATTGAATTGAAAATAATGTTCACTTCCTCCGTTATTAGGGTCAATATAGTGGAGTAGAAACGGTGTAATCGCTTACGAGTAAAACGAAAAAAAAAGCGCCATCAGTATAATGAAGTGTTCTTTGCTTCAAAGCTTTGTGCTTTGACGACCGATATGCTGGTAATAATTTAGGTTAACTTTAAAAAAACAATTTTCAAATTGAACCGCAAAGGCAGGTCAGGACAATCGGAAAGAGCTTTACACGCGACGCATCACATGCAATGT
The DNA here is from genome assembly GCA_000688715.1 of Glossina pallidipes. Classification (NCBI taxonomy): domain Eukaryota; kingdom Metazoa; phylum Arthropoda; class Insecta; order Diptera; family Glossinidae; genus Glossina; species Glossina pallidipes. Next base: position 1,387,581 of record KK499817.1, on the reverse strand, counting down.
TAATTGAAGGTTAATGTCATACTTTTAAGCAAATCTCAGAAACTCTTAATGCTGTCAATACTTTCTAAGAGTTCATGTCATTCTAAAAATATGGACAATATATATAAAATAAAGTAAATGTAAGAGGAAAGAAATATAGAAAATGATCTATGCGTTACGTATAAAATGCTGGTCGAAACACATTCGAAACCTTTGTTGCATTGTAAAAGAAATGTTATTAACGCATCGAAGCATTCACCGACGAACGATGTTAACATAAAATGTTGAAATTGAACCTTTAGTCTGGACGGAAAATGCCTGCATTAGTATGCAAAAAAAAAAAAGAAAAAAAAAACCAAGACGATGCCGAATCGCATGTTGTTAAGCTTGCCAAGGATCGCCTTGTATATATTATTATTTGTGATTACTACTTATTTCGAGCAAGCATCAGCTGCTTCGTTTGCCTTCGAAAGTGGTGCAATTCTTGGACCGCTTGGAAAGATTGGGCAACGTAATGCGAAACAAGCAAGAAAACTATATTCGGTTGCGATAGAATCTTTTATACCCATCGCCGTAAAAGATTGAGAAAAAGAAAAATTTTAATTTGCATACTCTATTACATTGAGTGGGCGGTGTTGGTTTTTGTACAATAATTTTGGGGAAATTTATATCGTGTATCTATTGTAGTTTATCAGGCACAAGAAAAAAACGCGGAAAGCAAAGGTTTTCTCAGTTTTGTTTGTATAGACGTGTGGGCGTTGTAGGCGTATTCTTTAACTTGTTTCGACCATTTTCAAGATCTTTTGCAAATTTGAAAGCGATACAATCTTCTTCGCGACAAAGAGAATATTTACCACAGCTATTACGCAGTCTGTCAGACGGACAGATGAACGGCCAGACATGCTTAGGTGCATTCCGAATTGGAAACTGGCCAAAATTTTATATAGTCTATGGGGTTTTTGAAGCTTGCTTTTATGCATTACATAAAGGGTTTGCAAATAAAAAAAGAAAATGAAATTATGACACACTATAAAATTGAATAGGCGTGGCCAATTTTTTCCTATTTTTCAGAGTTACTATAGCATTTCCCATACTCTATATGTTGCAATTTTTATAGGTTTATCTCCTCTAGTTTATGAGTAATGAACAAAAAACCAATTTTTCAATCCTTTTGAAAAACGGAGGTATTCTCAATTGACTTAATGCTGTAGGCGTGTCTTTTAACCGATTGGGCCCATTTTATATACCAACCTGTATGGAAGAACTCCCAAAGTTCTTGTCAAATTTGCGGCCGGGAAAATGTTGACAACAGACATTCCACAGACGGACAGACGGATATGCTTAAATCGATTCAGTATTTGATGCTGATCAAATGAATATAGCCGTCAGCCTTCGGTGTTGCGATGGGCGGTATTTCGAATAAAGTATGCTTTTCTTCATGCAATTATTGTAACTGAAGCATCGAAAAAAATAGAAATTAATTGAATTATCAAAAAAAGTAATTTTTTTAATTCAAAACAATGTAATTAATATCGTAGATGCATTCATTTCGCGTAAAAAAAAAAATAAAGGAAAAAAAAATTTAATTAATTTTTTTTAAATGGATGGAGAGTTAAACAAACAAAACACAAGAAATGAGTTCAGAATCGTCAGTTTGACCTTTAACCTGAAATTTTATTAATATTATTAAGTACATGATAGGAAATCTTGTATTGCAACATTAAACACATTTCTTTACAGTTTTGTTTTGATTCCTTTGTTTCGCTTTACCGCTTAAAATGTGTTTTCATTAAGGTCATGCTTTTTTATACTAAGATTATTAAACATACATAGCATACTGCACGTACATACATACGCATATACATACGCATGTGTAGATATTTAGAAGTAAGAGACTATGATGTATGTACATGAGTGCCATAAACCGAAAACACAACAAAAAAAAAATAAAAAAAAAGCATAAATAAAACACAAACGCAAAATCTGTATACTGTTTATGACGAAGGCCTGTTTTCTTGCTGACGTAAATTGTTTATGCGTATGTGTACGTGCTTAAATTCATTTCTTGTCACTTATACGCCCTGTTGTATTCAAATATGAACGCTCAACAAAGAACTACTATTAGCCTAAAGTTAATGACAATGAATTTTGGAAGTGAGTTGAAAATACAAAAAACAAAAACAAAAACAAAATTATACATGATTGCCAATGGTCTGCTATTAAAAATAAATCTTTTTATCATTTTTCGAAAGGAAATCCACTAAAACTATATATTAACTAATGTTTAATGAAAAGAAATCGAGAGTAATTTTAGTTATATCCATTTGTCCGCCCAACTTTTCTTTCGTATGTTTGTCCGCTGTTGTCTGCCTGTGGAGTTTTCTCACGGCATGCATATAGTTGTTTGACTCGTGTAATCATCAATCATCCACTACACTCCAAAATTGTCAGAGTTCTATAATATTGAGATAAAAAACTGTAATTTCTCACTACATTTTTAGTTGGTTCAGTGGATCTCTTCAAACTCTCTCTCTATATCTCTCGTTCTCTCTCTCTCTCTATAAAATCTATAGACTAACACTTAAAAAAAAAAAATTGTTAATCATTTAAGATTTCTTTACGGTGATCTCATATTTCAATTAGACAATTGACACGCCTAAAATTAACAAAAATCTTTGCAATATGCGTTAAGTTATTCTAGCAGTTGGAGATCCAAAGTTTGTAAAAAGTTTCTCTCAGATTTAAGGTAACTCTGCAGTGCATTTTATTTTGGAAAGCTTTTCAAATGTTTTTGCATTTTTTTATTTTTGCTTTCGCATATTTCAAAAGCTCTCTTCGTAAACGTAAATATTTAAGAAGCTAACCGCTACTACAAAGTAGAAAATAGATAAAAAAAACAAAAAGAAAAAACAAACATTGCACGTGCACGATAGGAATACGATAATGAAGAAATTGTATTTAAGCAGAGCATATATAGGCAGGACACTCAGTTACGAGTGACATGTGGTAGAGTAAAGACATTAAAAAAAGAAAAAAAGAAAAAAAAAAGTAAATGTAGGTAAATAATAATAAAAAAAAGTAACTACTGCTGATAAATAATTAACATATAGGTGCATAGTATAATGTTTAACTTAAATTTTGTATATGATTCCGCGATGTAAACCTGTCCGTTTACAAGTGATACTCGAAAGAATATAAATATAAATGTATAACATACACATGAATAAATATGTTTCAAAGGCAAGGGTTAATTTCATATGAGCATACAAATGCTGATTATATGCCGCAGAATTTCAAATATTTTAACCATCAAAATATTTAACACTTAATAAATCAAGTGAAGTGTAAACGTTCACTAATATACGATATGATTTAATATCTGATACAATTACTATAATAATATGATACGATTGCATACATGTACTTACACTGCAAATGAGTATAAATCATACTAATGGACAACAATATAAGTGATATACAATTAATTTCCATTACATCAATATTTAGTTCAATTGATTTTCTCTGTGTAATACAATAGTAAATATTTTACATAAATTTATTCATGATCGTTTTCTTTTCTTTTTCTATAAAATTTAAAATTTTTGTTTTATTTTCTATCGATCACAAAAATGATTCGAGTCACATTTATTTCATCTTTGTTTTTGTTTTTGATATGCCCAGCAAAGACCGCCAAAGGATGTAATTTTCTTAATTCGCATAAAATTGTGAATTTGTGAATTAATCGTCTATCCTTCAGTCCAACATTAAAATTAACCTATGTTCGTGTTTAGGTTAAAATAGTCAGAACTATGCTTGCTTCGGATTTAACTTTTCTACCTCAACCACTAGAAAGCAATTTTTAAATAAATAATTCTCCAGGAAATTATGTTAATTACATTGTCAATGGATGGATAACTAAATGGAAAAGACGGCTTTTGACTCTTGCACAAACGCACGTGTAATTTTCTTATAATAGTGAACAATAGCTGCTTCCTCTTTTATATTTTAGCAAAAAATAGGTTGAATTTTATGAAAGAAAAGGATTCGCAAAGTTGTACACAATTCTGAAGAAATTTGCGATTTCATTGACCGATTTCGGTCATTCGGATTTATTAATCGGTTTGCATACCAGAAGGCATAGCCGCTAAATGGAAAAATTGGTAAAAAGCTAAACGTACACATGGCCGACATATTTTTTATTGTGACAAATCACTCAGGCAATGAGCCCGATTCGTGTGACACGGTGAAAGTCAGAAAGAACACGAGGAAAGGGAAAGAAATGGGAAGGTTGGCGACCCCAACCCAGTGAAAATGTGTGTTATGTTTTTAACGACTAAGCACTTTCTGTAGCTTCGACCAAAGAACAATACTTGAGATTTGAACCCACTTGGCTTCTCAGGCGGATACATAATTTTATATGCCGGATCTAGCACATCAATCTTCTCTTACATAAATAAATGGCAAGAACTCAGTAAAGTCACTGGATTATTTGCGACCCTTTCGCCCTTTCGCGAGTTAAACCTTTTCCTTGAGGTTTATTTCCACGTCAGGTAGTCCTTTAGCTAAAAATTTTCCAGAAATATTATATAAAGTATAGTTTACGGGCAAAGTCTCTTCTCTCAAACTGCGTCTTATGGACGATGGTATAATTGGGTTACCGAAGCTGGTGATATAATAATGAAATGATGAACGAACAATAATAAAGAGTTAGGATTATGCTAAAGACGGTATTTTCAGCTTTTATTCCAATCAGATAGTCTGTACGAGAGCATCAAACTATTGCGCCATAACTTCGGTGATCGCATAATTTCATGAAATATTAAGATGAGCTTAGCCACCATGCTCGCGTCGGACTTCTTTCTCTTCTCCTTTATTTAAGAATGCATGCATGATTGCCGTTTAAAAAGAAAAAAAATATATTCGAAATGAAATCGAAAAGTAATAGTTGGAGGATGAACTCTCATTAAGAAACGTGATTAAAAAATGTGGTTTTCGATTATAGACGTGTAGGTGGCCCGTAATGCTCATGTTCTTCGCATATAAATAAATCAAATATATTTACGATGATTTACAATAAAAACGCTGAATAGATGCTAGCAACGTAAGTATTTTACATATCGAAAGGCCAGCAAATTGTGCAGTAGCTGGCCCCCAATAGCGAATTTTCTTCTTTTTGGTTTTTTTTTTTTTGCTTTATTTGCTTAAATATATTCAAAATTCGGTTTAAAGCGTTCATAAAATTCCTCTTTACTAATAACGAACATTGGCCAAATATCCTCTGTATAAGCAAAGCAAAAGGGGAAAGAAATTAAAATGTCACAAGCAAAAAAAAATATATATATATAAAATGCGTTTGGAGCCAAAAATTCCACTTGAAATAACAAAGTGTATATAATTTCAACGAAATTCCTTTGTTTCTATTCGAGGTAAGTATTTGCCAAGAGCGAGGAAAATTAAATTATGAAATATTTTTACAAATTCATGGCATTTTTCTTAGTATTTTATGCTTTATAAAATTAGAGATTTTTAACAATCATAATAATAACCCCTGCAAAGTGGAAAGATTTTGTTACGCAATAGCCATTTAAGTACAGCTTAAGAAGCCATAAATTCGTATGGCTAGACTTAGATAGAATTCAGGGCAGCAGCTGAAATGCAAAACTACTCCAAGCACACAAATCCAAGTAGAATAAAGTCTTTTCAAAGAGTTAAGGTTAAGGAATACTCTTAACTCATTTATCTCGACGCGGTTTCACAATCACTATGACTTACGGCTAACATTCTTTACGTGATTTCATAAATATATAAGTTCATTACAATATACATATATATATATTTGCTTCATAGGGCAGGGTATGGCCCCGTTGCCGTATTTAAAGTAAAAATTTTGATTTCTAGCTTGTTTTTGTTTATCATGTGTTCCTTTTCCGATCTTTTGTATTTCTAGAAGTCGCAAGAAGTTTCACTGTAAATATCTTTTATTATTATTGTTGCCCACTACTCGTATATATCAATCGCAATTTCTATAGTACTTCTATTGCATGCTCTATCCTTCTTCTTCAGGTAAATGCTTAAGTGGTAGTTAACTTTCAGTCAGTTGATTACCTTCGCGTCCTTTTACAAACGCTAATTACGTTACAGCGCCCGGAAATATGCATTTGAGATGTAATAAAATATTTATAGCATTTCCTCATAATTGACGTGATACCTACCTTCAGTCGACTTTTTCTTCTTCTTTAGAGTGCTTGAGAAATTCCAGCAAATCGTAGAACATGTTTCAACAATGCTTGCATTATTGAATCTATTTATTCCTTCATTAATAATAAATTTAACCCAAATAAAAATATGTAACAGAAATAGTGCAAAATCACACCTCTATCTCTAACTGCACAGGGGAAGTGATGAGCTCGGGCAACGTCAATCGACAGGAATATTGAGCTTTTTATATCGTCTGAATGATATCCTTTGGATAAAACATCTACACGAAATGTCTAAAGATGCAATCAATAATTTGAAAACAATATACATTCGCACAAACTTAATGTACCCTGTACCAAAAGCCATAATTAGGCTACATTTCGCATCTATGAGAGAAAGCTTTCGCGTCTTGCGTGAAGAAGCGCGACCGCTTACAACGAAGTCCTCAGATGCTCATAGAGAACGAGAGCGTGGGGCACGATAAGAGAAACTCATATTATTGCTTTGATAGCGATGCACTTCTTCGGGTGCACTTCGAAACCGGGTGCCAGGCAAGCCGTACTGCATCGATCTGAATAAATGGTAATCACAAGGCATTGTATCTGGTGAGTATGCTGAGTGTGACAAAACTTTCCATTCGAGCTGGAACAGTGTATCCTTGACAACTCCTACAATGTGTGCCCGAGCGTTGTCATGCAAGACGATGACTTTGCTTCCGTTAGCCGCTATTGCTGGCCTCTTTTGCAGCAATACATCGTTCAGTTTGTCCAATTGAAGTCGATAGCCATCTGCAGTAACAGTGTCATTCGGTTTTAGCGGCTTGCAATACACTACACATAGCTGATCCCTTCATTTGCACAACAAAACTTCATAGCCATGAATATCCGTCGGATAATTCGGTGTCGACATGGCTGACTCTTGTGAACTACCCCATCACTTTTTATCTTTAGAATTGTCGTAGTAGATTCACTTTTTATCGCCAGTCACAATACACCTGGCAAGCAATGAGACCGCGATGTTGAAAGGGTGCGAAATGGCGTTTTCAGTCAACTCGTACGCTAATCATTTTTCGTCCTTTTGAAACTTTAACATCACATGTAAACATCTAAAGGCAGTTGACTCATCAACTGCTAAGGTATTCAAAAGTTCTTTGAGTCTTGCGATGAATTGTCTGCGAAATTTTTTGGTCCTCCAGGCCGTCCTTTGTCATTGACATCAAAATCATTACACTTAAAAGGTTGAAACAATTGGGACATGATGGAGTAGCATCGCCATAAATTTCAAGTTCGATTACAAAAATAATCGATGTCGAGAATGCAATTTTCAGCATTTCATGATTAGTGTCTGCATACACTGAATAACTCAATAATACTAAATGGAAAACTGTTATGTTATGTAAAGAAAGATCAGTGGTATCAAATTTAACCGTTGTGTAGTTTGCATTATTTGATTATTTTCTCGAATAGTTGTCGCTGATTAAAATATATGCAGGCACCTATTATTTTCAAAAAGGAAACTTCGAAGATTTTAATCTCATTGCCTCAGCCTCACTTGTAAGTACACAGAGACTGTTAATATAGAGTTTGAATTTCACGCAAAACGTATAAAATCTATTTTTCGAAAGACTTAATAGACTCTAGAAGTTGTGTTCTCACATTTAAACTTAACTGTTGAACGTAGTTAAACGAAAAGAACATGTAAGCAAGCGTTCATGAAATCTTAAAATCAAACTTAATTACCATTGTTTAAAGTTGCTTTTGTCATCTCGTGTATTAATATTAAAGTACATGCACATACACATATATATATATATATATAAAGAGTTTCGCTAATGTTATCAATGCAACATCAACGTTCATCGCAGTAATGAAAGAAATTCTTAAAATTCCATCAGAAATGTTTTTTTTCCATTGGCCAGGATAGTTACGTGGTATCTAGCAGAATGTCTTCAGAACTTCTTTATGTATTCTATTTGCTCTTCAACCAAAGTAATATTCATAATTAATGCAATCATGGCAGTGCACTATACCATGGAGAATGTGTGGAGGCTTTAAAAAGAAATTCGAAGTCAAAAAATTTATATTCACTTGAAGGCGAAGGCATGATAGCTGTTTTTTCCCCAAACCAATGCCTTATTATTGTAAAGTAGTTTATTAAATGTGGGCGTGTCATTTTACCGATCGGAAAAATTTTATACTTTATTCTTTCGACTGGCCTTAGAGATGGTCATACTTTCATACCCATTGAGATCGAATTTGTAGGCGAGAACCATCTAGCTTGTGCTATTGCCGTTAATTACGATGATGGACGAATCACGCCCATTTTTTAACTTATAATGTAAATGTTAACCACAGTGTCAACTTTGCATCTCAATATTTGCGACCGCGGCCCGTTCAGCAACAATCATGTTAGATAGACAGACGGAAAGACAGACGCTTGTAAACTGAAGCAGAATGTCTATACTGATTAAGAATGTACATTCCATTTGGAGGTCCTTATGCATGTTTATAGATGATACGCAAATGAATGAATAAATCTAATATACCTTACACTTGGTCGTTACGTATTTGTTTTTTTTCCTATTTCGAAAACTTTTCATTCTGACTTCATGTCACACAAGTGAAAAAATGACATATGTATATTCTATATATATACGTGTTATATATAATATACCAAAGTAAGTATACATACATTCGAATACATGCATTCATCCAAATATTTGATATGACGCTGTGTTGTTAATGTAAATTTCAACTTCGTTAGAAACGTTAAACAGAAGCGCTCATGAAAAAGAATTCATTTAGAATATTCTTGTTATATACACTGACTGTATGATTGCTCCAAGGCACAGTGTATTCTAAGGAAATTTACAATTTTTTCTTTTCCGTAAAGCTCTTCTTATTTACCTGCTAGTCGTCGGTGCATAGAAGACTAAAGGTAAATATTATTATAATTTATTTCAAAGTCCGTTTTATCAATGTGCGAAAATATTTCTGGGAATTCTTCTTTTCCTGTAAAAGACAGCATAACTTGCTCAGTTCTGAAGGATGCCTATTTCAGTTGCGGAAGACAGGTATCTCGTTTGAAATCCGTTCAAACATATGATAAAACTTGACAATGTCTGCTGAGTACTGTGTTGGTAGCACCATTTTAAATAAATAGTTTGTTCAAAGTGATGAAAGTTTGTGGACTGATGGTTCGGTTCAGCTTCTCCACATGTTTATGGAAGGATTGTTCAATCCTTGGGTAGATCCACATCTTCTACAACGTTTGTTTAATCCAATGAGTTTGCTAGATCAGCGGCTTTATTTTTGCTGCTTGTTTCTAATGGCTTCGTTTGTGGCGTGTTGTAATTCGGTCCAGAAGGTGGCGTTTGTGTTTGTCCCTTCACCACATGGACACCAAGAGATTTTAGACCGCATTTTTTTCATTTTCACAACATTTTTCAAGTTACATTTTCTTCAAGTTTTGCTTAATATAGTGGTCAGCTCCTGGTCGCCTTGAATTCTTTGGTTGAAATGGAGGGAAATTTTTCCGCACACCACTGTCTTTACTTCGTTTAAAAATCAAGAAAGTTCTGTTGTTTTCAATGGTTTTTCTATCAGTATACATGACGATACCCCAAGAGTTGCATGTTATATATATAACACATAAGTGTAACATTTGTTCTAGTCATTCTTGTAGATAAATTTACCATCGCTCGTTCGAGAAGAAATAAAGAAAAATAGTAGGCACGAGCCTTCACTCACTGGTACTTTTCCTTGGCTATTTAGAAATTTAATTAGAAATAGATTTAAGAGTTGAAGAAAGATAGTAAACTATCTTCAAGTATGAATATTTGCCTTCCGAGCGATTACAATGAACTTACGTTACGGTTATCTGCTAGTGGACTCTTCTCGCTTTTGTCGTTGTTATTGTTTTTGTTCGCTAGCAGCAAACAGCCAAATATTCACCAAATAATTGCCCACAACTTCAAAACTTGACTCTAAACGTAAATTACTAACCTTGCCACCAGCTGACTACGGACCGCATTTAATACAAGTTAGGAAAAATGATAAATGGGTGATTTCCTTCGCTGCAATCGATTTAGCAAAAAAACCATTGACACGATGTCTGCGACACAAACTGCCTAACTACAAAGTGAAAAAAAAACAAAATACAATGCGATTAGATTTTGTAGAAAGTTACATTCACACTGGCATATTGTGTGCAATAACGGATGTAGCAAAAAAATCTTCTATTCATACCCTATATAAAAAAATACTAAGAAATTCACTGCCGGATAGGCATAGGTGCAATTATCTGCAATAAACTTGATCACCAAACCATCATGACTCGTAAGACGTTCGCATGACTTCACAACAGGCTTGTTATTTGTCTCAAATTAAAAAAAAAAGCGAGTCACAACAATAAAGCCGGTCAAGGAGGACGGTTAGATACCCTAAACCGTTACTACTATGTACTGATTTTGATTATGAAGCATTTAAAATTAGACCTCTTTGTCATATGAACTTCAGTTTACGTTATAAAAAATTCCCACAGCCGGTCCAAACTTTTCGTACCAACTTAGAAGGCCGAAATACTATTACTTAGCAACTTTTGTTGAGAAGTTTGGAAAATTGCGATTTTGTTCCATAGAACGACTTTTCATAGTAAGGCTTTTTATGGGGAGTGGTTGAAACAGTGGACTGACTCGAACGATTTCCAATACCGTTCGTTCTTGTGTCAAAAGATCTCAGTGTAGCAAATTTCATCAAAATGTCTAAAACTCCCGCCTATGGGATGAATACAAACCTACATGGACAGACATCAGACGGAGACACAATCTTAAATCGAATTAAAAAAAGAGTCTCAATCGATCGGTATAATAAAGGGCGGGTCTATCTTGAGCCCTTCTGGGTATTACGAACGTCCGCACAAACACAGTGGATCTGGTGTAGGATATAAATCCCTAGCCCCGTTTTTGCGCAGAAAAAGTGCGCAAAATATGAGTATTTCAAAAGGACAATACTAAGCTTGAATTATTAAAGAATCGTATATCTCATCAAATGCTTTGTCTTATTGTTTCATTAATTCTGGAAAAACTTGTAATCTAGTGAAAGTTCGTCCATTATATAATTTAAAGCAAGTTTTACACGCCATCCGGACGGCTATGTTTTATGTTTCCATATGCACTGAAGGAAAATGTAACAAGTTAAAGTGACATAACTAAGCAAGATCGACAATTACACATACTACATTATTATTTTCGGTATGAAATATCAAAACTGCTTACGTATCATGAAAATCCTAATGGGAAAGGTGGGAAAAGTGCATATCAAAACATAACTATAAAGTAATTCCCATCATAAAATACTGAACGTTTAATTTTTTTGTAATGATTGTGAAAACGATTATATCATAAGAAATTCGTCTTTGAGATTTTTATCAAACTCAGCTATGATCGGATCAATATTGGTTTATATCCTTCAAATGTAGGAGAAAATGATGTAAAGTTTTTAACATATTCGACCTAAGCCGTGTGTAACTCGTTTTTTATTAAATTATCATTTCGCTTGGTTAACTTTCTTTACACACACAAATGCACCACATATACATCTTTTATGGTATGCATATCATCATTAGATATCGATATGCAGGCTTTAGTTATGCAGGAAGCATTAAGACATAATAGATTTCTCGCTACATTTATTACGCATTCTTTGCAGGCGTAGAACGTGAAAAGTATTTTATAACCTATTTGTGAGTTAACAGTGAAATTTATTCGTTATCTATTCATCTGTCTTTGTTTCAAAGCCATTATAAAACACGCAGACTTATTATATATGAGTAAAAGAAAAACATATCAATAAAAAGTTTTTTTTTTCTTTTTTTTTTTTGTTATCTCTGACTGAACTTTTTTTTCCATAGTCGAGCGCAGTTAACTGGTTTTTGTGTACCGTCCCATCTAAAACCTTCGAATGAATTCTCTACAAGGAAACATTTAAGCATTCACTATTCACGTCAGCCTAGTAGCCGTAGTAATGATCTGCAATCCGGTCTAAGCTCGCTATTTGTGTATACTTTTGTAATAAATTGCATATTTATACACATTTATGTTTATACGAGAGAAAAAATATTTCAAAATGAGATAAACAAATATATTTATAAAAAATCCCACTTTAAGTTGATAATCGAACTTCTCTCTCTTTGAAAGTATATTACAATTTTTTAATTTTTTTCCTGCCTAAATGTATGCTACACATTGCCAAATTTTAATCCCCTAGAATTATATGAATAAAATATAAAGCCATAAATATTTATAAAAGTAAAAATATAAAATTGAAAGTTCTAATTTAACAAGGATGTGTGCCTTGTCCTTGCCTGTTCATATGCAAGCAAATTGCAGGTCCAATCTGAACATTTGCTGCAGACAATTATCAATAACATCGGAATACAAGTATTCAAGTTTCTTTAATGGCTTTTAGTCTAATAAAAGTACGTTTTCTAAATGCCATAAATATCCTCCTTTTCTTTTGTTTTCTTTTCTTTTTTTTTTTCTCCATAAATGTGTTACAGTTTCAAATATTTGAAATAGCTTTTAATTTTAAATAAACTTTTATTTTATGATAATGAAGTAAAATGTAGAAAATTGAATTGTTTGCAACCATAAATCCACAACAAAAATTAAGATTTTATTGTATAAGCAGTTTGTTCTTTTTAAACCTGACAAGTTTTTATTAATTTTTCGCCTGTAAAAGTTTAGTTTACAATTTTATTACATAATTTATTATTTAATCGAATAGATTTAGCTCTTTAATCTATCGCGCTTTACTTTCCACACTCTCCTATATCAGAGGGTTTTGAGGAAAACAATATAGCATTCATAACTTATTGTAACATCCATATCAAAAGGATTATGGAAAAACATATAGTCTACCGCGGATCCAAAGCGGATGTAAAATTTCAACGTGACCGAATGTGCGAACTGGCATAATGCAATCAATAAATCTACGATTAGAATCTATTTTTTTCTATATTGTAATCAAAAGTCAATCATATATCCACATCTCTAATTTTACAAAGTAAAAATTTCGAATACATTTGATTATATCACGGACTCTTTTCTTGTCAATTCCAAAAGATTTCAAAGGAAGAAAAATACTATAAAAACCATATGTATCGACCAGATCAAAAATATCAATTATCTGATATTTGCCTTAGGAGAGGAGGATAAGGAGATCATTGCCCCTTGATATCATTGTCACAGTTCTCTAAAGAAGTAAATAATAATGCAACTCTCAAGCTATCCCCCATCTTTATTAAGGTTCAAGCAAGGAATTTTGTATTCTTGTTGAATCTGCACAGTTGTTGATTTGCTGAATTCTGGAAAAAGAAGAGTAAGTAACAATCCAGGTTTCAGCTTTCTTAGTTTACTTTCCGAATTGTGATTAACACCTATATAAAATGTAAGGACTTCAATCTTAGTTCAAATTTAAGATTTTTTAATTTTTTTTATTTTTTCAATTGTCTTTACGAGTGAATTAGGTTTTAGCAACTTAGATATAAAACAATTGCTTTCTAAATGTGAGGTAGGATATACTTCGCTTTCCGTAGTACAACCATTGAGATTATGAAACTTTGATTTCTTTCTATTGTGGTACCGTATTAACAACAAATTGTAGTTTGGAAAATTTTTTTGTTTCGCTAGGAATATAGACAAGTGATAAAGAAGACAAGTGTAAAGAAGACGCTATTTGAAATAAAACGCTTTAGCAATAACGACAGATACTAACAGATTAAGCCTGCACCCTACTATTTTATATGTAATTTATAAAATAAGAAGACTGGAATGACATCAAATATCAGGCCTTTCCTTCGTATAAACACTTCACTAATGCGGTTAATGTTTTCTCAATACCTGAAGTCAAAAATTAAACAAGTATTTATTTGTTAAACAGATCAACTATTGTGTTATATTAATGTTTTTTCTAATACCCATCATCGAAAAATAAGAGATATAAGATATATAAGGTACTTGCAAAGCCCTGAAGCGAGCTTCAGAGACAGACCCCATTAAGTATGTATACTCTTGATCCGCATCACATTCTGAGTCGATTTATGCATGTCCATCCATCCAATTATCCGTCTGTGTGATATCTGAAGCTGTTGACACTAAATTTGGTATTCACAAATCCCATAAAATATATAAATTTTTGGCCGACTTCAAATTCGAAATGCACCTAAGCATGTCCGTCTATTCTTCAAAGAGCAAATGCATTTTGTGCCTTGTGTAATTTAGTTCAACACCTTCTCCAACCAAGAAATGCATCCACTTTGATCGGCATATAATATGACGTTGTCTATACTTAATGCGATGAAAAAAAAAAAAAAATAACATAACTTTAGGTGTACGTATATGCGAGGACTCCAACCATAGCACTCAATTAAACTTACAAAGAAAAACGTCTTTTCTTACTTGACTCTTTATTAATAAATATATGATAACGTGAAATTATAATTTAAGTTCAACAACGGTCGCATCTGGTGGATAAAAAAAGGACTTCTTCTTCCAGAAACAAATATTATTCTTTTTATTTATTTATTTATTTTTGCCCCTTTTTTATTCATGCATGGGCTTGGTATGAAATTTTTCCTGTTTATATTGCTGGTCCTTTTTCGAGATTATATTTTCGTTTTTCAAGGCTCGGGTTAATGTTCATTTCTTTAATTAAATAACCCAAGTATACACTAGAGAATTAAATGAACATTGCGAATAAGAAAATATAAAAAAAAGTTCACAAAATATTTCGGCTCATTAAAAATGGATAAGGAATAATGTAGTATATAACAACAACTCACCATTAAATTCGCATCTGAAATTATGAAAAAAATTAACAATTTTCGTTTGTTCTATTTCGGATATATCGTCTTTGTAAATGTGTTACGATTAGCTATAAACATATAGGAATGATTTGAACGTATATGATATACTATGTGTATGCAGGATATCTACTGGCAAGAAATGCTGCTAAATTTCATTGACATTGGAATAAACATAAGTTTTTATTGTTAATATTTGGCTATTGTGAAATATGGGTGTGGCATATTTACTATAATTACATCAGCATTGAAGAAAAATATAATCAAAAGCAATTACGCTTCCGCCGATTTCCCCGCACAAGTAGGCAAGTGAGTAAGAGTCACGAGTACCAAGTCAATGTTCGACGGTTGAAATCTCAAGTGCGGTAGAGTTCACTTTCTAGTTGTAGCTATGATGAATGTTCGCTTAGTTGGTAAACACATAACACCTACCGATTGGGGCACACACTCACTAAGGTACTACTACTACCTCTCTATCCCATTCTTCTTCGGACTTTTTTTTAACCGTCACCCTGTTACACGAATAGAAGACATTCCCTGAATGATGCGTCATATGTAAAAGCAAAAAAGCTTTTTGATAATAGTTGTAAGCCAGAGTCACGAGTATCAAGTCAATGTTCGCGGATTCAAATCTCAAGTGCGGTAGAGTTCACTTTCTAGTTGTAGCTATGATGAATCTTCGCTTAGTTGGTAAAGACATAACACTTACCGATTGGGGCACACACCCACTAGTCTACGACTACTACCTCTCCATCCTTTTGTCCTTTCTCACTTCTTTCTAACCGTCAACCTGTTACACGGCTGTGACCACTACCTCTCTATCCCGCTCTCCTCCGCACATCTTTCTAACCACCACTCTGTTACACGAATAAAGGACATCCCCTGAATGATGGGTCATGTGTTAAAGGAAAAAAAGCTTTTTGATAATAGTTGTAAGCCATCGATCTCAATGATAAGCATAACTTTCAGTAAACTTCTCTTGATAATAATTTTGATATAATCGTTTTTTTTTTCTTTTTTTTTTGTTTGCCAGTTACAAAGTATTCATCATTAATTTGAGTTGTGTGTTGTAATCCGTGTATAATTCCAAGACACGTATTGTTCATAAGCGTTTTATTTAACAAAGGATTTAAAATTTATGCCGTATAATATTTATACAAGCAATATTTATGTAAATAAATTCTATGAAAAAACGAGCGGCTTAATAAAGAACGGAATTTAATTTCACATTTATGCATACATAATACATACATATTAAATAAGAACTACACTTTGTGTTAAAAAGCATGAAATCTCATAAGCCTTTAAAATACGAAAATGAAAAGTTGGCGGAAAACATAAAAAACCAAAAAAAAAAGAAGGAAATAATACGCTATTAGACTTGTTGTACTTATTATGCTGCTTACACAATTATATGTAAAATACGTGCAAGGAGTGCATGTGTTGAATTCATTCGTCCATTCATACGTTCATTCTTTTATTCATTTCGAAACTTTCCAAAGTTTTTGCTTACCATATACTGTGCAAAAGGTATCCGGAAATTTAAAAGAGAAAAAAAATTATTTTTCACCTTCGAAAAAAGGCAATTCGTACAGACTATTATTACTTCAAGTACTTAAAAATGATAAAATATAGCATGCTGCCAGCGAATTTGTTTTTAAGTGATCGAAAACACTTTTTAGTTCGAAATGAAAAATCTCGGATAACTTGCAATGTGAAACTAATTTTTGTGCTGATGAAATCGCAGAACATTTCAGAAATTATTAATAAGAACAACAACGGTTTTCGCAAATTTGTTGAAACACTTCGTTACCCATAAGTTTGCTAAGCGAAGACATTTGAATGGATATACAAATAAAACAAATTTCCGAAGTATTTAGGTACATCCAGTGACCGCAAGTTTTGTGATAAGCATTCTGGTGATCGGTTTCAAATTTCCCAAAATTATTGAAAGTGATTGCAAGCAGCCAGGTTATTATTGAAAATTCGCGGTATCAGTCAAAGGACATGCACACAGAACAACGTAACTTGAGAGCATATGTGCCTCCTTACCTATAAAGCATAACCGATAAAACCACGAAAAGTCTTTAAGTGTACGGGTGATCCTTCAGTATCTGTACGAAAATGGGAAAAATCGGCCACGACTGCCTAATAGTGTCGAGGTCAAAATTTCATTTCTTTTTATTGTTGTTGTTGGATACAAAAGATTTTTGTTTTTGCTGGTTACGACCAGTGGAGCGGGGAGAAGAGAATGTATTCGCGACGATCTCAAGCAATTGTTGTGTTTTAGGTACTTACCGTGTTCATATATAAAAAACAGCCTCCAAAAAGATAAAGAAGAATAGAAAAATGGATGGGGGAGGAGATATGGACAGAACTTGTAAATAACTGCTTACTTGTGGTAAGTACTACTAACAATATGCAACAATCGCATATATTGATGCTATGCTGAGCACATGAGGCAGCAGAGTAAAGGAGACAAAGAACGCATTTCCGAAGTCCGTTATGAATACCTCTCGAGAAAGGCATTTCAAATCCTTTACAGCGTTGGGTAAATATTTCTACGCAGCGGCCCGTACTCTATATATAAAAAATAATTTTTTTTACCCTCCCTAATTACCAAAAAATTACATAAACATACGATGATGGAAGGGACGAAAGTGTAAATGGTCCGAAAACCCAATTTTTTGGACCCAGTCGTGGATTGACACAATAAGTCTTTTGAAAGCATTTCATAACTTAATAGGTAGAAACAGCAATAGTAGATAAAAATAATTTTAAACACAATCCTGGCGAGCCCGTCGAATAGTTGCAATACAACTGCAGATTACAAGTGAAAATTTCCCTAAAATTGCAACTTTTGCATGAACCCATTTCCCCCAAATGTCATCGGATTGCTTTGAAATTTAAACCGCAACTACAAAAGACAATTTTCCATCAAGCATCAAATTGAAATTTTTTGATTCCTCTCAGTTATGCACATAACGAATTTTCAAAATAAGACGTTGCAAAGGGAACGGTGGAAAAAGCGACTCGATCCGGAACATTTTCAATAGTATTCGTCTTTGGGCCAAAAGATGTCAGTTTGCCAAATTTCCTCCGTGACACGGACAGACGGACACAAAAGCTTACATCGATTCAGAAAGTGATTCTGGATCGGTCGCAATAATAAAAGATGGCTCTCACTCTCAAATTCTTCTAGCCCTTGCCTACATCTGCAAAAACTTATACGACAAGTGATGTAGGGTATAGGGTTTTAGTTTATGTTATTAGATCAATTTCCAAGTACATATTCAAATCTTTGCCCAGTGTACACTTACATTTCTACAAGTGCATAAATCATAAATGGCTTCTCATAAATAATTATTAGATATTTTACATATGCCCTTTTCTCGATACTTTTTTTTTAATCTTTCCCTATATTCGTTCATTTAAACACAAGTTGTCCTTTTTTTCCAGTTGAATTGCAAACATCCGTTATGCATACGCACATGCAGCCATGCGAGAAAAATGTTTTATTTTACATTGCTTTGCACAAGGACTGTGAGTGTATATTAACTAAGTCAATTCATTCGTAATATTTGAAAACAACTCATAAAAAAAATATTTTCGCGTTTGATCGAATGCGGATAATTTACATATCTGAGTGAAATCCTAGCTCGGTATTTATTTGCTAGTCAGGATACAATTATTTGAATTATGTGGTGAGCACATTTTCAATCAATTTTTGTATTTCATCTTTATTCATCCTTCCATGCTTTTAGCGGACAATTCGTGGATAATATTTCAAATTTCGATTAATTTTATATTCTTATCAATTAGCAATTTCATGATTTTAAGAGACTTTAACTTTTACGCATAGCCGAAATGTACAACAAACTAAAGAGAAGAAGACTCTCTCTTTCTTTATTTCTCTCTCTCTCTCTCTCTCTCTCTCTCTCTCTCTCTCTCTCTCTCTCTCTCTCTCTCTCTTTGTGCTGTTAATTCCTTCTTCCCCTTTTGTAAGCTAGGAAATCAACGACAGATGATTCGCTGAGTCATTCCTAAGATTTCTTTTACTTTAGATTGGATGGAAAGGACTCTGTTCTGGGAAGTGTAAGGTTGCCAATCGATTTTAGGTCATTAGACATTATATACATTTTAATATTCATTTTATTGCCAACTAATTTGTGAGTATTTCGCGATATATGATATTGAAAGAATAGTGGTCGAAACGAATTTCAATTCAAAATTTTTATAAAAGAATTTGCAGACGAAGATAATTAGACCGCAATTCAAAATCTCCAGCTGATTAAGTTCTATTTATCTTATGGCTCTTTACCGGATAAATTGAAAATACTACTACATCCCTACATGCTGTTCAATACTGTTCAAAAATATATATAAAACAAGACAATTTCGCAAAAAGAAGAAGAAACGAAATTCTGTACGACACGGACTTCTCCCACGTTGACTTATAGCCTGTACTTCACAGTACGATAGTATACAATTTCATTCGTTCAGTGCAACAATTTTATATCACACATAACGTATTACATATCGCTCGTAGTTTTACATAATCTCGCAGCATCATATAGGCTAGAATTCTTATTTACTTACTCCGCCTTAATGATCTTATGATTATTCGATAATAGTAAATAAAGGTTTTATACGAATTCATACGAATTTGACTTAACAAAAGTGCTAAAAAAAATGAAGCTTGAACTTTACATCGGGTCGCTACGACAAAATTTTAAAATCACAATCGCTAATGCAAACAAAAAGACGGCCTGCGGACAAACTAGGGACAGATATATATATAAATTGATTTCTCTGAAAGAGCTTTGCTTTGTGTGTATATAATATTTGCACATCTAGCATAACCCACCTAATGAATACATAAACATTTACATATATTTTGGTCAATCATTTGATCCACTTACTTAACAAGAGCATGAAACTCTTCCAGTAAAATGTACATGCAACTTCTTCTTATATACATGTTCGCAGAATGGCAAATCCTCTTCAATTATTTTACATATATTATGAAGGTAAGGTAGCAGACTTTTCCAATGCGTGCTGTTTCACGCTAAAACATAACAAGTTAAAAAACTATATATCCGATTGTCCCATCTTTTGTCTGCTTTTTACATCCACCTCGCTTAAAACCAACTTAAAAAAAAGTCAATTTCTATAGTCTATAACAATAGCCGCACCTGGTATTGTAGGACCACGCAGAAAATGTGTCAAATATAGAAATATAGTATAGTGCGTATAGTTCATGAGTAGTGAGTAAAAGGCAAAGTTTCTTGCTTTTGTATACAGTCTTGTTTTCAGGTCATGTTGTATTGCGATTGTGTCCCCTTACTTGACCTTGGGCTCTTTTTGAAGAGCAATCTTCATACAAGAACTTCCAATATTTCTGCGAAATTTCGAATCGATATCTTTATTCTTGCGGCCAGAAGAAACATTACATAGACAGTATACGGATAGACACTTCCATTACTTGCTAACAACAACATAATCAGAGACCAAATTTTTTTATTGGCTCTGAGTTATATGGCAAATGCGATACCGTAAAGCGGAGAAAACTTAACATACCAGAAGATAGTTAGACATATTATGTGTACATAGTGGAGTCATATGACCATACATTAACATATGTCAAGCAATTTATTGGAATGAGGTTAGAGGAGAGCTTTGTGAAGTGTAAAACGTTTACTTATATTTATATCAAAAAATTATGTACCTGAAGCAACTTTCATATCCGGAAAACAGAATTTAAATCACAAAATCCACTAGAGGACACGTCATTACTCAACTGCGAAATTTGAAAAACTATTTTTGAATTATCGAAATATTGGAAACAATAGTAGGGCTTTTACTATATTTTTAGGAATATGGGAATTTTATTAGTCCTATTTTATTCATCTCTTCTTCTTTTTGCTTATTGTTGTGACAATATCGGATTTTCACATATTTTATGTCACTGTTTGATTTGAATGTCAGATTTTTTCTTTTTTTTTTCTTTCTGGTTGAACAATAACGTGTTTATAAGAAAATAATTCCTTGTGATATATCGTAAAGTCAAATTTAAAGGTCAATAAAAACAATCAAACAACATTTTGTGATTCAACTCCACTCAACAACTCAAGAAAAAATATTTTATGATTTTTGCCTGATTGCAAATGATTCCAAATTGTTCGCGATTGTACGTAGTTTTTGCCGACCGGATTGAGTACAAAATAAGGAAAAAAAAAAAGAAAAGAGAAAACCGAACGATTGTCCTATAACCACTTAAGGTAATTATAAACGAAATTTAATATATCTCTTTAGTCCTTACACACACTTTCTAGTCCTTACACACTCATTCAACGGTGAAATGACTTTAGATTTTCCAAAGTACTTTGTATAGTTTTACTCATTAGAAAATTTTTTTCGCATAAATTGAAACGTACATATTTATGCACGTCCAACTACAAAGATTATAATCGGGGAGATAAACGACGCCTAACCATTATATACTCAACACCATTTCGCTTAATACAGTTTCTTATAACGCCTTATATTTATATTTTTCATATAATGACTTTTCAAATTCAGGCGTTATATGGAAAATGATCGAAAAGGTCTTCCGTTCCGAAAAATTTTCAATAGCGTTCGCCCTTCCAAACAAAACATGTCAATGTAAATAATTTCATTAAATTGTCTCTGAAATAGCGGACACCAAACTGTGCCCCAGCCCTCTTCAATTTGAATTACCATCAGAATCTGAGCAAATTTGATCGCCTCGGTAAAAAAGAAGCAGAGGGGAGACGAGAAATGGTCTCATTTCTAAGGAAAATTTATCTTTCGATAATGCTCTTCGGCTTCCAAGAAAAAACTCGTCCCCAGATAATAGATAGTAAATCTTAAACCCTTCTTTGCCGTTGACTACGCAGCTTCCAAAAATGAGAACTTAACAAGCAACAATCAAAGTTTATAGGAAGCACAGCGAAAAGGTGAGACTTTCGTTGCATCTATGATCTTCTGACGATTCACATAAACCCGCTCCCCATACACTTTTACAAAGGAATTAGCAACACCTGCTATTATTGCAACATTCTCATGTTAATGCTTCTTTCAGTCGGACATCGGCAGGTAAAGTATCCTCAATCCCTGCTTTGCTTTCCTATTTCAAGGGTTTCGTTGCTTACAAAAACCGATAGTTCGCATGCAGAATTATTTTACTATTTATGTGACTTTCATACCAATACGTATCCATTGAACGGAAAGGCTTTCGTTATATAGCATATTTTCTCGTGTTTCTCAAAAATATTTCTCCACAATGGCAAAGATTATCAATCATATATGAGAATCTTGAACTTCCTAGTTCGTAAAATTGTCGTATTTCTTATCGTGGTGCAAATGCACCCATATGGCGTATAATCTGATTTAGGCAATTTTTCTGCATAGTGCTCGTTTAACTCTATGGTGTCCAACATAAAGAAGTGTAAGAAACTCTCATTCACAGGGAGGAATACATTATCTATGGATTACTTTATAGATTCGCACAAATTGAAAAATGTGGAGTCATTCAGGGTTGTATTTGACCAAAGATTATGCCTCAACTGACTTATTGAGCTTACCATAAATAAAGCCGGAGCTGCTCTCGGTTTTATCAAACGATTGTCGAGAGAGTTTGATGATCCTTATGTAGCAAAAAGTTTATGTTTGAGTTGGGTTAGGCCAATACTGGAATATGTCTCCGTTGTGTGCTCTCTTTCGTATACAAATTATGATGATTTAATAGAAGCAGTGCCGAAGCTATTCCTACTTTTTGCCTTGAGGACTTTAAAATGGGATTCGTTAGCTTCTTTGTCACCGTGTGAGAATAAATTGCTACTATTAGCACTTGTTTTAATTCGAGAAGCGCAGATTTATATCAGGCATCTCCTTCCTAGTTAATCCAATGCATGATGGCATTGATTCGCCAGCCGTATTAGGAAATAAAAACTTTAACGCTCCTAATTGCTAAAAATTTAACAACCGTAGGTATAATTACGAGGATTTTAACCCATTTAGAGTCCTTTGTAAAAATGTAAATAGTATCTCTAATTGCATCTCAGTATCTCGACATCAAATCAGTGCTCCTTACAATACACGCATTCTGTCGATGTCGTATTTGAATGAAATGAAATGAAATGAAACTAACTAAGAAATTTAAGAGTAATTTTCGTTCCGCAACCTAAACAAGCTATGTTTAGTACCGGTTGCCAAGTGCCTACTTGTTGAATATAAGATTTTTCTTGTTTATCTAAGATTTTTACCTCAAATTAATTACTATTTTGCCTAGCTCTTTATGTACTATGAAGGTAATTATAAGTTATGTTATGGAAATTCTATCTTCACTCTTATGTGGTTGTTGGTTGGAATTTTTGTAATCAAGTGGAACAAATACGCAAATAAATAAATAACCTAAGGAAGCTGTTGACTTACATTCGAGAGGACACATTTATGTAGCCCATTATACTGTTTGAGAGCGACCGTGATATCAATCAATTAATGCATATTAAGTAGTGTACAATAAACTGAGATTTTTATTTGTGATTAGAAAGTACGTCGATTATATCAAATTGATTGTTTGCACAATGTCTAATTTCATTATTTACTTATTAATAAATAAAAAGCCTAAGGACGAGAACGAGATCGACTTTCCTTAACGTACAAAAGACTTATCTAGCTCCTTATGCTGTTTGAGAGGGACCATGATATCAATCAATTAATGCATAGTAAGTAGCGTACAATAAACTGAGATTTTTATTTGTGATTAGGAACTACGTCGATGATGTCAAATTAACTATGCACAATGTTTAATTTCATTAAGGGTAAAGCTCGTTACTTTATGTATCAAATTGCACCTAATTCGTTTTTACACGGTCCGTTTTTACACGACTTTTAAATAACACGGTTCCCCAATGAAAACGAATATCCTTTTTTTAAACGGACTTTTTTTTTTTGTCTAACACGAACCCATAAGTAGAAAAAAATTTTCTTGTTCTAATTTTGACAGAGTCTAATAGTAACTCATGTATACAACAACAAAATACAATTAAAGGAATGCTGCGATTTATGCCCACACATGTGCTAGTGGTATGTGTTAGTTAGAGTTGAAAAATTGATTTTTATTCCTAATTTCAATTTCAATTTTTGCATGTTGTACTTATGGACTGAATTTTTATTGTACACTAATTTCGATTCAGTTTTCTAATAAAAACGCTTTTTTCTTTGTTTTACAAAATGTAATGTGGATTTCACTATTACTTTTTTACACGGTTTTCTGAGAATATATTTCAAGTTTTCTCATCTAAAGCGATTTTGTAAAATTGTGGAATATATATCCAAATTTACCATAAATTGCATATATTTTTTATACAATTTTTTTGCACGAATTCCGAAGTACCGTATCTACCGTGTAAAAAAAGAGTTGGGTATATATACATTTGTTATTATATCCCGGGTTTAATATTTGCCATAACTTGAAAATTCCTATAGCGTCGCTTTAAAACATTGAATCGTCTAAATTGGACTTTAACTTGAAATCAAGTCCTTCTGCCACAAACAAAAAACCACATTTAGTATTTTCAGTATTCACTAGAAGGCGAAATAAGTTATTACTACTATTTTTTCCTGTCAATCCGTTTTTACATATATATCTAACAGCAACAATGTGTTCGTTGCGGTCGTTCATATTAAATCATGTGGTGAATAATTTATAAATGAGTTTTTCATTTTATAGTAAATTTTACGAGCATGTTGTGTGGTTTACGTGTTGTTACCGCTATGAACTGTTTATATTGTTGTTGACTACGCTTTATTGCTTTAGGTATGTATTAAGAGTAAATGCAATAATAAAAACAACAATATAGACAACGACAACGACAACTTTGTGGTTCTGATGGTAATGTTTTGGAATCCTCTATTGAATAGTCAGAAAAGTGATACGTTACATAATCTAAACGTCTGAAGAGATAGATGCTAAAGATACAATAATTTGGCAAATTGTTTCGGTTCATATAATATGACTTGAGCCCACTTAATCTGTGCATATTTTCTTGTTGTTTATTGCGCGGTCTTTACATCAACTTTTTCGGCTTACTACTAATACCAACTTTCGTGCTACGCAACTCTTCACACGATGCAAGAACAGAAAATAATACAAAATTGTTTCGCCTTCGAACTTTACCTCCTAGTTGTTTTATAGTTTTTTTAATACTACACCATAGAATCTACAAACGTTTATTTAAACGTTTATTTAATAAAGGTTAGCGAAGATGCGAATGACTTTTTGTCTTTGAAAATCTTCGACAACTGTGTCAAGTTTTAATGCGATATCTCGCGTACGTTTTAAGTTAAAGAATTCCTCTACCTATTGCAAACATGTCTGTAGGCGGATCATGGCTTTTTTACTTTCTTGAACTGTCAGATGTGTTCTCTTCGTTTTCGATTACCATGTGCTATCAATTTAGAATAAAAAATTTCAGATCAATTTTCCCACTTTAACGTCATTAAATGGATTGAG
The DNA here is from genome assembly GCA_000688715.1 of Glossina pallidipes. Taxonomy (NCBI): domain Eukaryota; kingdom Metazoa; phylum Arthropoda; class Insecta; order Diptera; family Glossinidae; genus Glossina; species Glossina pallidipes. The sequence continues at coordinate 1,362,002 of KK499817.1, read as the reverse complement.
AAAATCCATTGCAAGATGTAAGCTTTCTTCTTAGCTTTGGCAAACGTGGGCGATCAAGGCGAAGCTATGTCGACTTAGAATCTTACATTAATGCCTGATGATATCTAATGTGTATCTAGTGGACCTTACAAATGGAGGACGGAATCTAATGCACTTTATTCCGGCATACATAATATAAAAGTCCATCTGACCTTTATTTAAATTGTCTACGCAATAACAATAATATAATTTTGTTACATTCGTAGATAACTTGCTTGTTATTTACAACTACATAGAACACATTTTTACATTCAACAACATTTTTATGCCATGTTTTAATCATTTCTTCAGGATTCATCCTTGGGTTGCATAAGAAATACTCTGCAGCTTTCTGTAGATTAAAAAAAAACCGGTTGAAGTAATCACTCAAAGTATTAGGTCAGTCATTGCATTTCCTGAAAGTGCTTTTTTATCATTCAATATAATTTGGCTCAAGTGAGCTGCATTTGCGCCAGCGCTTCTTTTGCTAAAGTGATTCTTCCAAATGTGTTCATAATATCTCTCTACGGTTGCAATTACTTGAAAATTTCAAGAAGAACGCTTTCTATGTGAGAATCGTTTCAGACTTGGGAAGGGATGGAAATCAGGGTGAACCATATGGTTTGAAAAAGCGTTCCAACGTTTCGTTTCCCAAATCAAAAGTTATTCTTTAACTCGGTGCATCGATTTCTTTTTCGCCTACAAAGCGGCTCTTCTTCTTGCAAACTTTTCCATCCAGCTGAGCCAAAACATTACAAGAACATAATCCTGATTGCACGTAAAAAGTCAATCAAATTTTTTCTGCCATAATACTACTTCGGCTTCTTCCAAGCAATTCAGTGTGACAGTTCAAGATATAAAATCAATTTTATTCCTTTTGCAAATAATGCAAATTTTGTTGTTCTGGAATTAATTCCAGAACCGCATTGTACATCAGATGGGATATACGCTTTGCAAGTTGTTGCAAATATCTCGAAATAATAAATAAACTCTCTAAGAGGCGGAAAGATACAAAATACGACAAACAAAATTGTAAATAACTTGCATGTTATGTAAGGAAACAATGTGTTAAGCTCTCGGTAAAGTCAAGGTTTTACAGAGGTTTTAACAGCAATAAAACTTCATGTCATTTTTTTTTTTTTTTTTTTGTAACATAATCCCGTGGAGTAAGGATTAAATGACTACAATTGTGAGGTGAAACGAAACGAAGTCATACATTCTCTCTGCACTCGTAGCAATACGTTTTTATGTACGTAAAAAGCTTTGCATGTTTCGTATACAAATATACATTAATGAAAACACATGTATTTTAGTCTGCGACGATATGCAACAAAAAACAAAGCTGAAAAAGCGTTTTTTTTTTTTTAAATAAATTTCAACAAAAACTGCATTTAATACTACGGCAATGTATAATAAAAAAAAATGTTGTTTTTTTTTGCTTTTAGGTAGCGACATTAATGAACTTTTTTTTAGGAAAATTGAAAAATTTTAATTTCAATTGATCGCCCTCGCGTCACGCATATGTAAACTTGTGCACTTGAAATTCGATGGAGTTTTAAACTATTTTCTGTATTGCATTACTCTGTCTTGTGAAAAGATTGTTGAAAGAAATCCTTTGCGAACTAAGAGGTTATGCATCTATAGGACTTTAGAACAAGAAAAAGAAGAAGTGGGTAAGAAAAAGAAAAAAGAAAGAAGCGAAACTAACAAATTTAATTAAGTTAACAAATTTAATAAAACCACTTTGACTACCGGCAAACTTACGCGTGCAAATTGTAGGCAAAATGTTTTGTGGGCTGTGGCTGTGGCGCTATCTAGGCGATGAAATGCATCCTTGCCCCAGAGGTTTACAGGACTTTAAAACATATGCATGCGCCAACTTTCAGCCGTCTCTCGCAATATACACAACGGGCGGAGTGACGGAAAAATATGACTCAATCGGTACAAATTCTTGCACCAATTAAATATATGTATATTTAATATAGGCTTGAGAGGACGAGATAATAAATTTACTACATTTGAATTTCTTACTCTTAAATATCTTACGCAAGATTCAATTAAAGAATGCCAAGTTGTAAATTTGGAAAAGATAGACTTTAAGACTTTAAGTAATAAAATTGCGGTAGGACGTGTCGTACGATATGCAGACAATTCGGGGTCGAGAGGTTAGCAACGCTGAGAAAGCCCTGTGGTCCTAGTAAGGCACTTAATTCGTGGACGTAGTTTTGCCCTAGATTTAGATGTACATAAGCACCAAACACCACACACTACGCGTTTGCTTGAGGGTATCGGGAGTTTTGGACATACTTTCATCACCCGTGAGTCTCCGAGACTTTCACGAGGAAAAGACTACTTCAAAAATTCCCTGAGTTGCATCGCAAATAGACAGACAATTTTCCTAAAAATTATTTATGATATCCAAAATTTAATTAGACGTAGTTCATAATAGTAAGGAGAATATTATGAATATCACTACGTCCACGACAACTCAACAAGATCAACTTTTCCAACTAATAATTGTTCTTCTTATTATATTAAGGTTATATAAAATTAAAGGAATGACGATCGGCTGTAAATTTGAATGCGGGCATTCATGCCCGCGAATGGCTTAAATATTGTTTTATGCTTTCCAAATTGGCTTCAGGAAATTGAAAAACCTTACGTTAATTGTGTAAACCAAACCTTCAAAAAATCGTTTCCCTTTAAACTATTCGTTATTTATTAAGTTTGAGCAACAAGTTTGTATTTCTTGAGAAGATGTTTTCTCAATGCACCAATTAAACGTTATCGCTTATCTTTATCCTTTCGACTACAATTTATATTATACCTTATGCCGATACAGATCAACATTCCATATTTCTTATTTATATCACATCTATCAAAAATTTATTCCACTCTTTTAATAGCTTAAATCGTCATGGTGCTAACAAAATGTCATTCGTGTACAATACAGGTACAGGTTTTAATGCATTTTTTTTTTTTTGTACGGTGTGGGAATATGTCGAGGGATAGAAAGAGAGGCAGCGACCTTTGAAAATATGTTTGAAACAAATACACACACTATAGTAGGACATGACCCACTGCCAAATACCCTACATCATTTCGCTTAGCTTATTCGTGTAACGACTTTTCAATCTAAGGAGTTATAAGTTGGCGAAAAAATGATTCGATTCGAATTAATTTGCAATAGCGTATATCGAAACATTTCGATGTACCAAATTTCATCAAAATGTATTAAAAATTGCGGAAACACTATAATGGGAGATGGTCCAGATGGTTAAATACCCTTCTGTGCCTTTTTGAAACTAGGTGTTACATAGGAAATTGCTGACAAAGTGGTCCCATCCGAATCATTTTACATAGCGTTCGTTCTTGGGCCGAAACATTTCAGTGTACTGAATTTCAACAAAATATCTTGAAAATTGCGAGCGCTACATTGTGCACTAGAAAACAGACAGATGGACAGACATAAATGGATTCAGAAAGTGTTTCTATATCGATGAATATAACGAAAGATGGGTCTATCTCAAGGCCTTCGTGGTGTTGCGTACATTTACACTAACTTAATGAACCCTTGCACCTTGCGCAAGTAGTGTAGGAAATAATAAGAAATTAAAATGTTTTCATATTTGTTAATGTTTAATTTTATTACTTATTTTGTTTGGAAAGCACTTTCTCTCTATTTCGTGGAGCTAGGGGAAACTTTTCCTATGCAGTTTCTTTCTATCGCATAAGATGAAATTTTCTTTAATTGTTGTGAAAAGTTTTTTGTTGTAGCTGTTTATGAAGTTGCTGAATATCTTTTTTTTTGTTTTTTTGTGTAGGTTTTTTTTTTGCGGTCACTGTGTACCGCACAAAAGCAGGCTTAGCTATATTGCTTGATGGTTATGAATACGCAAGATGAATATATTTTGCTCGTTACTATGTTGTGTATGTTATGACGAACTTTGCGATTTAGATCTCGTCAAATTTAATGATTGAATAACTCTGAAAAGTACTCATAATATATGCATGAAATTTTTACAAACAACAACAAACAAAAAAAATGCCATCAACGTATTTGTTAAAAAAACATTGCGTGCGTGGGATCTCATTGAAAATATCTTGGATATGCGCTTGCCCCCCTAAATATGTTTCTAAATTCTGGAAAATTAAAAAAATAATAGTTTTTCTGTAATCACGCTTTTGTTGATTCATTAACAAGGAACATTAACAAAAAAGTATTACTTAACAATTTCGCGAATTTCAAGGGCTGCTTCTACAATAAGTAAATGGATACACAAACAATTTTTATAATGCGATAACTGTTTAATACATGGGTTTGAAAACATGATTCGTCAAACTTACCTGATTTCAACAAAATTCGACTGACATGCAATGTACTTGAAACTTTTGTTTCAAAGAAAATGTATTTTCAATTTACGTTAGATGAGTGAGTACGCAACTGACGCATATACAAGACTGGTCACACTATAAATAAAAAAATGAAAACTAACGTATTATATTAATACATAGGAACAGTATATAAAGTCAATCTATAATATCTACGTATACCAGATAAGGATGTCGGGCGTATATCACATGGAGAAACACTCCGAGCTTGAAGCCTAAGCTATGTGCGATATTTCTTTTTTTTATCTCAATTTTTGCGATCTCGAGAGCACATGTGGGATAAGTGGACACTGAGCGACAGATAGACAGTCACACAAACTGACAAGCATGACTAAAGTTGGTAGCATCTTCAATCAAAATATTGGGATTTTATAAATCCACAGTGTCCCTTCATCCCGCGTTGGTGGGTGCGAAAATATTTGTGAATTAACCGATCGACACAGCTATCAAATTATGTGAATTTATCGAATTTTAATCCGTACAAATTCAATCACAAATACCAATCGTAATCAATTCTCTATCTATAATATTCTCTTACTCGTAATCAATTGCAATCCAATTCTATTTCAATCCGCGCAGTGCATGTACGTTAATAATTTGCAAATGCATGTGCTTTCGTACATTTATTTACGTACGCAAGTAGAGCAAGTAATATATGGCACATGCCATCAATCATATAAACTAAACATAAAAATATGTATAAGGTCCTACTAACACAATTTCACAATATCAGGAAATTATCAAAACTCTTGTGCTTTCAAGAGATTGATATGATTTTTATTGATGAACGGAAGCTCTTTGCATACATTTCACCCAAACGGTTCGTATGGATAGGTGCATATTGCATTTTATTCCTTCTCAATTGTATGAAATATATTAGATATAGAAATGATTCTTCACTGGTTCCTTTTGCTTTTAAAAAAAATTAGTAGAAAATATTTTTATACACTAATGTCCATTGGTAGCCAATGTTTTTGCCATTTTTCCAAGAAAATATCAATTTCGTGCCGGAAGAACAGTCTATTTTTCGAAGATTTCAACGAAAGTGTCAACTCTTCGGATATAGTCATTAAAACGAAAGCATTGCTTAGACAGAACAATAAGTCATGTGTGAAAGCTAGGATGAATCAGATGAGATATCGAAGCAAAATTACCAAGTCGCTCTACTTGGGTTCAATTCCGTATATGGTACACAGTACTCTAATTACAATTAGCAGGTATAATAAATGCTCGATAAGCTGTAACATTTACCCATCTTCCAATTCTTTCTCCTTCACTGTGACCGTCTTTATGCACATATAGAGGACATCATGACTTCTTCCGTTTTGCGCCCTTCCGTCTAATCTGCATCATGCCTTTAGATACCGTAACGACCAACACTTTTCTTTGAATTAAACGAGAAAAGCAACGCTCCTTGCATATGATTTGGTTTTTCCTTGTTGACACGGTACCCTGCTCCAAAAACTCTCCTCAGCGGAACCCTTGGAAACCTCAGCGAAATGATTTATACTACTACGTAAAGCCGGGACACATTTACATATTTATATCTTCGAAACGAATAGTAGGATTAGCTATCCAAAACCAGGAGTAAGTATTATTGCCTAAAGTGATGCTAAAGGTTTTGTAAAACAAATTAAAGTTCTACAAGGGTTATGTTGCTCACTCACAACGAACTCGCAAATGCTTAGGAGAACCTAAGCGGGAGCGGCAATTAGTCATGGGTATGTCGTGTCGTTTCGAAGAATATCTAGTAATTCAAAAAACCCAGGGGCTATAAATAATAAGGCGGCTGATAGATCGCGTACATTCCGCGGTATGGATTCAATGGCCATGTACTTTAAATTAAGCAAATACATTATATCTTTAGTTTGGAAGTTGTTGCACTAATTAGATGGCGCCGGTTCACGCTCAAATAATTCGCTCTCTCGGGCTCACGCCACAAGGCAAGTATTCGCAAAGAGCCACTCACCACCAATCGATACATAACTGACATGGTTTCTTCCAACAACGAAACTTATTAAAAGCAGATTGAATCCGACAGTTTTTACGAACAATTCTCAGATAACGGTATAGAATAGCGAAAGCCCAACCTTCCTGTGAATATGTTCTTTTCCTTTTGGCCTCTCTCGTATAAACTTCAATTAAATAAATTTATAGAATTCAATCAAGAAAACTATAAGTTTGAACATGTTGTTTAGGAGGTAACCATAGCATATTGGTGATAGGGGATATTCGAGGCGATGGCTTTCAGCCAACAAAGGCAACGAGGAGACGGACGCTATTGTTTAAATAGCATACGACGATTAACAAATGTCTGCCCAATGGTAAATAACATTGATATAAGTGTGTTGACGCACTTTATTTGCTTTAAAATGGACTCTCACTATTATTTCATGATTGAAGCATGAAACTTTTATTTTTTTTTTTTATATGACCAGCCACTTAGGAAATATGCGGACGCGGTGGTGATTAGGAAGAGTTACAGGTAGATTACCAGTGAAGAGAGAAGGCTCTCTGGATATTAGGTGGCTATCTTTGGCCCACCTTGTGTACAAGTTCGAGGTACAAGATAAGATAATTTTTCTTAACAACCAAAATGCTATGGCATCGCTAAAGCTACAACCATGAACATGATGTACATCCGTCGGCATACTAAGATAGGTGTAGTTTTATATGTTCAAATATTTATACATCTTGTATTGATACAAATATTATAATAATTTGTACTTTGTACTGCCCATCACCGAAGAATGGCAGGTATATTCATTTTCTCGAAGCGTGTACAACATTCCGCAGAAAGCTTCAGAAATCATTTAAAATATCTATACATATTGTTGGGTATTATCAAATTCTGATTCGATCTAAGCGCGGTCGCCTATCCGCTCGCATAATGAAGATATCGGTCTAAATGTAGGAAGTTTTGGGGAAAAAAAAAACGCCCGCAGCAGAACATGCATGGAGATGAAAAGCGAAGAAAAAATAAATTGTATTTTTAGTTATTACTCGCGACATATACAACAGGTGCACTACAGGAGATCTTATAGTACATGTATAAAAATAAGAAAAAAAGCTGGCCATGCCCTCTTACCATTATAAAGCGTCGAAATTTCATTCTTTTTTTTTGTTCGTTTTTCCTTTATAGTTTGCCGATTGAATAATAGTCGAATGCAACTTTCTTGCTTGTTTTACTTACTTACATTAGTTGTCCTGTTTCCTATTTCACGTTTTATACGAGTGTCATGATTTTCACATTTTCTAATGAATGCATTTCATAAAATAATAATTGTTCTTCGATTTCTTACTGGCTTAAAATATTTTTAGATAGAATCCTAAATCACTCGAAAATGTTTGTCAGTGAATGATATATATTTTCTCGAAAATTCTGAAAACTATCGCAGTGCACTCTTGGAACCCTTATCTAAAACTAACATTTTCGTTGAAAAAAAAAAAAAAAAGAAAAGAATAATGTAATGAATGGAAGTAAAGGATTATCTATGCAAGGCAAGGGCACTCTCAATAGACCATAGAAATGCATTTCGTTCAACATAACACACACATCATCCGCATAAAATTGAGAAGAGAAAAAAAAAAAACATAAAATAACCTAAAGGAATGAAACGATGAAAAGGTATTGTGTCGATTTCATTCTGTTCATTACGGCCCCCATCCACATTACGATTCCATTGCCTTACTATCAATTCTAATTGTGTACAAAATAAATCAGATTCCGTATCATGTGAAAATGCAATATAAGAGGAAGAGCAGAGTTTCATACATACAGGCAGAAAAAGCAAATTATTTGTGAAGAAGTCTGAAGCGATTTAAAAAAATCAGTAAGAAAATTATATTCGGTCATGACCGAATCTTTTACACACATCACCGTGACACCGATAAAAAAAAAACAAAGAACTAAATTTCCATATTCGATAATATGGTACGGACGCGGTGGTATTGTAATGGTATATGGTGTGTGTGTTTCACTTTATGAGTAACAAGCAAAAAACACGGAAAGCCAAAGTATGCACAATTTTCATTTCATCGTAGGTGCGCGGGCGTGTTTTTTTAAAAGTTTGGGTCCTTTTCAAATTCTCCTGCAACCTTGTCGCCAGTAATTTCATTGATGTTTATCACAGATGCTACGCGGTTGTGCAGACAGTGTAGGTTGTTATTTTTTCTATTCGGAAAACTCATTCATATCTATTACCTGGGTATGCCTCAGCGGCTGTTCCAGGCATTCTTACCTTCGATGTTTATATTTTCCAGCACGAATAAGAATCCTACTCCCCGATGAAACGTTATATCTCAACATCTTTCCTTTGAAATGGAAATATTAAAGAAGAGACTTATCTTCTGCGGATACCATTTACTTCACCTAATGTGACGACTAACCGTCGCAATATATATATCCGAGCAAATAATCTTATAATAGATTATCTTACAATTCTACGTAACTGTTACAAATCGTATAACCTAACGTTTGAAAATAAACAAAGAAATCTTAGGGAGGTGAAATGATCAAACTTAATGTATCGTAGCCTAGTGCCTATCATTATCAGCCCATTCGATCGATCAACGACAGGATCTACACTTAATCGACGCACCTACTGGCAATTCACTTGCCGATGGTTACGGATTACGCGCATATGTTTCGTTGATGTTATTCAGTTCGATCCAGAAGGAAGAAAATGTGCAGTCTTCTTCTCCTCTACGCCTCTGCTCAAAATCAGATTGGCTTTGTCAATTGTTGAATTGATTACATTCGAAATTTGTCAGCCAACCACTTCGAGTGTGACAACCCTCCCATATTTCATTCCGGTGCTGATTGCAAGCATAAAATAAACGAGCCTACGTCTGCAATTCTTAACTAATACCATGTATATAAGAAAAGTTAGCAACACGTAAAAATAGCTTATCTAGTAATATATGTAGAAAAAATATCGAATACTTAAAAATAGCTTAACCGACCCTAAATACTTATTATTCACTTAGGTGTAAGTGTGGAACCAAAATCTTGCCGTTTTGGTCATCGCAACAGACAGATGGACATGTGAGAGAACGAAAGTGCTTTTGAGGCTTGCTTCTGTGCCTTATAAAGGTTTTGAAATAATTAAAATTACGGCATACTATAAAATTGAGTAGGCGTGACGGATTTAAAAAAATGTATTACATAATTTCGAATTAAGACCACGAACATTTTGGTGCAGTATTTTTAGCAATGGCAAGCTGTTTGCTTACTTTTTTGCTTGCTGAACCGATTGCTCTAATATCATATTTTGCTAACTAACTAACAATTGTTACGATACACAATTCTTTTCTTGCAATTCAACCTGGTTTTAATTGAATGCACTTTTTAAAAGAACAGTGGATAGTACTTGTACTGGCTTAGAAGCATTTTTTTTTCCATTTCATTACTTTTGGGGTATTGGGCCATTTTTTTTGTTATCCAACTATTAGTTTAGAGATGTGAAGGTCCAAAGAATCTAAGTTAACATAACCTTCGTTAAGTTCTTATGAAAAGTAGAACATATTTAACAACAGAAGACGAAGAGCGCATATAAGTTTTTCTATGTAATTATTCTCTAGTTTTTGCGGATATAGGACTTAAAAATCTTTTTCTATGTTTCATTACACCGATCGACTCAGAAAGTGATTCTGAATCGATTTAAGCTTGTCTGTCCGTCTGTCCATGAAGTTTTGTGTTCAATGTTTGCGTCACCATTTTTAATATATTTTGATGAAATTTGCTACACTGACGTGCTTTGGCCCAGGAAATAGGACTATTGAAAATGGTTCAGATTGGACCACTTTTTTGACAACTCCCCATATAACGCCTTATTTCGATTGTATGTTATATAAAAAAATATTCTAATTGTCAGAAGTTGGAGGCAAAAAAATTACTGAATAAGAGTTTGGATCACATTAATTGACGTTTTGAGCATCCTTCAATATGAAAGCTGTCACGAAAATTATGCCTTCACATAAAAGTAATGTATAGTTTTTAAATGAAACGAAAATGAATGAATGTTCGCATTAAACGTAGTGGTGTAGGATGTCTAATAGTCGACTTTGCCTATATAGTGTTCCTACTTGTTTTTCTGAATTCCTAAGTAGTCTCATATTGGCCGTCTCTCATCTATCATCAATGCGTATGACCTCTTGTGATTTTGACATTCAGACAGACAGGCAACTTAACATAAACTTATGGCGATGCTAAAAAAAATAAACTTTCTTTTTAAATTTTTTTAAAATATATTTTATCTATCGTCTTGAACTAAATATTTTTATTATTTCCTTTCAGTTCTTAACTCAATTTTATTTGCAAAATATGCCGCAACTTGAAAAGTGAAAAGAAAAAAAAAACAATCATAAATATTTCTGCGAAACTAAGCAACGGAATTTAGTTTGTTTTTCAATGCGACGATGTAGAATACACTGAAGATTCTTTCAAACGAGATGATGTGCGCGAATTTCAAAGTGAATCTATTGAATATAAAAATTTATTAGAAAACAAGTATGTCACTCACGGTAAAGCTAATAGGATTTGAAGTGCCGAAGGCCAAATCGAATCTCATTGGGCGAGTGGAATTCCGAGGTAAGTCAAAATGTATTTTAACAAATAAGAAAATAATATTCGCATGCTTTTATTTAATAAATATAATAAATTTATCTCTCACCTTCTACTTCAGTAAAAGGTATTGTTGGGAAAAATTAATTTACTAATACATGACGTCCACCGCAATTAAGTTAGAATTAACACACTTAGCTTGTCGCATTCTACTCCCCAAATGCTTTTATTTCACACCCATATCGCTGGTATTATTAAGAAAAAGTTAGTCCACCAGGTCGCAGTGATTACCCTATGGATTTTAGAATTAACCCATTCATTGGCAGATAATATATCTTCATTTAAGGAACGTACAAAATAAACATTCTGTCTTAGTTGTCATAAGCAAAAAAAATTAAAAAATAAAATTTCTTCTTCTTTTGACAAATTTGGCCCATTTTCAATACCAACCTGCGTGGAGAAGCTTCCAATTTTTCTACCAAATTTGAAGTCGATATCTTTACTTATGCGACCACGAAAATGCTTACAACAAACAACACACAGACGGACAGACATGGTCTTATCAATTCAGAATTTTACGCTAATATGTGTTCTGTATAGGGTCCTTTAAGCTTCCTTTTGGATGTTATATGCATTATGAGAAAAACCAAAATGAGCACAGCCCCATCTTACAGCGATGGGTATAAAAATATAGACAGATAATGTACATTTTTGAATTTTTTCATACTCACCGCCACATACGTGATAAATTTCTTCCTTCGATCCAAACTATTTTCAATGGCGTTCATCTTTGGGTCAAAATATATCAATGTACCATATTTCATCAAAATATCTCGAAAATTGTGACCTTTAGGCTGCAAATAAGACGGATAGACGCGAGCGAGCTTAATTCGGTTCAGAATGCGATTGTGAATAATCGATCGGAATAATAACATATAGAGCTATCCCAAGACCTTAAACTAAAAAGTGATCGAACGAGGAGATGGCTCTAAGTGTTTAAAGAAAGAACTCGGTAAAAGCAATAAATTCTCGGAGAGATCCATCTCGCTAAACATGCTATTTGTGAAAACAAGCAAATAAGGTTATCCGAAAGTCTCTGCCTTCCCATTAAGCGATCACATTATCTAGCGTTTATCAAGCAAAAGGAGAGAGTCTTCTGAATTTTTTCAAAACAAAATCATCATCAAAGATTATGTCTTTTACAAGTATATATAAAGTATATATAAAATATTGTAATTGCAGGCCTTTAAATATATATTGAAAAAATTGGATGGACATGGAGATCATTCTATGACCATCTCTGCCGTAGCGCAACAGATCATAGTTTTGGAAGTACGACCACAAATGGAAAACATTCTCAAAATATGACTTAAAATGTAGTGACATGTGTTTAGTTTTTTTGGAAATAATAAAAAAAAGGTGTGTCGACTGTTATCAGAAAATCTTGCATGAACTCTTGCCAAAATGAATCAAATATATCCAAGTAACTGTAGACTTTATTCTCTAAATGGTAGCATAAAACGAAGTCATCACTATCACCGTTGATCGGATACATTAACATTTTGATGTCAAATAAATTAGGGTCAACATGGATGAATTCCTATTGCCCCATCATGTAAATCGATTTCGTAACACGCGTTATTTGGTCATATTGGTCTTACAACATGGGACAAATCGGTTTGGCGATTTTAACTATATTTGGACATTCCCGTCGAGATTTGTAAAGTTTTCCGAATGGAGAAACCATGGCGCTCTCCAAAACACTTTGAACGTAGGTGATCTTTGTGAGAAAGGATACTATTTGCGGTTTTTGGAAACATACATACATTTCGAAAATTCAAGTGAAGTAACCGTTCTGAACTTATACGTCATAAAATATTTGAAACTTTATTATGAAGAGAAATCGCCATATGACTTAACTATATATATGTATATATATATATATACGAAATTATCTCATGAACACACGGACCATAAGATGAAAGTTTATACTCAAAAGTTACGCAAAATTAAAAATAAATCATTCATTTTGTACATCCCCCACAATTGGATAAAATAGATTTTTAATATTCGCCTCAGGACAAACATAACGTACGTCTTGTTTTCTTTTTATTTGTTATTTTATCTTTGTTTACATAAAATACTATTTAACATAAATCATACGCTCGAGTTCACATAAGGATGGTTATTAAACAAGAACAGATAAACTCTTCAAGTTACTTGTACGAATATCGTAAGTCGATCAAAGTATTTAAAATTTTCAAATTTGTTATACCCGTCACCGAAAGATGAGAGGCATATTAATTTTGTCAAAACGTTTGCAACGCTCAGAAGGGAGCTTCGGAGTCCCCGTAAAGTGTATATATTCTTGATCAGCATCCAATGCTAAATCGATTAATCGTCAGTCTGGTTGAAACATTCTCCTGGCCGCGAAAAGAAACTGTTGATTTAAAATTTGCCAAAACTGTTAGAAGTTCTTGCTCGAAGGCTGGTATCGGAAATGCAACAAATCGGTCGAAGGGCACGACAGTACCGCGTAAACTGAACGCGTCTCTGTTTTTCGAAAGGAATTACAAATTGGTTTTTTACTCATTACTCATAAACTACGGAAGATAAGTTTACAGAAATTTTAACGTAAATTCTATGGATGATGCTATAGCACCTTTAAAAACTGCGAAAAATCGTTCACGCCTACTCATTTTTATAGTGTGCTACAATTTCATTCTTTTTCAAAATCTTTATAATGCACATAGAGAATCCAGATTTAAAAAACCCACAAAATATATAAATTCTTGGCCAGTTTCGAATTCAGAATGCGGCTAAGCAAGTCCGGCTATTCGCCTGTCCATCTGTCTGTCGGACCATCTGCGCAGTATCTGTCGTAGACGTTCTTTCGTTCGCAAAACGGAACATATCGGCTAAAAATTTGCAAAAGAGATTGAAAATGACCCAAATCTGTCAAATGACACACCTACAATACACCCACATGTGTATATAATAAAAACTATGAACACTTTTTCTGTCCGTATTCTTTGCTTGTTAGTCATAAAGCACCACACATACACTATATAAATTTTCACTCTTATTCTGACAATAGGAAAAATTAGCCATGCCCACTCAATATATATAAGAAAATGTATTCCTTTTCATTTTTGTTTTTTAGGATTCGTGATGGTGATGGGTATGAAAGGTTCGGTCACTAGCGAATATAATTTTCTTACTTGTTTATTTTAAGATTTCTTATTAGCTTTGTTAAAATATGTTCTGTGAAGCTTCACCTCCTTAAGCTATATAAGGTCATTACAATTAAGACTAAAATTTCTTTATCTTTCAAATTTTTGTAATATTCGATGTAATTTGCAGACTGTGAGGAACAATCGAAGGAATATTAAATCAAAATAAGTAAACAAAATATATTCATTCATCTTGAGTCAAATAATTGATTTTTTAATAATCCAAAGCTCAAGATCGACATCGCTCAAATCGAGGGCTTTTTCATACTTTACTTGTTCGCAGAAATGGTGACACACAGACGTATAAGGATATATGAGATGTTGGACAGGCGGACTGGTGGACTCTGACGAATATTTGGGAGCATACAAATCCAAACCGTACGAAAGCCTATGCAGTTCCCCATTCATCCAAACTTATATTTTAGTATTACGTATTTCTCGATAGCAGAAAAGATTAAGGACAATGGCTGAACATAGAACGTTTGGCACATTTTCTTTAAACGAGGCTTCTTCTCTGGTCTATGGCATAAAATGAATTTTCGCAATAAAAAAACAATTCCCGCTTATGAGTAATACGTACTTTTATGTTAAATTTGATAAAAAAAACAAAAACAAGAAAAACTCTTATTTGTCGCTTAAAGAAAACGTCTCTGGCTTCTGTTTTCGCTTATTGCCTTTACGAATACAAATATTATCTTGCCGTACAGAGAGTACAGCTGTTTTCAGCCATCACAGGCCGTTTCTTCCAAGATCGCAAACATGTTTGCTAACATAATTCCAAGAGCGTAGCATAAAATAAAAACAAACGTTTTAAGGCTGCTTTATTAGCGTTGATTGTCACATACGCAGACACCCCAGTGATACCAGTTAAAAGTTGGCGTAATTTTCAATAAATGAAACGAGCAAACTCCTTAGCATGCTATAGCCGGTAAAAAAGATTCATTATCGTAATTCTTTTTACAATTTATATGCGAAGCTTTTACTAAACAATTCAATGTGCTTTCCTCTGTGCACATTTTCGCATTTCATATGAAAATTGTATTAATTCACTTTTGCGAGAAATTTGTTTTTAAAAAGACTTTGCAAAAGAGTTAATTATTTTGTTGAATGTTGGAATATTCGAAGCAATGGATCCATCTGCTACACTTTCACACACATTTCGTTAGTTCAAAAGAACTTGATCTGAAAATTTATGACAATCTCCCAGAAACTGCGTTAATCGATCTTTAAGGATTGCTTTTTTTTATACATTTATATCCCATCTTTAAATATTATGGCCTTATCTACCAAGCGCTCACTATCGCTATGGTCAAGCATCCACAGTAATTAAAGTATAGTGTACCCCAATGGGTATGGAACCCTGTTTTGAGAACTTGGTGGTAGAGTTTCTTAACTACTCTCCTGAGAGGGGAAGTAGGATAGAAACAATATTGGCATGTAGTGTGTGAAAGTGTATCAGAGGATATCGATCGATAGCTGCATAAATAAAAATGACTAAGTCGTCTAGGCGTTAGGTATTAGGCTGAGTCGCATATAAAAAATTATAGTTTAAAAAGGTTTATCTCTCGGGAGCAAGAACGACTCCAATTGGCATGTGACGTTAGTAGTTATCAGACAAGTTAACTCCTTTATGATATTTGCAAATGCTTGTGCTAAATAATTTGGGCTTGCAATTCGATTGATTACATCTCTACATTACTTGTGGTACAGAGTATATTAAGTTTATGCAGACGTATGTAACGCCCAGAAGAGTTTATACCGATCTAAATATGTCTGTCTTTAGTTTCAATCTACAGATCGCAACTTTGAGATATTTTGATAAAATTTTGTATACTGACGTACATTGACCCAAGGACGTGTATTATTGAAAATGTTTCGGATAAAATTACATTCCCTACGACTTCGGGTGTAACACCTTATTTTCAAAAGTTATGTAAATAACTCTACTAAGCGAAGTGGTGTGGGGTAGGATATTCCATTGAGGGCCCTGTCCCGCTATAGTGTCTTTACAAGGTTTTATAAAGGAAATGTGAAATCGTTTTACAAGCAATTTGCTACAATACCTGATTTAAATAATTACTGATTTTCCACATGATTTTATATAATTACAGGCGTTTCTCATATCACTTCAGAGCTAGCTGCTAATACTGGAAGCAGCGTTGTTGATGTCAATCAGGTAAAGCTTTCTTTTGTTTTTTTACAATTAAATCTTCGTTTTATTATAAATTACATTTTCCGACATAACTTTATGCAAACATCGAACAGAATCTTACTCGCTTGACTATTGCTAGAATTGACACCATTATCAGCATGCAGCCATAACAGAACAGCATCAATTAGTATTGAAGTAGAATATTTCATTTTCCTCTTTTATTGTTTCGTTTTCATTTTATTTGCAGTCTTTTATATGGCCATTGGCACGCTCAGCTACCGATGATGAGCCACTCATTGTGGAATTGCGTACGCAAACAACTAAAACTCTTATCAAAACGGGTTTTAGTCAAGCGTCGGGTAGTTGGATGGGCAGTGGAATGGGTGCAACGAGTACAACAACTGGTACCATAGCAAGTAGCAGTAAATGTATTGGTCAATATATTATACTAATGCAAGGTAAGTCAGCCAATGTATAATGCTTTGTAAATTGATGTTAATAACCAATAGTGCATAAAGAGCATAGTTTTATAGAATAGAAGCGAGCCACAATATGTTGTTTAGCACTAGTCATATCCCTAATGAAATTTAATTATTAATTAGAATAAAATTATTTTAAAAATATGTGAACTAAACGCATTAATAAATGCTTTGAATTTTTTATTCGCAAAAGACATACGCGCTGCTTCATTGTTTAGCAGCCACCATAGCGGGTGTATTAAGTTAGTAAATTGTTTGTACCCCTAAGTAAATATTTTCATAATTAAAGTGAGTAACGGAACCAATTTAATTTCATTTCAGTATACACTAAGCAATATACCTTTTACTCGCGGTCGAGTCCCCCATCCGTCCCAGAACCATCGCGCTCCAAAATATGTGCATCCATTTAGTCCCAGAAAATTGGCGATGCTTCTGGAAAGAAATCTTCTTTCGACCTGGCACAGGCAATAATATTTCGAAGATTTTTCTTGCGACCACTTTTGTGCTCGATGCTCTTACCTTAACTCATCAGAATACAGACATTTTAAATTAAGACTTGAAAACCCATCAATAACGAAAACGTATTCTCAATTTGTTACACGGTGTTAATAAGCGCTGGAGCGATGAGTGACCCATAATTCACCTCTCGCATAGCCAAGTTTTTAAGAAGCATGACTATGAAATCGGCGTAGCCGTTATCGTAACTACAGCGAGTACTCGATCGGGCACAAACTTCCCAGGGTCCGGCCACTTGCTATCTCTCTCATCCCACTTTCTTGTAATCATCACCGTAGTACACGTATAGTCTACATTCTCTGAGTGGTTCAAAGAATAAATATTCAAGCCAGGTATCCGCAGACAGCCAGTCAAAGATCTAAATCTTGAAATCCTGTCTAGCCCTACATACTATATCTAAAATTTTATCTTAATTTTTCCTCTCGATTTCAAAAGCTCAATTCGAGACAAAAATTAACCAACTCGGTCCATAAATTCATTCACAATAAGCAAAATTCTGAAAATACATAAGTGCACGAAGCGAAATCCTATAAACTCTATTCCTCTTCTCTTCCTTTCTATTCGTTTAGTTCTCTCTCCACATATCTGGGTAAAAGTAAAAACTTGTACACGATCTATAACAAAAAATATTCATTCCTCCAAACCGGCTATACGGGTCATTACGTTCACCCGCAATTAGGAAAAGCAAATCCTTTATTCTCTATTCTTTATGAAGACTTCGTATTTATCTTATTCTTTACACGTTTACATATGTAGTGAGTAGCGGAAGTTTCGGTCCAAACCAAA
Organism: Glossina pallidipes; assembly: GCA_000688715.1. Classification (NCBI taxonomy): domain Eukaryota; kingdom Metazoa; phylum Arthropoda; class Insecta; order Diptera; family Glossinidae; genus Glossina; species Glossina pallidipes. The sequence goes on along the minus strand of KK499817.1, from coordinate 1,343,861 downwards.
TACAATTTTCTCCTTTTCTGTTTTTGTCGACCTTAAAATATATTTAACTCAATTCTCTTGGGCAATCACGATTTTTTTTTTTGTTTTTTTTTTTGGAGTAAAGCCTTGAGGTATTTTAAAAATTAAAATGAAACAAAAATAAAACGAAATTAGTATAAATGCTAAAGAATTATAATAATGAATGAACGCGTAGTTTATAAGCATTCGCATGAATTTAAACAACGATTTGCGGTCGAAAAAACAGAATGAACCACTTTAGGTATGCAACTCATTAAAATGTAAAAAGCAATGATTACATATCGCCTCCGCAAATATGGGAAAGCAAAGCATTTCGACAATTTGTTACAGTAACCCCTTGACCTGCTTAACGAATAAATCCTTCAACTACATCAACGTACCAATTTTCATCAAGTTTAAGGTCATGCGCTATCCAATGCAATGATGTAGAAAACCACTAGAACAAAAAAACAAAATAAAAATATAAAAATAAAGAACAACAAGTACTTGCTTAAGCAAACAAAATAAAAATTGTATTTCATCGCAGGCACTACTTTGTCAAACTAAAAGGAAAAGTTGGAAACCAATTTCATTTAAAATGATTATTAACTCTGCATACGAATCGAAGAAAAGAAAACCTCCAAATTTAGGTCAAGCTCACTGCTCACAAACTCTAAAGAAACAACAAACGCCGATAAAATGGATAAGAAACAAATTACACATTAAAAACCTTGGAGACGGCCATCGTTCGTAAACAAAATTTGATAAATTCATTCTAATAATGTTGAGGATAATTTATGGATTCTTCGTGAATTGTTTTGCGCCACTGATACGATTCATTTTCAATAGTTTTTGTTCTTAGTTCAAAGCACGTCAGTGCACTAAATTTCATCAAAACGTCTGTAGGCTTAACACAGCAATGCATGGAAATACATGACATGGACAGACGGACAGACAGATTTAGAGCTATGCCGAAAATGATTCTGAATTGATCGGTATAGTAAAAGGGGAGTCTATTTTAAGCCCTTCTGAGTGTTACGTATGTCCACACAAACTTAATATACCGTGTGCCACAAGTGGTACAAATGGTGTAATCGTATAATAACACCCTACGATATTGAAGATTTGTATCACAAAATTGTAGTGTCATCCCTATGCGTTTCTTACTATCCTCAAAATTATCTTTTAATATAAAGAAATAATTTTGCAACTTAATTAGTTTGTCAAATGTATCGGAACACATAACACATCAATGTATATAATATAGAGATTATAATCATTACGATCTCAAAGCTTTCTCTGGTATATCGCAAATTAATTGACTTCAAATTTCTTTTGCAATCATATATATGCTACAATTTATTGAAGACTCTTCTGCTTCTGACACACACTTGTATTCGCTTTTAAATTATTTAACCGGAGCCGAATAAAACTTGTCTCTTGCATACGTAACATCTTTGTACGCAAATTCTAATATGGCTCTAAGAAAAAAGTTCGTGTCGTCTTCCTAAACGGAGGGTGGTAGAGTCGCGTAATTTTATAAACAAGTACTCTGTCAACTTTTATTCAAAGGTGACAATCCGAAGACAATGAAGCAAAAAAACCTTCTGTTTTTTTAAATCTGCTCAAAATGGTTCCAAGTTTGGAGAATTTTCACTGTATTTTATAATATCACTTGGGCCAAGGCAGCAAAGCATCGGCAGCCTATAAAAAATTCGGGGTCTTCATAGTGAAGATGCTTTACCAAATTAACTTTAAGGAAATGGTTTGCTCAAAATTTTCAAAAGGAAATTTTCAAAGGAACGGACGGCAGACGATATCGTTGCCGAACTAAACACAAAGCAATTTGAAACCATTAAGCTACAATAGGAGAATACAATACGAACCCATGCGAATCGCTACTAAATTAAACCAAATCGTGCCATTTTTGAATAGAGAAGCCACTAGCGATGAAAAGTGTATAACAAGGTGAGGTACGAAATAGGTTAGATCCGCATAGGTTAGATCATGCTTCGTTTGCTATTTGTACCCTACCGGTAGACATCTCTAAATGGCGTAAAGCTTTAATGTAAAAATTGGTGTAAGGCTGACCTCAATCAGTGAAAATTATTTGGTTCAGTTTTTTCCCAGAACAGCCCGAAGTGTTAACCCAAATGTAGTAAAAATTTATTAATTAGAATAGCGCATGTTTGATCAAAGAAAAAAGCCCGCAAAGTTCCTTCTTTACCTATTTTTTTACACGACAGAGATGTTCCTTAGAAACCCATGCAAAAAAATCGTGCGAAAAAAATACCTGTGGCATACGTTAAATTTGGGGATATATTCCACAACTTTAAAAAATCATATGGAATGAAAGAACACTAAATATTTTTCCAAAAAACCGTGAAAAAACCGTATAAAAAAAGACCATTCATTTGTTTTAGAGAAAAAAATTTAAATCAGTGTACAGTCACAATTCATTCTATAGGTATAACATATAAAAATTGAAATTGAAATAAGGAATAAAAATCAATTTCGAAACAATTCGTACGCTTATTACGTTTTGGGTCGTCGATAAATGAACACCAACTTTATTGAAAATACTTTTTCCATCCTACACACTGAACGCTCGAAAACTCACTAAAATAATCAATATAAGGCTTACAGTATGTTTGTGTATATTGGTGAACCATATTACCGTGAAATTGGGTAAAAAAATACTGTGTAAAAAAAAAGTTGAGTGTATTTATAAATTATGCGGAGCTCAGGATTTTCAAAAATGATATTCGTCGGACGTGTACGTAAAAAATTTCTTGCAATCGTGTATAGGTTATTACATCGATTCTTAAAAATTAAAAATTACATGGCAATGTAATTAATTTAAAAAATCAATCTATAGGATTTGTAAGACATTATCTTAGCAGACTATTCAATAAGTCAATATTGAGCGGAGGATAAGCTTCATTTGCTCTACCCATCACCGAAGGAAGAGGGCTATGTAGATTCATTTTGTCAAAACGTGTGTTTGCAACGCCTAGAAGAAAGCTACAGAGACCTCACAAAGTATATATATATTCTTGATCAGCATCAAATGCTAAATCGATTTAAGTATATCCGTCCGTAAGTCTTTATAATGTTTAATTGAAATCCTGGCCGCAAAAATGAATTATCGACTTCAAATTTGACCGAAAACGTTGGAAGGCCAAATCGGTCGAAACACACGCCCACAGCACCACGTAAGCTGAGAGCACTTCTGGTTTTCAAAGGCACAAAAAATTGTTTTTTTTTTTTGCTCATTACTCATAAACTAAACCAAATAAATGTACGAAACTTTGAATGCGTATTCTAGCACCAGCAGAAAAATGGAAAAACTGTACCACGTCCACCCAATATTATAGTGTATTAAAATTTCATTTTTTTTTTCAATAAGTTTATAAGGTGGAGTGGCAAACTTCAAAAACCCCATAAAGTGTATAAATTCTTGACCTGTTTCAAATTGGAAATGCACCTAACCATGTCCGTTTGTTCGTCTGTCCATCTGTCTGTCTGGGCAACTGTGTAGTATTTGTGGTAAACATTCTCACGTTAGTGAGAATGGAGATATCGTACAAATTTGCACAAGAATTTGAAAGTGAATTTGACTTTTCCAAGGACACGCCCACACCCCTATGTGACAAAAACTAGAAAAAATCAGTCGCGTACTCTCCATATTATAAAGCATGAAAATTCAGTGTCTCTTATTTTTTTTTGTCTGTTTTAGGATAGCGGCGATGAGTATAGAAGATTCGGCCACGACCGAATATAATTTTCATATTTGTTTTCTGTCATATCAATTTGCTTCATTTGATAGCAATAATTTTCTTTTTACAGGTCTTATACAAACTGGATTTATACACGTTGAAGACCAATTGGTGGACTTAACAAGTAGTCGACCCATACAGGTAACAACTTAGGGATAAATTTAAAAAAAAATATATATATATTGAAATATCTGTTTCAAAAGAATTACGCCCGACTTTACCCCAGATGGGACTCGAACCCACAATCCCCGGCTTAGGAGGCCGATGCCGTATCCATTGGGCCACTGGGGCAGTTAGCTCACGCATTATCGCTAACTAATATCAACGCAAAACCGAACAAATAACAATACCGCCATTGTTACGTACATCCGTATAGAAAAAATTATTTTTAGAATATAGCATAGAATGGTATAGCAAAAGTATTAAATTGCTGACCATGTACGCCAAAAGAGAGAGAATGCAAACGTAAATAAGAGAGATCAAAACTTGTTTACGGGTGTTAGCAGAAAAAGAATCGTACAATAAAACGTAGAAACCTGACAACATGTTATGTTATTGTACTAAAGTCATAAAATTGTGAATGAACCGTATAAGCGTATAAATGAATGAATGAATGAATGAATGAATGAGATTGAGAAGAATAATGCTATTGAGAAAGTGAGAATCATCTACACAAAATTATCCACCACCGGACAAATAAGGCAAGGCAAGGTTACATCACAACGTTATGTATATTTACATACGAATGTAAACTAGCAGATATTTCAAAATATGCAGGCAAACAGAGAATGAGAGAGAAAATATATTCTCTGTACGGCTGGCTCTCTTCGACTTTCACACTCTTTATCTAAAAGTAACTTATACATGTGGTAGTATAGTTTACTTGTATGCGAACTAATGGTAAAGAGAAAGTATCTAAAATATTAGAACGTTTGCGATGTGCTTTGCTTTGTACGCTGCTTTCCGATGCATCTCTACACCCGTAATAATAAACTTCAATGGAGAAATGCTTAACAAGCAATAAAACTTTTTTATCTTAAAGATAAAACTGTACCTTTTTCATTTGATTTTTATGAGATTTTATTACGCTTGTGTCATTGTAAAATTAAGCGCCCCAGTGGCCCAATGGATACGGCATCGGCCTCCTAAGCCGGGGATTGTGGGTTCGAGTCCCATCTGGGGTAAAGCTTTTAATGGGAATTTTTTAAATTTACTCAACCACAATTAATCAATGCTTTCCAACTAATTTAAATAATTATTTATATTATCACATACACGTCCTTCCTAACATAGAAAAGAAAGAGAATGCCTCGGCCAACAACAACCATTCAACAAACAATGTTGTTGTGTTTTTTTCTTATTCACAGTTTTTACAATCTTTCACACAATCTTTCCTCCAATTAAATTTCAGATAGCGCGCAATAATATAATCGAAACGAAACTTTCTTTCTAAGGTTGAGGTTTACTTCCTACTTCTTACAGTATATGTAGCTTGTCATAAGTGTGTGTAAAGATTGTTTAGTTTTTTGGGCATGGCAACATGCCGTCTTACATGATATTCCAGTAAAAATATGAGTTACATACTTAATAGAAAAACATAAAAACTTAATTACTTTGAAGTACGGCTACCTTCAGTTCCTAGACATTTTCAAACGTAATCCCGAAAAATTGAAAATTGTTATCATTGTTACTTTGAGAGTTTCATCTACTGACATGTGAAAGCGATGACGGATAGATAAGGGGCGACCAATCACATGGACAACAACGGACCAATATCATAAGCTGTGGTATAGCATATTTAACCAACGCATCTATGGCCATTTGTCAGCCTATTGTTGGAATGTGACGGGAGCAAAAAAATATGAAAAAAGAATACGATGTTAAGTTGAAAGTATAATTGCAATCCACCCAAAAGAAATAGATTTTGATTGAAATTATTGTGCAGTGGTACCTAAAAGTTTCGTTTTACTTGAAACGCCCAACTGGTAAGGTATGCCTTGCAATTGCTGTATATATTCGTTTTAAGTGATAGATCGTGAAAATCGAATTCAAGACGAACATAAGTTTCCACATATTTTTATGAATTTCAAAATTCTCTACAATTCTCTCCTCCATAATACAATATTGATAAAAAAAGAAAAATATCTAAGGTAAGGTAAAAGTTTCTTCTTTTTAAAAAAAAACCTTTTGAAAATTCTGCACTATTCTCAAGAGTAAACAAATAAATCAAAGTAAGTAAATAAACAAAATATTTATAATAGAAAACTGTTATGAGGCAGAAATAAAACTCACGTGTATGTAACCTTGCAAAACTTTTCGAAAGAATTTCTATTTTGAGTGCTCAAGTGTGATTTCTTTGAAATGAGCAGTGAATTTTTGACGTTTTTATGAAACGCTTTAGGCATTCCATTTGAATTTTTAGTGAGTTTTCCCGGCGAAAAGGTTGCAAGTACTTTCTAAAGTACAATACATTCTATTTCGCCCTTGGTAAAAAAAATGCGTAGAGAATAAAGAAGCTATACTAGTTATGATCGATTTGATACATCAATGCTTAGCCGCTGTAGGGGTTACAAACTTACCATTTTCAATCTGACATGAGTCACGTCGTAAATATAGGCGGAGTTCTGAGAATAAACTTCAGTGTCCAAGTTCCTAAGTGTACTCTTCTTTTGAAACTTAATTATGCAACGTTGTCTCCTAAATTTATACAAGTGCATCTGTCATCGGATGTCTTCTCCGCAGTGCATTGCACTTATAAAGCAATCGTGAAAGAAATATCGTGTATCTAAAAGAGTCGATATGAGTGCTAATTTCATTACCAAATTTTATTTTTGTGGTGGAGGACATTAAGAAAAAGTTGTCGCTCCAGTAACGATTTATATGGAGCATATAAACCGATTTGACACAAAGTTTTCGTCCAATCCATCCTATTAGCTACTGTGTTTTTTATGAGGATTACATTATTTTGCATCTTTCTGGCGACTTGCGGTTTTAGTTGGCCGCCTATTGTAAATTGGTGGTTGCATATCGCGTATTGTATGGTGGGAGCGACAATCTTTTCTTGTAATGATAGTGCCTCCGCGTTATTTCTCAATTCTATTCCATTGCCTTACCTTAAAATCGCTCGCGATAACTGCTAACGGTCCTTGGAATCTTTTTCTTTGGGTTGGTTACGGTTGATGTTATTGTTGAACGATGCAGATAATTTTGTAAATTGCAATTTTTCGAAACAACTTTCCCTTTTCTGTGCGATGTTTAACAAATAACAAGTAAGAACATTATAGTCGGACAAGACCGCCATTTAAATACCCTACACCACATCGTCTACCACAATTGATATTTTTGTTGTAGAACGCAAAAATTATACCTTGTCCCTATGTAAAGGCATAAACGCAAGCTAAACTAGTACAAATCTACTAACTTTAATTTTATTGTCGAAGTTCTTGTCATTTCCATCTATTTTGCTCGTTAAATGATAAAAATGAAACTTTTTTGTCCTATAGGGGCATATATTTCATGAGAACTAAGTATTATTTTTATCGACTTTTCTCGAGAAGTATTACAATTTGTGAATTTTCTGCATATAAAAACTTTATTTGGGTGTGGCTGTCGCAACTGGGCGTTTCAATCGGTTTCCGATAGCGCTCGGCCTTATCTCATAAACTTAAACACGAACCGAAAATAAATGAAAACCAATATGGCTCAGCCAAGCAAAATTATTTATGTACAGCTCTCCGCTCTCTATCTCATAACCGTTCGCTGACCCCCGTGGAGGTTACGTTTATACTATAAGGCCATTAGAATTACTTTAGGCGACCGCAGTTACACTTACCTTTGAATCTAACATACAAACTTCGGCAGTTTCAACTGACATGGTCTGCTCCGTGCCCTCAGTGCATTGTAGATTATGTCAATTGTTAAAGCCTGTCCCTGGCATGAAGCCATAATCAGAAGGGTCCCCAGACTCATTAGCGATTAATTGGTTGAATTTGACATTTCAGCCTTTCAAGATAATCCTGCAGGAGAGAGGACTGAAGTACCAGGAATGAAAGTTAGGATATGCTTCAAACCTTCCTCTCTGGGCAGGATGAGGCCTATTAAGCAAATCTACTTATGTAATGACCCCGCATTTGGAAATATCATAGCCACCACGAATACTCCCCGAAGGGCCGCGCCCAAGGGGTCATGTCTCACACATTAGTTGAACCTGTTGCACTCAAAGTGTGATTGTATACAGCAGATTCCACTGGAGTTTTTTATATTGTAAATGCAAGCTTTCCCCCGAGGGATCCTGGCAAGCGTGTGAACGATGCAGCCACCCCTACCTGCCTAAATAGGTACACATGACATGGAGTGAGCGGGCAATCTGACCCCCGTAGATTCCATAGTTTTATTGTGTAATGCTTCAAAATTATCGGCATTACGCGTGTCATTATGTTCACATTTGCATCCGGATTATCCCTACTTCCTGGCCACCCCAGCCACCCAACTACTTGGATTTATTATACAACGAGAAGTGATCAGCCTAGCATACGCCAAGCACCTTATCACGCTACACTATCCCTTTCCATAACCATGAGGTTACATCCTGGACCTCCTTTGTAGTTGAATACGCGGTGAGGAAGTCTGCACGCAGACGACCTTCCGACACTTTCGAAGATTCCCCAAAAAAAAAGGAACCCCATCGCCGGAGCCTCTGTACATTACAGATATCTCTGTGTGTTTAACGTCTGCACCTGACATGAAGTCTTAATCAGACGGGTTGCCTACAACCATCGGCA